>JASDDO010000166.1:0-500000 GCA_030015575.1 Agapanthus africanus
AAGTGAGACTACGACCAACAAATAGATGAATCTGCAAGTTGTCGCCTACCAGTTCGAGGAACAAACGAAGATCAGTAAACAGTTCAATACACAAAGTACAAGGGCAGCACAAGATTCAAGACTTCAACGTGAAGCAAACGGTAAAAGTCCACAAATTCTGCACTGTTGAAAATCTGGAAGAAAGTAGAAAATATTCTGAAGAACCAAGAGAAGAAAACAGAAGAAAAAGGCAACAGAAAACAACCCTGAGAAAATGAGATAAAGAACCCTTCATATGGCCGCGGATCCGCGGCCAAACATGGCTTATGGCCACGGATCCGCGGCCGTGCTGTGCACGTGTCGGTGCATGTGTCGGTGGGTGTCGGTGCATTGACCCAGTTTTCTTAGGGTAGAATTGTAATTTCAGATATGGCTCAGATGTAAACCCTAGGGTTTCTCCTATCTATAAATAGGAAACCCTAAAGCCTAATTAGGTGTGCCTCCTTTGGGTGCCTCTTTAGAGATGCCTCTTTTAATTTCTAGATCTTAGATTTTCAATTCCTTGTAATCGTCAAAGGGTGCATCAATAAAGAAGTAAGTTTTTTTATCTTGCCTTAGTTTAATTTTTTTTCTGCCCTAGTTATAAATTTTATTTATCTTCCCTAGTTATTAATTTTATTTATCTGCCGTAGTTGTTAATTTAAAAACAAACAAAAATGAACTCTTTTATCAATTCCCTAATGAGTGAGTAGTTCCTCACTTGTTAGGGTTAGTTTTGGGGAAAGTTTGAGAGATGAAAATCTCTCACCCCTTTCTTGCCCGTTATACATTTTAAATAGGACTCTATGCATACATACACACACCGCTCACTATGGCACCCTATCCCACAAGGTAGCGGTGATACCATAGTTAAAGACCGGTTGTGTATGTTTTCCATGGAGGTTAGGGTAAGAGTTAAGAAAGGACAGGACAAGGACCTAGAGGAAGAAACCAAGTTTCTTCCCGATCGTGCTAATCCCCTTTGTTAACAATTACCTTAACACCTAAAAGTACTTAATTAGGGCAAAGAAAGCGGTGAGAAATAATTGACTTTCCAAACTTAACCTAATCCTAACCCTAGCAAGCATTTTATAAACTTTTATCTCATTCTTAGATCTTAAAATAAAAACACCAATTTTTTGGACTTAACTCGTGAGAACACATAGAATAGGAATCCATCTCCCTGTGGACCGACCCGTACTCAACCGGCTAGCTACCAAGCGACGCCGTTATTGATTACAGTTAATATTCTTTGATTTATCTTTTAAGAGACACATAAGCACGAGAAAATCTCTCTAACAATCAATGTACCCTCGAACCGATGTGAGTTGGTTGAAAGATTTGTAGTCCAATTTGGGGCTAAGATCTGTTAACATATTTGTGAGCATGTGAGCTCAATTAATATGAGTTGAGGACTTATGACCAATCTAGGGATAAGTCTAATAAAACATTTTATTTTAGGCTGTTGAGCCTTTATTTGGGCTTGGCCCTTTTAACAATGCTGAGCATTAATTTATATCTTGACAATGTTTTGTCTTTTATTGAATGCTGAGCATTCATTATAACTCTGGGCTTATTAAAGAACAATTTATGTTCTGTCAGCGCTCACGTGAGGGACACGTGGTGCGCTTGGCGCTTTGCACCAATCAAAGAGCGCAGTGCTCTTCTGCTGAGTAGCGCACACGTGAGTGACACGTGGCGCGCTTGGCGCTGAGCGCCAGATGATGAGCGCATTGCGCTAATATATGAGCGCATTGCGCTATTAATTCAGTGGCGTACACATGAATGACATGTGGTGTGGTTGGCGCTGAGCGCCAGCCCATGAGCGCAGTGCACTCTTTCAGAAGTGCAAAGCGCAAGTTGTCAATTGGCGCATACGTGATTGACACGTGGCGCATTTGGCGCTGAGCGCCAGTCCAGAGAGTGCAGAAGCGCAGTTCAAGAGGGCAAAGCGCATCTGATCAATTTTATGATCTGGGAAACAAATTTATGTTCTTTAAAAGAGACTTTGTTTCAAGATCTAAGAACAACAGTTCTTATTTTTGCAGGAGATATTTCCAATCTCTTATGTTGATGAAAGGCTTTGCCTTTATAGATCCATGATCTGTGAGAAGAATTATGTTCTTCATTTATTTTATGATGAGATCTTTTGATCTCTTTTGTGAAAGACTTTTTGTCTTGTAGATCTATGATCTTTTTAAAGAAATGAATTTTTCTTTCTTATTCATGAGATGATTTCATCTCTGTGTTCATCATCCTTCATTCTTATCTTGAAGAAAAATCTTATTGCAAGAGCTTGCTCTTTTTCTTTGAGTTTTTCAAAGTTTATGGGGGGGGTTCTCTGTATAAGACTTGAAGTCTTGGGGCCTTTGTATAGGGCAAACTGATTTGTTGAATCAGTTAAAGATATCTTTCTCTGATTGATTTGGGGATGTTTCCCACCATTGGATCTATGATCCTTGGGCTTCTGTTTTACAGAAGGCAGTCTTCTTGTTTTTAACAAGATTGGAAAATCTTTCCATAACAGAATTTAATTCTGATTAATTAATGATTTATCATTATTATTAGATCTTTTGATCTAACGGTGGGGAGTTTTTTTTAATTCCAGCGCTAGCTCACCCGTGCTTTGCACGTGGTGCGTTGCTCAGAGCGCAGCGCACCTAGCGCTAGCGCACATGTGCTTTGCACATGGTGCGCTGCTTAGGGCGCAGCGCACTTGGTGCTGCATCTGAAGCGTTGCTTCATTTTGAAATTTAAATTTCAAACAGAGCTTTGCTCTGATTGGGGGAAACAAAGTGGCTAACATAAAACAAATGGCGCTCCTATTCCAAGATATGGTGGGGATGATGATCCAAGCAGCCAGGGAGGAGACGATCTCGAAAGCTGCGCTTAATGACTACATAGCTCAACAAATACGAGCTCATCAGGCAAGCGAAACTGCTGGCCAAGTCGTTAGAACTGGGCGACCATATCCAGGCAGGTACGATCAAATTAAGTACCCGCCGGGATATACGATCCCTAAATTCCACGTGTATAAGGGGACATGCAATCCCCATCAGCACGTCGCTCAGTTCAGGGCTCTATGCGGCAATACAGGAGGCGACGACAAATTGCTACTTCGCCAGTTTGTAGGCAGCTTAGCGGAGACGGCACTCGAATAGTACTCGGAGCTTCTGAATGACTCCATCAAAACATTCACAAAAATAGAGTTGCTATTCACCCAACGTTTCGCAAGCGCTAGCGAACGCACCCTGATCACGGCATTGATAAATGCCTAGGTGAAGCCAGGAGAGACCTAGGTTCAATATGCAATTCGGTGGCGGAACCTATGGTCAAAATGCGAACAACGCATAGAAGAAGCTCCTGCCGTGGGCATGTTCATGGGGACCCTCGATCCGCAGGCAACTATATCCCAATTTATGATGTTTTTCAAGCCGACCACTTTCCAAGCCTTGATCGACAAGCTGGCCCAAATGGACCAGATGGGCCATAGACTGTCCTCCTCGAAAATGGAGCTTCGAAATGAAAATGGCAAAGGGAAAGTGACCTTCGTCGCTAACGCTCAGCAACAGCCGGGTGATCCGAAACCAGCCGCTCGCCAAAACGATAAACAGCGATCACTCGGAGAAAAGCTGAGACGTCCTTACTCATTCCCTCGGGATAAAACGAGAAGACTATTCGAACTGGCGGTGCGCAACAGGCTCATCACTCTGCTGGATCCGAGACGCCCCCTGTAACCGGGCGACATCAACAATCCCAATTACTGTCCCTACCACCGAATGGTGGGCCACCCAATCGACGATTGCTCCATCTTCAAAAACTGGATCGATGACCAATACCAACAAGGCAAATTCATGCTTTCTGAAAACTGGATGGTAAACCCGCCACAACCGCACGCTCTTAAAAAGGTGGACATACCGGGGGCATCATGCTCATTTATAGTGGAAGCTTCATGGGAAGTTGTTCTTTCGGACAAGACTAAGAGAATGCTGAAGGATCTTCAAGCATGTCCGGCAATTAGATGGAAAAGCCCGCTGGAGCCAGAGATCATTAAGGGGATGATGAAACCGCGCCCAACATCCGGAGTTAGTAGCGATGGGCAAAACACCTAGGCCCAGCCATCAAAGTCTTCGAAGAAGAAGAAGACCAAGAATCCCGCGCAGCCTGATGATAAGCACACAGATCTGCAAAGGCATATTGACGCATTAGAGGAATGAAACCAGAAGGCGCGAACCCCGGTCACACTCCAAGAATTTCTCAACCATATCCTTGAGAGCGGAGATAATGACAATAACGACGGAGATAACTCGTCAGAAGAACTCGAGGATTATGTGGCAAGTTGTCACGTGATCTCTCATTCGTTAGTAAATGAGAAAGAAGCTCACTCGGCGTCAGAATATAATATAGAGGAGCTGGGGGCAGAATCGGTGCCAAAATCCTTAGAACCGTCAGTCGAGATGATTGACATGCTGCTGAACAAAGCCCGTCAGAAGAGCAAAGCTGATCAAGAGAGTGAAATGACCATATTCGAAAGGGCCAGGAATCGTCATCAAGTTGATGGAATCATGGTAGGGATGAGTCGCAAAGCACTCCAACCAGATCGAAGCATGCCCGCGGTAGACAAAAACAGGCTTAAGACAAGGAAACGGTACGCTAAAGCCCCGTCGATGAGAATGAAGCTGCCACCTTTCAAAGAAAATACTCCCGAGGATACGTACCTTGACGAAGCGGACGTCCATCCGAGCTACTTCTTGTACCATCGGAAGGTTACACATCCCATTGAAGAATGCAATGCCTTCAAGAAGTGGTGGCAGGGATACGTTGCTCATCGACAACATTTTAAACGGATGAAGCGCAAAACTCGTCGGGAGCAGAGAAGCACGACAGATGAGCACAAAAGAACTGCCGGCAACTGTCACATGGTTGATACCAGGGGATCGAAAATCTCCTTTTATATGGAGACTCCCAGCTGGTCGTTAGTCAAGTGAACGACGACTATCAAACGTGCAAACCAGAGTTGGTAAAGTACGGCGAAAGAGTGCAACAATTGCTGACTCAAATCCCTTCCTACGCCCTAGAAAGCATACCGCGTACAGAAAATAGCAAAGCGGATACATTAGCCAAACTCACTAAAGAACTGGCTGACGAAAACCTCGATGATGTAAGAATCGTTGTGCAGAGCCGTCGGGTTCTCGCACCAGCAGAAATATCTCCGAAGTCGTCTGAAGAAAAGGAAGCGACCAAGCAAACAACCCTACAAATAGAGGACCAAGAAAGGGCTAAAGATTGGAGAGAAGTCTTCATAGACTACTTCAAATCCCGTCGAACACCTGAAGATGCATCCTCAAGACATCAGCTCATGAAACGAGCTTTATCTTTCGCCTTCGTCAATGATACTCTGTATAAGAGATCGTTCGACTCTCTATGGTTGAGATGCCTGGGACTGGAAGAAGTAAGGAGAGTCGTTCAAGAAACCTACGACGAACTTTACGGTTTTCATCAAGCCGGGCCAAAGATGAAGCTAAAGATCAAAAGAATGGGCTACTATTGGCCCACGATGATTCAGGACTGCCTCGAATATGCGAAGCAGTGCCATTCGTGCCAAATTCATGGGGACTTCATCCACCAGCATCCAAATCCGCTACACCCAACAGTGGCTAGCTGGCCGTTCGAAATGTGGGGAACCGACATAATTGGGCTCATCGAACCAGCGTCATCTAAAGGACATCGGTTCATATTGGCGACAACTGATTACTTCTCTAAGTGGGAAGAAGCCATACTGCTAAGAGAAGTGAAGACGGAGAACATCCTCCATTTCTTCAAGACATACGTCATCTATCGGTTCGGCACTCCGCGACGGATTATATCCGATAACGGGCCGGCCTACAGAAGTCACTGAATCAGCCGCTTCGCACAGCAGCATAATATAGACTGAAGATACTCTTCGATCTATAATCCCCGAGCTAACGGCCTAGCTGAGGCTTTCAACAAAACCTTGACAAAGATCATAAAGAAGACGGTGTCCAAAAATAAAAAGGATTGGCATGAGAGACTGCATGAAGTTCTCTGGGCGTATCGGACTACGTTCAAAACGGCTACGAATACAACGCCGTATGCATTGATATTCGGCACGGAAGCAGTACTCCCCTTGGAGATAGAGCTACCCTCTCTACGAGTGGCGGTTCATTACGAACTAACGAATGAAGAGAATGCTCATATTCGGCTTGAGGAGCTCGTCGCCCTCGATGAAACTCGTCTCATGGCGCAGTAAAACTTGGAGGATTACAAAGCAAAGATGACACGCTCATACGAAAGATTAACTAGGCCGAGAACATTCCGCCAAGGCGAACTCGTGCTAGTGGTCAAGAGACCTATGATCCCCAATCGTGCCAAACGGGGGAAATTCGAGCCAAACAATGAGGGCCCGTACATCTTAAACAAAGTCTACCAAGGTGGGGCTTACTTTCTCATGGATATGCATGGCGAAAAACCCTTTCGGCCAATAAACGACCGATTCCTTAAGAAATACTACGACTGACGAGTCACAGCCCATGTTAATGATAGATGATGACGGTTGTGTCCGCTCGCTGTCGTCCTGAGTACCAAACTCTGTAAGTGCTATCCGGCAAAACTTCGCCGCAGAAAACTAACAACGGACCGAAACGTCCCTAAACTAACAACGGACCGAAACGTTCCTAAAGTAATAACGGACCGAAACGTCCTGAAACTATCTACGAACCATAACGTCCTTAAACTACTACGAACTGCAACATCCTTAGGATAACGCGGCAAAAAAAAACGGTACGTCCATAAGCGAAATGGGCACGGATGAAAACCCGAAAGGGCTCCGTGAGTAAAAACAGCAGGGCTACCGGCGAGTTTGTGAAAACCCGAAAGGGCGCAGACTCGTAAAAAAAAATTCCTGTGCACTTGCAGGGTCCTCTCAACCTTGTAAGGAGAAAATACCCGCGTGAGATCCTTACGACTCACAAGGGAGCAAAACACTTAGGAATACTCACAATCCCTAAGGAGAAATTACATTTACGAGATCCTCACGACTTGTAAGGAGAATTTCCCCCTATGAGACCCTTACGGCTCACAGGATTCAAAAGTCTTAAGATACAGGGACCCGAACCTGTTCTTAAGCCATCATATCCCCCAACCTGCCCTACAGGCGGTCAATATTGACCCTTGTATACAATCCACGGGCTTAAATAAGCGTTCCCTCGCCCAGTTCCACCAATGGTGTGAAATTCCCCTATTTGGTGAACAACACTTGCAGGTCCTCTCGACTTGCGAGGAGAAAATGCTCTTGTGAGATCCTTATGACTCTGATTGAAAGAGATTTTGTGTGTTTCGAAATCAAAGAATTAAGTTAACCGCAATCAATAACGGCATCGCTTGGTAGCTAGCCGGTTGAGTACGGGTCGGTCCACAGGGAGATGGATTCCTTATCTTTGTGTTCTAACGAGTTAATCCAAAAAAATGGTGTTTTTATTTTAAGATCTAAGAGTTCATTTTTATGATTTTAATTTAACAACTACGGCAGATAAATAAAATTAACAACTACGGCAGATAAATAAAATTTATAATTAGGGCAGAAAAGAAATTTATAACTAGGGTAGAAAAGAAATTAACTAGGGCAAGATAAAAAAAAACTTACTTCTTTATTGATGCACTCTTTGACGATTACATTGAATTGAAAATCTAAGATCTGGAATTTAAAAGAGGCATCTCTATAGAGGCACCCAAAAGGAGGCACGCTCTAAAAAGAGTTGTAGGATTCCTATTTATAGATAATAGAAACCCTAGGGTTTACATCTGATCCATATCTAGAATTACAAAAATACCCTTAAGAAAACCGAGTCAATGCACCGACGCACCGACACGCACCGACACGTGCGATGCACGGCCGCGGATCCGCGGCCATAAGCCTGGTTTGGCCGCGGTTCCGCGGCCATTTGATGGGCTTGTGGGTTGATTTCTTCAGGGCTTCTGTCTGTTGCTTTTTCCTTCTATTTTCTTCACTTGGTTCTTCAGAATGTCTTCTAATTTCTTCCAGATTTCCACAGTGCAGAATGTTATGGACTTTTCCCGTTCTCTTCGTGTTGAAGTCTTGAATTTTGTGCTAACTTTGTACTTTGTGAAATTGAACTGTTCATTGATCTTCATTTGTTCCTTAACTGTAGGCGGCATCATAAAGATTCTTCTATTTGTTGGTTGTAGTCTCACTTTTGTAGCGTCTTTTCATCATTTTCACTGTTTTGTTCCGAGAACCTGTAACCTGCAACCATTCAACAGACATGGATCAAAAACACCTATTTATTTGCAAAATGAATAAGAATGGGGAATATAATAATGCAAAATTATGATATGAACAAATACCCCCAAACTTATGTTTTGCTCGTCCTCGACCAAAACTAGTTTTATTCTTGAAAAAGCCTAACCTCACTTTCGCAGGGAAACGCGATTGCACTGAGCTCGTGCAACAAGCCGTTAAACCTCTAGGTGTCCCTAGTAGGAGGAGTGTTGTCTCCTGAGGGTTTTCAGCGGATACTACCCACAAAATCCTATCAATTTGGCCTATTGACTTTTATTCTTCAATTCGGTGTTCTAGCAAGAAATTCTATTATCCTCAACTCAGAAATTATCATCCCGTATTTTTCACGCTTGCTTATCATTTAACTTAAGATTGTATATGTTCTGCAAATTTATTCAGTTTTCAGCATCTTTTGAATTTTCCTTCTAGGGTTCCATCTCCAGTTAAGAATTTTTATCATCTTTATTGAAGATATAAGCCCTATCTTTCATTCCTATCTCTCATCCAAACCCCAATCATATACCCCTACGTGTGTGTATGTATCACCCCTACACTTGGAAATTCAATTCAAGCTATCATACTCTTGTCCATTGTCCAAAGTACTTTTAATTGGTGAATTTTAGATGAAATTGCTCACACATTCTTCATGCGACCGTTAATATTTCTTGAGGTACTAACGACCGATTACAAAATGTCTTTGCGCATTAAGGCGTAATTCCTCATCTTGTAACACCTAAGGCTTTAACAGTGACTCCCAAACCAGTTGGTCTAAAGCACTAGGTGATGAAGCACCCTCACTATATATTTTTCTTATTTTATGCAGTCTTAAGTAACTACAAAACCAGTGTTCATTTTTTTTATATCTCTTTATTCACACTTATAATTTTATTTTCCTTCATACTAAGGACTTTAGACAAGAGCATTTCAAGGTCTCTTCTACTATTCCAAGTTTCAAGGTTCATGTTTGTGCAAGTTGTAGGGTATATATTTTCAGAATTTAGACTTAAACTTAGGAATTATTTTTCAGACTTACACTTCAAATAAAATTTCAATACTCTTCCCTTATTTTGACTTAGCCCTAGAACTGAACTCAAAATTTGCCTATTTCTAAATAAACTACAAGGACATGTATTTTCTACCGTTAAACTTTAAGAAAGGTTATTTTTAGGGTTTTTAATTTACCAAGTTTAGGATCTAGTTTTTTTTCCTAACTAGTCAACCATCATGTTGAACTTAAGTCAAATATGGCCAAAATTGAACTTTTCAATTTTT
Organism: Agapanthus africanus; assembly: GCA_030015575.1. Classification (NCBI taxonomy): domain Eukaryota; kingdom Viridiplantae; phylum Streptophyta; class Magnoliopsida; order Asparagales; family Amaryllidaceae; genus Agapanthus; species Agapanthus africanus. The sequence goes on from JASDDO010000166.1 coordinate 9,611, forward strand.
AAAATTTAAAAAAAATTTCAATTTTTTATGGGTTTTAAAATAAGTATGCATAAAATTTTTCAATTTTTTATGGGTTTTAAAATAAGTATGCAAATGCAAAATTATACATATGAGTGCGAAAGAAAGCTTACCGAGCACACCCCCAAACTTAAACTTGACAGTGTCCTCACTGTCAGGCTATACCAAGAGGGTCAAAATTGTCGGCACTCTCCTGTTTATTTTTTTATAAATTTTTTATTGTTAAAAGAAAAAAAACAAAAAATATATATACAAAAAGGTCCCCCCCAAACTTAAGTGAGACAGTGTTTTCACTGTTTAAGCGTTAAAGTTCAGAGTTAGGGAAGAGAAAAACACAGTATCAAGCCATACAAGGCCTTACACAGGCCAAAGGTTAGCACCAACCATTCAAAAATTTATCGTTATAATGGTGTGGTTGGTGAAAGAATGGAGTGTAGAGAAAAGAAATGAGAAATACACGAGACTGTGTGGAGATAGAAGCAGTATACGGTCTCGGTGGAGGAGGAGAATGGCGGAAGGTAAAAAGAAATGGTGACGGTGGTTCGACTTCTTCGGGTGGAGGTTGATTAATCACAAAATCAGTGTCGTTCAGGAATGCAAGTTCGTCAGCAAAAAGTTTTTCAAAACTCTCATCGTTGTAATTGAACATTTTACTGTCAGTAAGTTTTGTGCCAGAAATTATCAGACTTGATTTGTCAAAAATTATGGAGGTAGGAGACTCGAAAAACTCATCTACCTCATTTTCAAAAGAGTCTAAATCAAGTTTTTTTTCTATAATTATCGAACTCAAAATATTGGATTGTGATTCATTAACACTCGGTATTGTTGGGGTAAAAATTTACACCCCGGTTGACCAAGTCAAAATCAAAGTCAACCCCAAGCCAAGTGGGCCCAAGCCCAGATCCAGTAGGCCCATGCCCGGGTCGAGCCCGAACATGAAGCGGCCGGCCTTCCCCCATGCCAAGATAAAAATTTTGTAATAAATAATTTTGTTGTATTTCTTTTATTTTATTTTATGGATAAATGTAAGAAAAATAGGCATAAAGCCAAATTTTTGTAAAGCCTATGGCTTATGTGCAAAAAGAAATGGCACATGAGCCATGGGATAGGCAAAATGCCATTTTGTGAAGCCCAAGGGGCTATGCGTAAAGTGTGTAGCCTAAAAGGCAAGGATAATGAAATATCCCAACAACTTTTTTCTCTCTCTCTCAAATTTTTCTTCAGATCTGAGATCTTTTCTCCTTCTTGAAGGTTCCAAAACCTTCCTTTTTCTCTTGAATTAAACCAAGAGTTTTACTCTTCTTTTTATAAAATAAATTAGTTTTTCACCACAAAACCCATAAAGGGGAACTCAGATCTTCCATTAGATCTCAAAAAGAAGAGATTTTTAGAAATCCCATATCTCTTGATCTTCAAGATCCAGCTAACAGAGGAGGAGGAAGAAGAACATCGTTCACTAAACCAAAAAAAAAAAACACACTCAGGAGTCCAACTCCTCTCTGATTTCTCTTCTGAGAATTTTTTTTTATTTTTTTATTTTTAGGCTAAAAGCCTCTTTTTCTCGTCGGCGCTCAAGCGCAGAGCACCTGCGTGCCGACACGTGGCGCGCTTGCGCTCCAGCGCAAGTCGCTCGAGCGCAAGTCTCCCCCGTGCCGACACACGGCGCGCTTGTGCTCCAGCGCAAGCGCTCGAGCGCAAGTCGCCCCCGTGCCGACACGCGGCGCGCTTGCGCTCCAGCGCCCAGCGCTCAAGCGCAGAGCGTCCACGTACCGACACGTGGCACTCTAGCGCCTGAGCGCACAGCACCTAGGCGCACAGCGCCCAAGGTGCTGTCCCCACGCATCCTTTGGATGTCTTTTCCCCTTTTTATATATATACATGTATATCTGTACATATGTATACATATTTACATACACACATACTCCACGACACTGTCCCCCGTAAAAACTCTGCGTGGCTCCCGATATATCCAAAACCCCACTTCAAAACACAACACACGTACACTGCACATCGAGTTCGCATGACCAGTTAAACCCGTCAATCGGAGGTTCCCTTGCTCCAAAGGCGAGGGGTAATTAACGGCAGCTTAGTCCGCGGCTGCCGGAGATTCGGATCCCCACAATCAATAAACCCCCGTCTACCCTAGGCAGGGGGAATCTGTAGTACGCCTGACAAGCGCGCGCGTATTCCCATCTCAATGGGGTGACCAAAAAAACCCTACAGGTATCATTAAAGGAAGATTAGAAGAACCAGAAAAAGTGGGAGAAAGAAGTGGAATACGAACTTGAGGGTGGAAATGGAGTGTATAATTTAGCACAATTTGTAAAGACCGATGTGTAAAAAGCGATTGTGCTAATCTATCAACCCACGGAGAAATGAGATCAAATCCCTCAAGGTTCGTGAGCAAACATGGGTACGTCGAACTTGGTAAACTAGACATTGGAGATGAAAGCGTAACGGATTCTTGCGCGGTCGGAACGATGGAAAGGACGAAGGGAAGTGATTTAGGAAGGGTTATAGTTTAAGGTTCAGGAGGGTGTACACAGTCAGTGGAAGGAACATGATGAATTGGAAAATCCGACTCATCAAACAGAACTGGTTCATCCTCAATAATTTCCTCAATATTCTCCTCAAAATTTAGCTTATCCATGCCATTATCATCAAAATCAAGACGTATATGAAGTTCGGGAGAAACATTTAATGACTCGGGATGATGAATTGGAGAGAAAAATTCAGTCAAATCTGCGGGTTCATTATCCAAAATATTCCCAGTGTCGATATCCTCAATCAAGTGAAAATCAATTTTTTTATACACCTCATCAAAAGCATGGATATTATTCAATTCAGGTTCTAGAGTGGATGTGTAGAGGTCAAAAGGATTGGTGACGGTTTCACTCGAAATGGGCTCTTCACAATCAGGTAAATCAAACACTACAAAGTCCCACAACTCATTACACGTTTTATCTTCAACTGGTGAATCATTTGGGACACTTGATTGACATTCGGAGTTGTGGGATTCAATTGGGGATGGGTAGGTTTGATTTGAAAGTGTGTACAGCTCACTCTCACCACTCAAATTCTCACTCTGTCCCACCGCCTCATCATACATTGGAAAATTTGGAGCTAGTTGGAAACTAGCTACCGGTTCACTAGGTTGTCTTGATGAATTAAGGGCGGCAATGGACGCATTCAAATTCCGCATCTGTTGGTTTTTCGCTACAATATAAGCTTCCAACGACTGTTCTAGACTAGACATGGATTGTGAAGGGGTTTCAGTAAAAAAATCAAAATTGTTAGGATCCTGGAAACTCCCAAATGTGTATGTAGAAGCAACATCTAGGAAATGTGTGAAAGTCGGGTAGGACTGGTAGGAATTTAATGGTTGGACATGATTAGGATCAACATTTGGATAAAAAGGTGAATGGACTTGTTGATCCCAAGAACTGGAAGTGTTAAAAGAAGTGAAAAATCGGTTACGAGATTGTTCAATATGTTCAGCAATAGACATGGGTTTCGGAGTTACAACAGGACTCGAAGAAGGAGTATCAACGTAAGAAAGTGGTGAAGGTTGAAACGGTTGATACACAGTGGATTGCGGAGTCCAACCGTTTCTCCTAGACGCTTCTATTCGATCTTGTTCCCTCATAAAATATCAGGAAAGACCCCAATGGGGCATCACATGCTCACACGTGACCATGGGTCACGTGTAGACACGTGATGGGCTCTTAAGCCCTCCAAAATAATGAAAAGAATTAAATTCTAACTAAACAAGAGTCACGTGTTCACACGTGATAAGTCTTTAAACCCCCCTTAGAAAGAATTAAAAATAAAGTAAAATAGCCAGGAAATACCACAATGGTGTATCACGCGCTCACACGTGACCAAGGGTCACGTGTTGACACGTGACCAAGGGTCGCGTGTTGACACGTGATAGGTTCCCGCGATCTCTGCTTTATAGAATTAAATTCTAAAATCAAACAAAAGTGTAAATAAACGGCTAAAGAAAGACCCCAATGGGAGGTCACGTGCTCACACGTGACCAAGGGTCACGTGCTCACACGTGATGGTTTTTAGCCCAGTTAAAAGACAGAATTTAATTATGAATAAAGGAGGGTCACGTGCCGACACGTGATAGGCTTTGAAAGCCTTATAAGTTAATAGAATTAAATTCTAATTAAGGGAAATCAAAGATCCTAACTGGGAAAGTATTTCTTTAAATCTTTCAAAACAAAAGAGAACTATGCTCTGTAAAGTGGAGCACCGTTGGATTAAAAATCCAATGGTGATTAAAAATCACCAATTTATGGAAAGATTTTATACAAGGAAAGATTTCCCTAAAATTCACCAAGAATAACAAACATAATATCTTTTGGATTAAAAATCCAATGGTGAATAAAAAATTCACTGAGATCATGTTAGTTACAAAAAAAAAAAAATCTTTCAATGAAAGATTCACTAAACAACTTGATTCTTTTCCTTCTCCTATAAATAGGAGCCAAGGAGAAAAAAAAAGGAAGAATTTTGGGATCTTGAAATTTTCTAAAGGGCAAATAGCAGAGAGAAAAGAAAGGAGAATTTAATTCTCAAGAAAGAAAACCTAGGTGAGAAAGGGGGAAATGATCAAAGCTTCAAAAAGAGAATTTAATTCTCAATCTATGAGTTTAACTCTTCTGCAAAAGAACTTAGTTCTTCCTCTGATTGAAGATCTGCAGAAGCAAATCTCCCCATAGGTTGAGAATTTAATTCTTACCGGGTTAAGATTCTGCCATGTAGATCCAAAACTTAGAGGGGGAATTGAGTTTAGAGAATTTAATTCTCCCAATTTAGAGGAATTTAATTCCTTCAAGATAAAACTAGGGTTTAATCCTATATGAGAATTTAATTCTCCTAAACTCACAGGAATTTAATTCCTTCAAGATAAAGATAGGGTTTATCCTTATATGAGAATTTAATTCTCCCTAAATCTATAGGAATTTAATTCCTTCAAGACAGACAAAACCAGTGTTTAACCCTACTTGAGAATTTAATTCTCTAAAATTCACAGGAATTTAATTCCTCCTAAAATGAAATTAGGGTTTTACCCTACATAAGAATTTAATTCTTTCACATATATGGGAATTTAATTCCCCTAAAACATAATTAGGGTTTAACCCTACAAAGAATTTAATTCTTAAAGAAATAAAGAGACTTGAAAGATCTCCATGCATGCAAAAGACTAAGGTCACGTGTCCCCACATGACCGCTGAAAAGATCCCCCAAAATGAGAAGGAATTCGCCCTGAGGCAATGCCTCACGTGCTCCCACGTGACCTCCAAAACAACGAGAATAAAAGTAAAGGCGGATTCTAACTCGGGCGCTCTCACGTGTTATCACGTGACCCCTTGATAAATGCTTTAATAATCAACGCGCAAATCTCCATCACGTGCCAACACGTGATGGTCAGAAAATTAAAAGTGTTTAACACTTGTCTGCAGAACAAAGTAAAGGAGATCTGACCCCACCTTTTGGTGCCCTCACGTGTTACCACGTGACCCCTTGATAAATGCTTTAATAATCAACACGCAAATCTCCATCACGTGCCAACACGTGATGGTCAGAAAATTAAAAGTGTTTAACACTTGTCTGCAGAACAAAGTAAAGGAGATCTGGCCCCACCTTTTGGTGCCCTCACATGATCCCCTTCCTCTCTAGTGTTTAACACTAATTTGAGAGTTTTATTTCTAGTGTTAACACTATTTTTAGCCAAATTGGCTAATTTTCCAGAGGCAAAAGCCTCCCCTTCAACTGAATCTCAAAATTGAGTAAAATTCAAAGTTATAATATTTAATGTTCAGTCAAAGATAAAAATATTACCAAAGCCCTCTGACTTTTGTTTAAGCATTGCTAAATGATGAGGGGCTGAACCCAGACAAATGTCTAATGGTCCAACAAAGGGCCAATACTTCAAATTTAATTGGACTTAGCCCAAGTTGGCCATAAGTTCTCAATTCAGACTTAACTGAGCCAATTTGCTCATAACATAATTAATTGATCTTAGTTCCAAATTGGACTACAGATCACTTAATCCACTTTGGTTCGAGGGTACATCTCTTCACTCCTCTGATATTTGTCGTTGTAATCCTTCAACATCTTCAGAGAGGTGACGGGTCCCGACAACCACACATTTCATGGACTATGATGTCCTTTACCTTGACTGTGAGGTCCTTAAACTCACGGACTATGATGTCCTTAAACTCACGGACTATGATGTCCTTAACCTTGACTGTGAGATCTTTAAACTCACGGACTATGATGTCCTTAACCTCGACCGTGATGTCTTTAAACTAACATTGGACTGTAGGGTCCTTAAACCCATGGACTATGATGTCCTTAACCTTGACTGTGAGGTCTTTAAACTTACGGACTATGATGTCCTTAATCTCGACCGCAATGTCTTTAAACTAACATTGGACCGAGATGTCCTTATACTAACGATGGACCGTGATGTCCTTAAACTAATCGACCGCAATGTCCTTAAACTAAACATTATAGTCCAATTGCTCTTTTGTTGGATCTAAACGATCCCGTTAAGTTGGTCTTAGTCTAAAATTAGACTAATGTATCCTTAATAAACGTTTAAGTTGATCTTAGTCTCAAACGAGGCTAACGTATTCTTAAACCCAACCCTCAAACCCAAATCTAAGAAAAGATACGGATTTGGACTAGTCCACGCCCTACGAGCGACAGCATTAATTAGTCTCCGTATACAATCCACGGGCAACCACAAACAAAACAAACACCCACGACACGAAGTGACTATCTGAAGAAGGAGAAAGTTGTTACCGCGATGCAGTAGCGTAATTAACTGCAGGGGCTTGCGTCTGCAGGGAAGAGCATCCCCACAATCAAAAACCCCTCAACGAGGGGGAATCTGACGAAGTCTGCTACATCGGCCGCATCCATTTAAGCCTTCGATACATGGTGCCATAAATCAACTTGGCATCTTCAGAGAGGTGGACGGATAGCACCGATTAGCATCTGCCCTAAAATTCAGGCAAGACGTCTGTCTTGCCGTCTTCCGGAGGGGAACAGATTCTGGCACGCCCGGTGGGACCTTTTCCTCTTTCCACTCCACACTTCGTGTGTCGTGTTCGCGAACGAATCGCGGTTTGCTAATGGTTGCCCTTGGGTTCGAGGTACTGAGATTTGGCGTTTTGCTTGGTGCAGAAAGCGAAGGATCAATGGCGTCCACTTGCGCGAAGTGTTCTAACTGCAGCTGCAATTCACGTTCCGCCTCATCCGGAGGCATAGCTTACGGGCCCCAAGCGGCCTCCCTGTTCATGATGCCGGTGGAACAGGTCACTCAGGCCACCACTGGATTGTTTTTCGGGACCATGCTCCTGTCAACGAGCTTCAGCACTCCTATACCAACATAAGAAGCTCCCAAGAAGTCGGTCTTTGATCGGCTTACTACTACTGCGGCCCCTCTCAATGGGTCGTCCGATTCCAGCGCCTCAGTCTTCGCCAGATTGGGCCAAAGTTCCTGTGGGCCTATGATGAAGCCTGCAACTTAAGAAAATGTTGTTCCGAAGAGAGTAACCATCCCTGCTCCCGAAGTCGTCAAGGCGGCTTCTCCTGCCAAAGGGTCGGTCTTTACAAGACTGACTGTCCCGGCTCCCACTCCGGCTCCCGTTCCCGCTCCAAAGTCTGTCTTTGACAGATTAAATACTGCTACTCAACGCACATCAGTCTTCAAGAGGCTGACGCCAGCAACAACCCTTCACCAGAACAGGGGGCATAACGAAGTCGCCCCTAAAGCTGAAACAATCCCAACAGCTCGACACGCTCGACGTCGCCACTGGCGCCGAGTAAGGAAGACATGGGGCAACTCTCCCTATGGGCTAACTCCACCAGCCCCAACGGTGGAAGTCAATGCTGCTGTTCCAACTGGGAACAGCTTTGAATTGCTGAACAAGGTGCGCAGGAACTCTCCTACCGCCGTACTGAAAAGATCTCCTCCATCAGTGGAGAATGTTGCGAAAACAAAGCCGGAGCAGTCCTCTCAGCGGCTGTCCTCCAAAATCTACAAAGTCTGGAGACAGGTTCGGGACTCAATAATTGATCAAGATTACCCTCGCCACCAGAAAAGGGCGAAGGTTCAACAAGAAGCGAACCATCCTGCCAAGCCACAAAAGGCTATCTGGGTGCTCGCTGCGACGCCCCCCTCGACTTCAACCGCTCAAAAGAAAAGGAGGCCGGAGAAAGCCCCTGTGACTGCGGCAAACCGCAAAGATGTTGAGCCCAAACGTCCCAAGTCTGGGGGCATAATGGTACATACTGTTTACATGGCTTCCGAAAAAGAGGAAAGCCGCACTTCGACGGGCCACCGACCGCTCACCCGATCAATAACAAGGGCTCAGGAACAACAACAGCAGAAGCTTCAAGAGATGCTGACTGCAATGGCTGCACTCACCGGACCAAAAGAAAGCCCGGAGGCGTCCTCGGAGCAGCGTCATGAACAAGAAACCGATGCTGACTTCCTTCGCAGAGTCCTCGAAAAGAAGGACAAAGAAGCCGTAGAACAGGCAGCTAATATAAAGCGAAAGGCGCTTCTCTTCCAAGATGTGGTCGGGATGATGTTACAGCCGGATCCTCCAGCCGAAGACCCTCCGATCATTATTGAAGACGACAAAGGGGAAACGTCGAATCCTCCGGCTCTTTCACCAGCCAAAGAGGAAACCATTTCTAAGGCCGCTCTGGACGACTACATTGCTCAACAAATACGAGCTCACTAGGCGAATGAAGCGTCCGGCCAAGTTGTTAAAACTGGGCGACCATATCCAGGCTGGTATGACCAGATAAAGTACCCGCCGGGATATACCATCCCTAAGTTTCATGTATATAAAGGGACAGGAAATCCACACCAGCATGTCGTCCAGTTCAGGGCTCTATGTGGTAATACCGGGGTGATGACAAGTTTTTGCTCCGCCAATTCGTCGGCAGTTTGTCGGAGACGGCATTTGAGTGGTACTCCGAACTTTCAAATGACTCCGTCAAGACTTTCGCAGAAATAGAGCTGTTATTCACCCAGCGATTCGCGAGTGCTAGTGAACGCACCCCAATAACGGCATTGATCAATGAAAGGGTGAAGCCGGGCGAAACTTGGGTTCAATACGCAATCCGATGGCGGAATCTGTGGTCAAAATGCGAATAGCGCGTCGAAGAACCACCAGCGGTGGGCATGTTCGTAGGTACTCTTGACCCTCAAGCGACCATATCCCAATTTATGATGTTCTTCAAGCCGACCACGTTCCAAGTATTAATTGACAAGATAGCCCAGATGGACCAGATGGGTCATAGACCGTCTCCTCCAAAGCCGGAGTCGTGGAACGAAAATGGTAAAGGGAAGGCGACATTCGTTGCGAATACTCAACAACAGCCCAGTGCCCCAAAACTAACGGATCAACTGGAAGAGAGACGACACTATTATAATGAGAAAATGAAGCGTCCTTATTCGTTCCCTTGGGACAAAACGAAGAGACTGTTCGAACTGGCGATGTGCAACAGGCTCATCAATCTGCCAAATCCTAAGCGACCACTGCAACCCGGCGAGGCTAATAGTCCCAATTATTGCCCTTACCACCAAACGGTAAGCCATCCAATCGAAGATTGCTTCGTCTTTAAGGGATGGATCGAGGATCAGTACCAACAAGGCAAGTTTGCACTGTCTGAGAAGTGGAAAGTAAGCCCACCGCAACCGCACACTCCTAAGAAGACGGACACACCGGGGGCATCGTGCTCTTTTGTTGAGGATGCTCCATGGGAGGTCGCTCTTTCCACCAAAACAAAAAGAATGTTGAAGGATCTCCACACATGCCCGACAGTCAAATGGAAGAATCCGCTGGAACCCGAGATTATCAAGGGAATGCTGAAATCACGCCCAACTCCAAGGACTGGTGGTGACAGCTAAAACACTCACACCCAGCCGTCAAAGTCTTTGAAGAAGAAAAAGAAGAAATCCAAGAAGCCCGTGAAGCCGGGTGACAAGCGCACGGACTTGCAAAAGCAGATTGACGCGCTGGAAGAGTAAAACCAGAAGGCGCGGACTCCAATCACACTCCAAGAATTCCTCAGTCACGTCCTAGAGGACGGAGATGACGGAGAAGACTCGTCGGATGAATATGAAGATTACGTGGCAAGTTGCCATATGATCTCTCACTTGTCGATAGACAATGGAGAAGCTCCTTACATAGAAAAACCGGGGGCAGGTCCCGAGCCGGAACTTCTAGGTCCATCAGATGAAATGATTGATGCATTCCTGAATGAAGTGCTGCTTAAAAGCAAAGCTGCCCGAGAGCGTGAGATGGCCATATTTGAAAAAGCCAACCGCCGGCGACTGGACGAAAGGGTTGCAACGCTCCCGCCAAATCAAAGCACATCCGCCATGAATAAAAGCAGGTTCAAGACGAGGAAGAGGTTCGCTAAAGCCATATCAATGGGGATGAAGCTGCCACCCTCCGAAGGAAATATTCTTGGTGAAGCAGAAATGCATCCTAACTACTGCTTATATCATCGAAAGATTGCACACCCTACCGAAGAGTGCAACGCTTTTAAAATATGGTGGCAGAGATATGTTGCTCACCGGCAACAGTTCAAGCGGATGAAATGCAAAACTCGTCGGGAGCGAAGGAATACGACCGAAGAGCGCAAAAGAACGACCAGCAGCTGTCACATGGTCGACGCTGGGGGATCTCAAGTTCTCACATTCGGGAGAGATTCTGACGAAGAAATGACTCTCGGCCCTCTCTTCAAAGAATCCACCTCAGGAAGGGAGGAAGAACCAAAAAAACTGCGAGAACATTCAATTTCGCAATCGTACGCTTCCTGAAAAGAATTTTGGACCTGCTAATAGTGGACCGAGTAGAAAAGATAAGGGGAAAGAAAAAGTCCCTGAAGATATCGCCCTTGATGATCAAGTCGTCAAAGAGCTGACGGCCAAGGACCCACCGAAGAAAATCAAGGTGGACTACAACGTTCTGGCACACTTGAGGAAGTTACACTCGCAGCTCAGCATTCTCGACGCCCTTCTGTTATCCAAAGAAGCAAGAGATTCATTGATCAAGGCGCTGCAAGAGCCAGAGCAATTTCAAGCTTTCCTCGCCGAAGAAAAGATGAAGGACGAGCTGGAAGAAGTGCACACAGCCGATATCACCTTCGGCGATGAAGATCTCCTCCTTAGGACGTGCGAGCACAACCGTCCCCTTTATGTCTCCGGATACTGTCATGATATCAAGATAGGCAAAATCCTGGTTGACAATGGGTCCTCCGTCAATCTCCTCAACATGAGAGTATTGAAGGAAATTTGCATGAGCGTTCAGCACCTCGCTCCCGATAAAATCACCATCTCCGGTTTTGACTCCCAGTCATCACGGACTCTTGGGTCTGTGATACTGATGCTGCGCTTTGGGCTGCTAGTCACTGACATCAAGTTTCACGTCATTGACGCTAAGACCTGCTATAATGCTTTGCTCGGCCGGCCTTGGTTGCACGAGTACAACATCATCCCTTCTACACAACATCAGTGTATGAAGTACTTTAAAGATGGTCTCGAGTATACTGTGACAGGGGAATTAAATCCATTCTCCGTGAATGAAGTCCGAAAGTACGAAGATGCAAAATACTTCTTACCGGATTTTGAAGATACAGAAAGATGTCACAAACCAAAGGACAAAGCTATCACCACTATTCCGGTCTTCGGGAGTGATACCGAGGAGGAAGAAGAAATAGTTTATTCAGGACCGCCTCAATACAACAAACCGGGACCGTCTACCCCTATGTTGATCTTCGGCAGCGACTCGGAAGATGAAGTCAATACCTTGTTCTCTGCTCGGCCGTCAATACGAGCCTTTACTGACAATGATCAGAGTTTGCAGATCGCCATGGTTCCACAAAAGCATTACAAAGAGCTCGACGTACTTGATACCTATAATGTGCAGGAATTACAAACATTCTACATACCAACCAGGCGAAGAGATGAAAAGGCGATCCTCTTTTATCGATCCACGGAAACCAAAGTGGAGAAAGAAATGTGGCACGGCGCTGATGCTGCACTTGATAGGCTCCAGCCCATCCGTTTGCCCAGATACTACACAGGTGGATTGAAAAGACCGTTGAGGCACCAAGGTGTACCCTTCAAACAGATTGCTCGACAGGCTCAATTTTACAACAGGATCTGGAACATTCCCGGAACTCAGCGAAAATTGCCCAACGGAAAAATAGAAACGACCGGGCTTGGGTATATTCGATCCAAGAAACGGGAGCGAGTCCATGACAGTTACGTCATACATGACTTCGATGAAGAAGAATATGTTATGTTGAAAGATGCTAACCCTGAACTAAAACAAAGTCCCGCCATGAAATGCCAAGTCCGTCGTTTGAAGAACAGATGGACAAGCTGATAAGGGAAGCAGGTCAAAAGGTTCGAGACGACCATAATCGCGAAATGGCCATCTACAAGAAAGCCAGGATGCAGCGCCTCCTTCGACAGGCCACGGAGAATGACAATGCTCTTCCTAATCAACCCGTCATACAAAAGGCCCGACGCAGAGGCAAAAATAAATCAAAGAGCGGGAAAGGCGTTCGACAGCGACAAAGCGAGACCAAGAAGCCACGCGATCGGGAATCGAGCAATCCGGATTCGTCTCTTATAAAGAAGATGGGTCGAGCATACTCTTTTCCTCAGAACAAAATACAGAAGATACTTGATCTCGCCATAAGACATCAAATGATTACACTTCCGGAGTCCAAACACCCCGAGCAAGCCAACGAGGTCTCTCACCCAGACTATTGCTCTTATCACCGAGCAATAGGACATCCTCTCGAAGACTGCTTCACCTTCAAGAACTGGGTCGAAAACCAATATCAGCTTGGCAAATTTGCTCTATCCAGCAGTTGGAGGATAACTCCGCCGCAGAAGCACGAACCAAAAGCCGCGCATACAGCGAGAGTAGAACCAGATCAACATCGGTCTTGGAAGCGAGCTCGTACTTTTCATATGATAACTCTATCAGAAGAAGAGACCGAGAATATGGATGACCTCCCCTTGTGCCTCGAAAATGATGATAATGAGGTGATCTCAGAGTTTCCACCGACGCCGAAAGAGCTAGAAGATGGAATACATACTACTGCAGATAACCTCAAGAAAATTGATTTGGGGACAGCAAGTGACCCGCGACCGACATTCGTCAGTGAGCTGTTGTCTGAAGAAAGGGTGGCTATGCTAAAAGACGTGCTCATGCAGCATAAAGATTACTTCGCTTGGAACTATTCCGAGATGCTAGGATTAGATCCAGAGATTGCTGTGCATAAATTGGCAATATCCCCGGACGTCAAGCCGATCAAACAAGCACTGAGGAGAATGCGGCTCGAGCTTGAGATGAGCATCAACGCCGAGGTCAAAAAGATAATCGACTTTGGCTTCATCCAAGAGGTTCAGTATCCTGACTGGATCGCCAACATCGTCCCGGTGATGAAGAAAAATGGGACAGTGCGCATATGCGTGGACTTTCGGGATCTCAATAAAGCCTGCCCGAAGGACGACTTTCCAGTACCAGTCACTGAGCTGATGATAGATAACACGTCCACTCACGAAGTCTTCTCCTTCATGGACGGGTCATCAGGATACAATCAGATAAAGATGCATACAGAGGACCAGAAGCTCGACGCCCTTGATGAAACCTGGCTCATGGTGCAACAAAACCTAGAGGCTTACAAAGCAAAGATGATGCGCTCATACGAAAGATTGACTAGGCCGAGGACATTCCGCCAAGGCGAACTCGTGCTAGTGGTCAAAAGACCTATGATCCCCAATCGTGCCAAACGGGGGAAATTCGAACCAAACTATGAAGGCCCGTATATCATAGACAAGGTCTACCAGGGTGGAGCCTACCTACTCATGGACATGCATGGCGAAAGGCCCTTCAGACCAATAAATGGTCGCTTCCTAAAGAAATACTACGCCTGACGAGTCACGGCTTAGGTCAACGATAGATGACGACGACTATGTCCGCTCGCTATCTTCCTAAGCCCAAACTCTATAAGTAGTAGCCGGTTTTCAGACCGAAACGTCCTTAAACTAACAACGGACCGAAACGTCCTTAAACTAACGATGGACCACTATGTCCTAAAACTAGCTGTTGACCGAGACGTCGATAAACTACGATGGATTACAGCATCCCAAAGCTGATACAAAAAAAGGAATAAAAAAAGAAAAAAATAATAATGAAAACGGTATGTCCATAAACAAAATGGTCACGGATGAAAATCCGAAAGGGCTTCGTGAGTAAAAACAGCAGGGCTACCGGCGAGTTTTGTGAAAACCCGAAAGGGCGCAACCTTGTTAGAATAAAAAATAATAATAAAAACGGTATGTCCATAAGCAAAATGGGCACGGATGAAAACCCGAAAGGGCTCCGTGAGTAAAAACAGCAGGGCTACCGGCGAGTGTTTGTGAAAACCCGAAAGGGCGCAACCTCGTTAAAAGAAACTTGGAGGGTCCTCTCGACCTTGTGAGGAGAAACCACCCGCGTGAGATCCTTACGACTCACGAGGGAGCAACACACTTAGGGATCCCCATGATTCCTAAGGAGAAATTACACTTGCAAGATCCTCACGACTCGTAAGGAGAAACCTCTTATGAGACCCTCAAGGCGCATAAGATTCAAAAGTCTTAAGCTATAGGGATCTGAACCTGTTCTTAAGCAGCCACCACAACCTCCGATACTGCCCTACAAGCGGCTCAATACTGACCCTTGTATACAATCCACGGGCGCGAATAAACATTTCCCTAACAATGTCCCATCCGTGACTTGGGGTATGTCTACACAGTGAACAGCCCTTGTGAGTCCTCTCGACTTATAAGGAGAAAGCCCTCTTGTAAGATCCTTACGACTTACGAGAAGCCATACACTTAGGAGTCCTCATGATTCCTAAGGAGAAAACGCACCTACGAGATCCCCACGACTCGCAGGGAGAAGTACCTTTAGGGGACCCTTACGGCTCATGAAGTCAAAAGCCTTAGTCTACAGGATCTTAACCCTGTTTGCTAAGCCACCTTTGTTCGACATCGACAGAGGCAAATGATGATTCGCTCCTGGCAATATCCCAGTTGTAGCGGTGCTGATGCCGAAATCGGTGTCTAACTCCAAGCTTGCGGCAAAGAAGCCAGTGAGCCACACGTGCATACGAAATAGCCGAAATGATGGGGCAACTTGCAAACAAAATCAACAAGTAAAAATGTATGCACGCAAAATAGCCGAAATGATGGGGTAACTTGCAAACAAAATCAGCAAGTAAAAATGTATGCACGCAAAATAGCCGAAATGATTGGGCAACTCGCAATAAAAAGCAGCGAGTAAAAATAAAACAAATAGCCGAAATGATTGGGCAATCGTGACCTTCACGATATAAAAGCTGAAATGATAGAGCATCGCAGAAATAAAAAAAATGAAATGAAATTTTTTCCCTACAGGTGAAATCACATCGATCCCTGTATACAATCCAAGGGCGCAAACAAAGAAGGAATTACACCCTCCCCCCAAGGCTTCATCAGAAGAAGAAGACAAATCTCGACGGTTCACAGACAGCCTAGAGATCATCTCAACATTCGTCTCATTACAACGGACACAACATCAAGCAAAACGGAACAGCAGCAACCACCAGTTCCATGACTCGGCGGTGCATAGATGACCGAGAGTCAAACTCCCGACTCCGCGAAATGCGGATAAAGTCAACAATTCCTGGTTACGTGGAACGTGGCTTACGTCAATCCTGACCCCGTGGGAAACGTACAGAGCGGATCCTGGTCCTCACAGAGCACGGCAATGACCCATGTGAAGCATCCAGAGCGGAGCCTGGTCCTCGCAGAATACGGCAGTGAACCCGTGGGAAGCATCCAGAGCAAAATTCCTGGTTACGTGGAACGCGGCTTACGTCAATCCTGACCCCGTGGGAAATATCCAGAGCGGATCCTGGTCCTCGCAGAGCACGGCAATGACCCCATGTGAAGCATCCAGAGCGGAGCCTGGTCCTCGCAGAACACAGCAATGACCCCGTGGAAAGCATCCAGAGAAAATTCCTGGTTATGTGGAATGCGGTTTATGTCAATCATGACCTCGTGTGAAGCATCCAGAGCGGAGCCTGGTCCTCGCAGAACACGGCAATGACCCTGTGGGAAGCATCCAGAGCAAATTCCTGGTTACGTGGAACGCGGCTTATGACAATCCTGACCCCGTGTGAAACATCCAGAGCGGAGCCTGGTCCTCGCAGAACACGGTAATGACCCCGTGGGAAGCATCCAGAGCAAATTCCTGGTTACGTGGAACGCGGCTTATGTCAATCCTGACCCCGTGGAAAACGTCCAGAGCGGATCCTGGTCCTCGCAGAGCACGGCAATGACCCCGTGTGAAGCATCCAGAGCGGAGCCTGGTCCTCGCAGAACACGGTAATGACCCCGTAGGAAGCATCCAGAGCAAATTCCTGGTTACGTGGAACGCGGTTTATGTCAATCCTGACCCCGTGTGAAGTATCCAGAGCGGAGCCTGGTCCTCGTAGAACATGGCAATGACCCCGTGGGATGCATCCAGAGCAAATTCCTGGTTACGTGGAACGCGGTTTATGTCAATCCCGACCCCGTGGGAAACGTCCAGAGCGGAGCCTGGTCCTTGCAGAACACGGCTGTGACCCCGTGGGAAGCATCCAGAGCAACTCCTGATTCCGTGAAATGCAGATGATGGTAACCTCACCCATCACTTACGGGTCCTCATGACTCGTAAGGGAGCAAATTCTTTTGTAAGATCCTTACGACTTTCAAGAGAAAACACACTTAAGAATTCTCACGATACTTAAGGAGGAATTACACCTACGGGATCCTTTCGACCGGTAGGGAGAAAATTCTTTATGAGACCCTCACGACTCATAAAGTTGAAAAGTCTTAGGAGGCAAATCTTAACCCTGAATCCTAAGCCATCGTTGTCCTGCAAAGAAATCGAGATAGACTATCCACAGAATACATTTAATAAAAGGGACACACAATCGTGAAGAAAAATATGTCTTTTATTCATGAATCAAAATGAATACAAAGTATAATTCATGAAAAAACAAAAACTATACTCTTATTCAGGAGTATGTACAAAGGAAGAATAAGAAAAAATATATATACAATTCTTCAAGTCGACGGGCGATTTAGCAGATTAGTCAATTCGTCCCTCTTGCGCTGGGCCTCGCCTTCGTGATTCAGTATCGTCAAAAGACGAGCCTCCGCTTGAACCTGCTGGGCCTTGTAGGAAGCAAGTCGGCCTTCAAGCTCCTTTTCAGTGACTTTATGGACTTCGACCATTTCACGAGTGAACACGGCAGCTTTGTCGATGGCTACCACCTCCTTGATGGCCTCTTGAAGCACTCGCCATAGTTCATACGCTTTATTGGCCTTGACCGTAAGGTTGGTTTGGAGCTCCCTCAGCGCTTTCGAAGTCAGCTCCCTCTCTAAAAACTTGCGGCCGAGCCTCTTCTCACATGATATCATATTCGCCGCACACCGCTCAATTAGACTTCGTAAGCTCGCCTTTGCAGCCACAACCTCCGAAGAAAGGCGTGTACATTCAAGCACATGCAAGCAAGCCTCCACCTGCCGACAAAACTCAACCCAGACTTGCACCACTGTTTCACTATGATAGGTGGCAAGAAAGGGAAGAGAGCCGTTAGCTTCAGCAGCAAACGCTTCGGCTATGATTAGACTGCCGGCGCGAAGTTCCTCAATTAGGAACGACATGGAGTCGAGGCTTAACTTGGCCATCCGTTCCGAGGCTCGCAGGGCATAGGAGCCGGGTGGCATGGCAATGCGTGACTCCAGCGCGGTAAGAACTGGCAGAGCTGTTCAGATTTATAAACAGTCAGCTGAACGTATAAGCAAAAGAACAAATGGAACGACGTTGGGACTTTACTTACCCACAGTCATGCAAGAGGGATCTGAAGGCTCCCCAGGCCTTTCAAGAATCTCAACCTTGTCGTCGGCCTCCAGAACTGTAAAAGACATCAATGTCATTTTACAAAACAGTAATAATGCTGTGAAAAGAGGGTAAACAACACTAACCTTGCCCAGACGAGAGGACGATGCGCTGAGGAGATATAGCTTGCGGTGCAACCATCTCCAACAGGCGCTGAAAAGACTGCCTGGGAGACAGATCAGCAATAGATGCCGCCAATCCACGCAATTCTGAAAAAAAAATAGAAGGGTTCAGATAATGGAAAGATTACTAATTTAAAATATAGAAGGCTACCTTCGACGCTCCTCCCATTCTGAGTCGGAGGGATAGCAGCTTCAGCGGCCTCCTCCGTGACCTCAGGCACATCATCGGGGACGCGGACTAGTGTAGCGGCTTCTGAGCGAGGAGCAGCGGCTGCCACTACAGGCTCCAACGAAAGGACGGTAGCCTCGACTACCTGTACTCTAGTCTCCGAGCCGCCCCCAGAAAGACCTATCAGATCGGCGACCAACAAAGATGCCTCTCCCAAGGGAGCAAGCGCTTGGGGAGCGGGAACCACCGAGGGAGACTCTATCGCAAGAGCAATGGTTGCATCGACCCCCTCCACACTGATTAGTGCTTCATCGGGGATATTAGCGGAGTCTACAGTCAGAGCGTGACTCAAACTCAGACCCTCCGCCATCACCGAAGTCCCTGCAAAGTTTGTACGAGGATAAGGATATATATATGCACACGAGCAATACAAAATATTATAAAGAGATATATAAACATACCGATGCGCAAAGGAGCCTCTAGTATGGCTTTTTCCAGCCGGCGCTCCTTCTCAAGAAGTCGTGCTCGCCGGGGCTCGAGGGTAGACTCGTGACCACCAGTCCACAATGAAAGCGCGTCTTCGGCATCGGCCGATATAAGTTGCTTGAGGGCTATCTCATCTCCTTCTTCCAAAGGACCTATGAATATCCGCCGTATCGATGGAGGATCCTCGTAGAAGATGACGGCAGGATAAGGCCTTTTTGGGATCCTTACCTTCTCAGTTTCAAGCTGTGAGCGTCTTATAGCCTCAGCCAATTGTGCGGCTTCCTCGGCAGATGAACCTGGGAAAAGAAGACCATCATCCGGCGCTATTATGGATATTGGTTCGTCTTGAACGATAGGTTCGTATTCTTCTAAAAGATCGAGCAGACGGGTGACTGTCTTCTTCCTCCTCTTCGGCCCAGAACTAATACCAAAAGACACTCGCTTCTTTTCCCTCGGAGCTTTGGTATGGCGTTGACCCACTTCGCCTTCAATGTCCTTGCTCGGCGGTGCTACCGAGGACAACACAGCCATTATTGACGCCGCGGACGATGACACTGCTACTGGCGCCCTATTAGCCCTTGTTTGAGCCTGAGTACGCAGTGGCATACCAGCTGTGGGAGTTAGATCCACTTCCGCCGTCCTCGGAGTAAGCACGACGCTAGTGTCTCTCAAAGGAGGATGAACCGCGGCATGCGGTCGCGACGGACTCCCGTGGCTTGGATCGGAGTGGGAACCCTATATCCAAGGAGTATCCTTTTCTCCTCAGTAATAATAGGACTGACTCGGTGGAGGTACCAGCCCGTGAAATCCCCCACGCATCGAGGAATATGATCAGCTTCAGGAATCATGAAGCGAGAACCGGTGTTCAGACGCATGAAGTGATGAGTGGCGTCATGAACAACTTCCGGCGACGGGCTAGGCTCCACCATAAATGCCTCGAAAGGGGCGCCCTTATCATATCCAAGCTGCCGGGCAAAGCGGTGTGGGTTGTACCGCATAAAAAGGGCCGCACCGTTATGACGAAATACCAGATAACCTGGTCTGATCACGTATAGGTGCATGGCTTCCCTGGGCTTCAGAGAAGGTACCCCCTCTTTCGACAAGTCGCAGAGCTGTTGAATCGGTCTTAAGGGAGCAGAGAGAACTCGGTCATTGAATACCATCCCGCCAGTATTAGCATAGGGAGCGATCAGAACGCGAATAGCCCCGAACTGAGTAAGATCAGGGGCAGAAGCATCCACTAGCCGCATGAGTCGCGGAAAAGTGTAGGCGTCATAAAAGCTGGGTCTCTGATGCACAGCAAATGCCCCCATACATGCATCTCAATCCATGACGTAAAGTAATGAAGAGAGAAATTTACTACATCTATGCCTGGGGTTGAGGTATTAGCCGTAGCACTTAACCCATGATATAGATGCGCCAGCCCCGCAATACCCACAGCTAGTCGCGTCCCCTCAGCAATGCGATGAGCGGGGTAAATAACTGAGGCTCTCATGAAACGATGGTGTATGGGAATGGCGAACCAACTGAGCCAAACACTGATGAAGCCTACGAAGAAAGTCTCCTCATCCATACCAGGAGCTGCGATCGATTTGAAAGACACGGCCGGCATGATGGGAATGTAGAACTGCGGCAGGTCCTCTTCTTTAGTCGACCGCTTACTTAAACCAAACCCAAAGGGGTCGTTGATATTCGCGAACTTCGGAGCCGTCTTTGACAGGACGTCTTCGCGAAGGAAGCAGGCGATAAAGCTTTTAAAAGTGACGCCTTTCTCCTCTGACTCTGCGAATAGCTTCTCGAAAATACTCAGGGTCTTGATCAAACTTGAACGCTTGTGGCGGACGGCATTCTCGGTTGACAAGCCGTCAAGCACGGCAGGCTCGGTTTTGAAGACATACTCATCGGGAGGCAATAATTCTTCATAAAGTGTCCCCCTGGCCGGCAACCCTGAGATCTCGCGAAATTCTTCCAGAGAAATTGAAACTTCGCGATCCCCTAGAAGGAAGGTGTTGGTGGGAAGATTCCATTGGTTTAAGAAGGCCTTAACCCACCAGACATGGGGAGACTGATAATGGAAGAGAGACGCATATATCGCCTGATAGAGTCCGACCCTCTGCAGTCGCGCACGATGGGCGGACAGGATATAACGGGCCCAGAGAAGGTAGCCCGTGGGATGTCGAGGGGTAAGCCCTATCTTGTAAATCTGTCCCCATGGCTGAGCTTCGCCCTGGCAAATGCGGCGCCCTAAAATGTCTATAGCCGGCACCGGATGGTTCGGAATACCAGTTGTTGAAGGCTCAAGCCGTCCCATAGGGGTCCAATTCAGCATCTCCACAGCAAAGGCGGTCCGTGGAGGATCCATCGGCAGAAATGGACAGGTAGGCTCTGTCGGTATCTCGCAAAGGAAACTGCGGCGACCGCGGATAATGTGACCATACCAGGTCCCCCATAAAAGCAGATTAGTGCAATTCGGGTCATGAGCCCTGATCATCGCCATCACCTCTTCGTCATACGGTGACTGAGGAAAGGCAGCCTCCGAGCGGGTGAAAGGGAAGTACGGAACGGAAGTCATTGTGCCTGAAATAAAAGAAGGGGAAACTGTTAAGCTAAGCCAACATATATGTATATATATATATATGTTTGTAAATGCATATATAAAAAGACAGTGGAAGAAAGCGACAAAAGACTTATTTTATGAGACCATTAGTTACAAAATGCATGGGTCCCACAAAATCAAGATGGCGGCTTACTAATGATGAGGCAAAGTAATCATTATGAGAACAAAAGGAAGATTCTCAATAAATGAACAGTGGATTTCAAATAACTCTGCATATTCCCCCAGAAAAAAATCCATCTTGGACTCTGCAAAAATCAAGCAGAACAAGGGAATTAAATTCCCAGAGAACCCTACTGCCAATTTTTTCCTTTGTTGCAAAGAACAACTCAGAAAGAAAAATCCCAAGAGATCTTCTTAAGAACTAAGTTCTTTAGAGGAATTAAATTCCTTTTGAACAAGGGAATTAAATTCCCAGAAATATTTTTCAGAGCGAAAACTCTTTGGAATGGAATTAAATTCCAGAGAAAAAACAAGCATCGCCATCGACCCCTGAAGATCAGAGAAGCCCTAAGAGATTTATTGTTTAAAGATTGAGTAGTTTTCTTTTTAAAGAACTTTTAAAAAAATGGGTTCTTGTTAAAGGGAAAAAACCCTTGGTATGGATTTAAAATCCAACGAGGATTTTTACAAAAAGTTCTTCAGCCGTTCAAGATTCTCACCTGAAAAGAGGAAATCTTTGTTGACAGAGTTAAACTCTGGAAATATTTTGAAGCAGAGAACTAAGCTCTGGGAACGAGAATTAAATTCTCAGAGGAAAAACAAGCAAAGAAGAAGATGGAAAAAGTGGAGGCGCTTCTGAAGGGACTCCTGCATTTATAGGTTATGATGGGAAACGTTTCATCTACCCCCTTCCCTAGGCAGATCCAACGGCTACAAAAGGTGACAGCGTTACACTCACGTGCAAACACGTGAGAACAACGTTGTAGGGGCATTTGTTCCCTCATAAAATATCAGGAAAGTCCCTAATGGGGCATCACGTGCTCACACGTGACATGGATCACGTGTAGACACGTGATGGGCTCTTAAGCCCTCCAAAATAATGAAAAGAATTAAATTCTAACTAAATAGGAGTCACGTGTTCACACGTGATAAGTCTTTAAACCCCCCTAGAAAGAATTAAAAATAAAGTAAAATAGCCAGGAAATACCATAATGGTGTATCACGTGCTCACACGTGACCAAGGGTCACGTGTTGACACGTGATAGGTTCCTGCGATCTCTGCTTTATAGAATTAAATTCTAAAATCAAACAAAAGTGTAAATAAATGGCTAAGGAAAGACCCCAATGGGGGGTCACGTGCTCACACGTGACCAAGGGTCACGTGCTGACACGTGATGGTTTTTAGTCCAGTTAAAAGACAGAATTTAATTATGAATAAAGGAGGGTCACGTGCCGACACGTGATAGGCTTTGAAAGCCTTATAAGTTAATAGAATTAAATTCTAATTAAGGGAAATCAAAGATCCTAACTAGGAAAGTATTTCTTTAAATCTTTCCAAACAAAAGAGAACTATGCTCTGTAAAGTGGAGCACCGTTGGATTAAAAATCCAATGGTGATTAAAAATTACCAATTTATGGAAAGATTTTATACAAGGAAAGATTTCCCTAAAATTTACCAAGAATAACAAACAGAATATCTTTTGGATTAAAAATCCAATGGTGAATAAAAAATTCACTGAGATCATGTTAGTTACAAAAAAAAATCTTTCAATGAAAGATTCACTAAACAACTTGATTCTTTTCATTCTCCTATAAATAGGAGCCACAGAGAAAAAAAAAAGGAAGAAATTTGGGATCTTGAAATTTTCTAAAGGGCAAATAGCAGAGAGAAAAGAAAGGAGAATTTAATTTTCAAGAAAGAAAACCTAGGTGAGAAAGGGGGAAAGGATCAAAGCTTAAAAAGAGAATTTAATTCTCAATCTAAGAGTTTAACTCTTCTGAAAAAGAACTTAGTTCTTTCTCTGATTGAAGATCTGCAGAAGCAAATCTCCCCATAGGTTGAGAATTTAATTCTCATCGGGTTGAGATTCTGCCATGTAGATCCAAAACTTAGAGGGGGAATTGAGTTTAGAGAATTTAATTCTCCTAATTTACAGGAATTTAATTCCTTCAAGATAAAACTAGGGTTTAACCATATATGAGAATTTAATTCTCTTAAACTCACAGGAATTTAATTCCTTCAAGATAAAGATAGGGTTTAACCCTATATGAGAATTTAATTCTCCCTAAATCTATAGGAATTTAATTCCTTCAAGACAGATAAAACCAGGGTTTAACCCTACTTGAGAATTTAATTCTCTAAAATTCACAGGAATTTAATTCCTCCTAAAATGAAATTAGGGTTTTACCCAACATAAGAATTTAATTCTTTCACATATATGGGAATTTAATTCCCCTAAAACATAATTAGGGTTTAACCATACAAAGAATTTAATTCTTAAAGAAATAAAGAGACTTGAAAGATCTCCATGCATGCAAAAGACTAAGGTCACGTGTCCCCACGTGACCCCTAAAAAGATCCCCCAAAATGAGAAGGAATTCGCCCTGAGGCAATGCCTCACGTGCTCCCACGTGACCTCCAAAACAACGAGAATAAAAGCAAAGGCGGATTCTAACTCGGGCACTCTCACATGTTACCACGTGACCCCTTGATAAATGCTTTAATAATCAACGCGCAAATCTCCATCACGTGCCAACACGTGATGGTCAGAAAATTAAAAGTGTTTAACACTTGTCTGCAGAACAAAGTAAAGGAGATGTGGCCCTACCTTTTGGTGCCCTCACGTGTTACCACGTGACCCCTTGATAAATGCTTTAATAATCAACGCGCAAATCTCCATCACGTGCCAACACGTGATGGTCAGAAAATTAAAAGTGTTTAACACTTGTCTGCAGAACAAAGTAAAGGAGATCTGGCCCCACCTTTTGGTGCCCTCACGTGTCCCCACGTGATCCCCTTCCTCTCTAGCGTTTAACACTAATTTGAGAGTTTTATTTCTAGTGTTTAACACTATTTTTAGCCAAATTGGCTAATTTTCCAGAGGCAAAAGCCTCCCCTTCAACTGAATCTCAAAATTGAGTAAAATTCAGAGTTATAATATTTAATGCTCAGTCAAAAATAAAAATATTACCAAAGCCCTCTGACTTTTGTTTAAGCATTGCTAAATGATGAGGGGCTGAACCCAGACAAATGTCTAATGGTCCAACAAAGGGCCAATACTTCAAATTTAATTGGATTTAGTCTAAGTTGGCCATAAGTTTTCAATTCAGACTTAACTGAGCCAATGTGCTCATAACATAATTAATTGATCTTAGTTTCAAATTGGACTACAGATCACTTAATCCACTTTGGTTCGAGGGTACATCTCTTCACTCCTCTGATATTTGTTGTTGTAATCCTTCAACGTCTTTAGAGAGATGACGGGTCCCGACAACCACACATTTCATGGACTATGATGTCCTTAACCTTGACTGTGAGGTCTTTAAACTCACGGACTATGATGTCCTTAACCTCGACCGTGATGTCTTTAAACTAACATTGGACTGTGGGGTCCTTAAACCCATGGACTATGATGTCCTTAACCTTGACTGTGAGGTCTTTAAACTCACGGACTATGATGTCCTTAACTTCGACCGCAATGTCTTTAAACTAACATTGGACCGAGATGTCCTTACACTAACAATGGACCGTGATGTCCTTAAACTAATCGACCGCAATGTCCTTAAACTAAACATTAGAGTCCAATTGCTCTTTTGTTGGATCTAAACGATCCTGTTAAATTGGTCTTAGTCTAAAATTAGACTAACGTATCCATAATAAATGTTTAAGTTGATCTTAGTCTCAAACGAGGCTAACGTATCCTTAAACCCAACCCTCAAACCCAAATCTAAGAAAAGATACGGATTTGGACTAGTCCACGCCCTACGGGCGACAGCATAAATTAGTCTCCGTATACAATCCACGGGCAACCACAAACAAAACAAACACCCACGACATGAAGTGACCATCTAGAGAAGGAGAAAGTTGTTACCGCGATGCGATAGCGTAATTAACTGCAGGGGCTTGCGCCAGCAGGGTAAAGTGTCCCCACAATCAAAAACCCCTCAACGAGGGGGAATCTGACGAAGTCTGCTACATCGGCCGCATCCGTTTAAGCCTTCGATACGTGGTGCCATAAATCAACTTGGCATCTTCGGAGAGGTGGACGGATAGCACCAATTAGCATCTGCCCCAAAATTCAGGCAAGACGTTTGTTTTGCCGTCTTCCAGAGGGGAAATGATCTTTCAAAGAAATTTTGGGTATGGATTGGTGGTCCGTAATTCTACCAAAACAATTCGCGTAGGAAGCAAAGTTTGGTTCAGGGTACCAAAGTTCGGTAAGAGTTTTGGGAGGTGGGGTACCTATGATGTGAGAAAGGAGAAGAAAAAGAATGTGATGATTTTTTTTTGATTTTTTTAAAATTTATTTAAAAAATTGATTTTGGTGTTTTGAAATTTTTGAAAGTGTTTTTTTTAGAAATAGTTTTGCAAAAGTTTGTACGGAACTACGGCACAATCACAATTTGAACATGCACAATCAAGCCTAGAGTTAGAATCTCCTAAGTCAACTAGATTGCTCCTAACTGTTCCAAAGGGCAAGTTGTGAGATCCTCAAATCGCCTCTTCACCGCCAATTATGGCCAGGTAAGCACAAGTAAAAAGAGGAGGGATCCGCTCACGAATCACCGTGAGACGGGCCTTTTAAAATTACCTCTCCCACTTGTCTAGCCTAGGCACCACAAAGTCTGGTTTTGATAAACGACCGATGCCTACAACTATTCCTTTTTCCTAATGAGCACGACAGTCCTTAATTGGCTGAGTCTAATATTTTTTTA
This sequence comes from Agapanthus africanus, assembly GCA_030015575.1. Classification (NCBI taxonomy): domain Eukaryota; kingdom Viridiplantae; phylum Streptophyta; class Magnoliopsida; order Asparagales; family Amaryllidaceae; genus Agapanthus; species Agapanthus africanus. The sequence goes on from JASDDO010000166.1 coordinate 35,939, forward strand.
TTTAACTCAAGGGTTGATGCAAAATGCTTTTTGTGATTTTTGGGGTCCTAGGAAGGGTAATGAAATCCCCACCCAATCTGGATTGGTGTTATAGCCCCTTAAAAGTCCATTTTAAAAATGCAAAGCAGTAAACATACAAAAATCTAAAACACTTTCAAATTTTTTTTTATTTTGCAGCGCAAAGAATCCTGCACAAAAACAATTTATTGGAGAGGGAGAAGAATTTTGCGCAAAGAACCCTGCAGGAAAAATTTTCAGTGGAGTTCAGAGGGTAGAAGAGGGGACAAAAATACTTACAGAAAATTTTGGGGTGCTGACGTCAGCAGTTGACCGCGGATCCGCGGTCAAACGCTTCTTCCCGCCGCGGTTCCGCGGCGGTTCTGTTAGTTTGGATCTCCAACAACTTTCTGTTTGTTGTTATGATTCTCCTCTGTCTGTTCAGATCTTCTGTTTCTTGATTTGTTCACTGGGATTTTCCAGATCTGAATCTGTCCGTCTTCTTTTTTCTGCACAATTCACACAATACCTCTCAAATAGAACAAGATGAATTTTATTTTTATTTTATTAAAAAAAATTTGTTTGTTTTAAAAAAAATTCAATTTTTATAAATTTTTAAAATATTTTATTTTTTATAATTTTTTTTCAACCCGAAATTACACAAAGAAAGAGACTACCGTCTCCCCGGCAACGACGCCATTTAATTGAAAGAGATTTTGTGTGTTTCGAAATCAAAGAATTAAGTTAACCGCAATCAATAACGGCGTCGCTTGGTAGCTAACTGGTTGAGTACGGGTCGGTCCACAGGGAGATAGATTTCTTATCTTTGTGTTCTAATGAGTTAATCCAAAAAAATGGTGTTTTTATTTTAAGATCTAAGAGTTCATTTTTATGATTTTAATTTAACAACTACGGCAGATAAATAAAATTAACAACTACGGCAGATAAATAAAATTTATAACTAGGGCAGAAAAGAAATTTATAACTAGGGCAGAAAAGAAATTAAGTAGGGCAAGATAAAAAAAACTTACTTTTTTTATTGATGCACTCTTTGATGATTATATTGAATTGAAAATCTAAGATCTGGAATTTAAAAGAGGCATCTCTAAAGAGGCACCCAAAAGGAGGCACGCTCTAAAAAGAGTTGTAGGATTCCTATTTATAGATAATAGAAACCCTAGGGTTTACATCTGATCCATATCTAGAATTACAAAAATACCCTTAAGAAAACCGAGTCAATGCACCGACGCACCGACACGCACCGACACGTGCGATGCACGGCCGCGGATCCGCGGCCATAAGCCTGGTTTGGCCGCGGTTCCGCGGCCATTTGATGGGCTTGTGGGTTGATTTCTTCAGGGCTTCTGTCTGTTGCTTTTTCCTTCTATTTTCTTCACTTGGTTCTTCAGAATGTCTTCTAATTTCTTCCAGATTTCCACAGTGCAGAATGTTATGGACTTTTCCCGTTCTCTTCGTGTTGAAGTCTTGAATTTTGTGCTAACTTTGTACTTTGTGAAATTGAACTGTTCATTGATCTTCATTTGTTCCTTAACTGTAGGCGGCATCATAAAGATTCTTCTATTTGTTGGTTGTAGTCTCACTTTTGTAGCGTCTTTTCATCATTTTCACTGTTTTGTTCCGAGAACCTGTAACCTGCAACTATTCAACAGACATGGATCAAAAACACCTATTTATTTGCAAAATGAATAAGAATGGGGAATATAATAATGCAAAATTATGATATGAACAAATACCCCCAAACTTATGTTTTGCTCGTCCTCGACCAAAACTAGTTTTATTCTTGAAAAAGCCTAACCTCACTTTCGCAGGGAAACGCGATTGCACTGAGCTCGTGCAACAAGCCGTTAAACCTCTAGGTGTCCCTAGTAGGAGGAGTGTTGTCTCCTGAGGGTTTTCAGCGGATACTACCCACAAAATCCTATCAATTTGGCCTATTGACTTTTATTCTTCAATTCGGTGTTCTAGCAAGAAATTCTATTATCCTCAACTCAGAAATTATCATCCCGTATTTTTCACGCTTGCTTATCATTTAACTTAAGATTGTATATGTTCTGCAAATTTATTCAGTTTTCAGCATCTTTTGAATTTTCCTTCTAGGGTTCCATCTCCAGTTAAGAATTTTTATCATCTTTATTGAAGATATAAGCCCTATCTTTCATTCCTATCTCTCATCCAAACCCCAATCATATACCCCTACGTGTGTGTATGTATCACCCCTACACTTGGAAATTCAATTCAAGCTATCATACTCTTGTCCATTGTCCAAAGTACTTTTAATTGGTGAATTTTAGATGAAATTGCTCACACATTCTTCATGCGACCGTTAATATTTCTTGAGGTACTAACGACCGATTACAAAATGTCTTTGCGCATTAAGGCGTAATTCCTCATCTTGTAACACCTAAGGCTTTAACAGTGACTCCCAAACCAGTTGGTCTAAAGCACTAGGTGATGAAGCACCCTCACTATATATTTTTCTTATTTTATGCAGTCTTAAGTAACTACAAAACCAGTGTTCATTTTTTTTATATCTCTTTATTCACACTTATAATTTTATTTTCCTTCATACTAAGGACTTTAGACAAGAGCATTTCAAGGTCTCTTCTACTATTCCAAGTTTCAAGGTTCATGTTTGTGCAAGTTGTAGGGTATATATTTTCAGAATTTAGACTTAAACTTAGGAATTATTTTTCAGACTTACACTTCAAATAAAATTTCAATACTCTTCCCTTATTTTGACTTAGCCCTAGAACTGAACTCAAAATTTGCCTATTTCTAAATAAACTACAAGGACATGTATTTTCTACCGTTAAACTTTAAGAAAGGTTATTTTTAGGGTTTTTAATTTACCAAGTTTAGGATCTAGTTTTTTTTCCTAACTAGTCAACCATCATGTTGAACTTAAGTCAAATATGGCCAAAATTGAACTTTTCAATTTTTAAAATTTAAAAAAAATTTCAATTTTTTATGGGTTTTAAAATAAGTATGCATAAAAATTTTCAATTTTTTATGGGTTTTAAAATAAGTATGCAAATGCAAAATTATACATATGAGTGCGAAAGAAGAAAGCTTACCGAGCACACCCCCAAACTTAAACTTGACAGTGTCCTCACTGTCAGGCTATACCAAGAGGGTCAAAATTGTCGGCACTCTCCTGTTTATTTTTTTATAAATTTTTTATTGTTAAAAGAAAAAAAACAAAAAATATATATACAAAAAGGTCCCCCCCAAACTTAAGTGAGACAGTGTTTTCACTGTTTAAGCGTTAAAGTTCAGAGTTAGGGAAGAGAAAAACACAGTATCAAGCCATACAAGGCCTTACACAGGCCAAAGGTTAGCACCAACCATTCAAAAATTTATCGTTATAATGGTGTGGTTGGTGAAAGAATGGAGTGTAGAGAAAAGAAATGAGAAATACACGAGACTGTGTGGAGATAGAAGCAGTATACGGTCTCGGTGGAGGAGGAGAATGGCGGAAGGGAAAAAGAAATGGTGACGGTGGTTCGACTTCTTCGGGTGGAGGTTGATTAATCACAAAATCAGTGTCGTTCAGGAATGCAAGTTCGTCAGCAAAAAGTTTTTCAAAACTCTCATCGTTGTAATTGAACATTTTACTGTCAGTAAGTTTTGTGCCAGAAATTATCAGACTTGATTTGTCAAAAATTATGGAGGTAGGAGACTCGAAAAACTCATCTACCTCATTTTCAAAAGAGTCTAAATCAAGTTTTTTTTCTATAATTATCGAACTCAAAATATTGGATTGTGATTCATTAACACTCGGTATTGTTGGGGTAAAAATTTACACCCCGGTTGACCAAGTCAAAATCAAAGTCAACCCCAAGCCAAGTGGGCCCAAGCCCAGATCCAGTAGGCCCATGCCCGGGTCGAGCCCGAACATGAAGCGGCCGGCCTTCCCCCATGCCAAGATAAAAATTTTGTAATAAATAATTTTGTTGTATTTCTTTTATTTTATTTTATGGATAAATGTAAGAAAAATAGGCATAAAGCCAAATTTTTGTAAAGCCTATGGCTTATGTGCAAAAAGAAATGGCACATGAGCCATGGGATAGGCAAAATGCCATTTTGTGAAGCCCAAGGGGCTATGCGTAAAGTGTGTAGCCTAAAAGGCAAGGATAATGAAATATCCCAACAACTTTTTTCTCTCTCTCTCAAATTTTTCTTCAGATCTGAGATCTTTTCTCCTTCTTGAAGGTTCCAAAACCTTCCTTTTTCTCTTGAATTAAACCAAGAGTTTTACTCTTCTTTTTATAAAATAAATTAGTTTTTCACCACAAAACCCATAAAGGGGAACTCAGATCTTCCATTAGATCTCAAAAAGAAGAGATTTTTAGAAATCCCATATCTCTTGATCTTCAAGATCCAGCTAACAGAGGAGGAGGAAGAAGAACATCGTTCACTAAACCAAAAAAAAAAAACACACTCAGGAGTCCAACTCCTCTCTGATTTCTCTTCTGAGAATTTTTTTTTATTTTTTTATTTTTAGGCTAAAAGCCTCTTTTTCTCGTCGGCGCTCAAGCGCAGAGCACCTGCGTGCCGACACGTGGCGCGCTTGCGCTCCAGCGCAAGTCGCTCGAGCGCAAGTCTCCCCCGTGCCGACACACGGCGCGCTTGTGCTCCAGCGCAAGCGCTCGAGCGCAAGTCGCCCCCGTGCCGACACGCGGCGCGCTTGCGCTCCAGCGCCCAGCGCTCAAGCGCAGAGCGTCCACGTACCGACACGTGGCACTCTAGCGCCTGAGCGCACAGCACCTAGGCGCACAGCGCCCAAGGTGCTGTCCCCACGCATCCTTTGGATGTCTTTTCCCCTTTTTATATATATACATGTATATCTGTACATATGTATACATATTTACATACACACATACTCCACGACACTGTCCCCCGTAAAAACTCTGCGTGGCTCCCGATATATCCAAAACCCCACTTCAAAACACAACACACGTACACTGCACATCGAGTTCGCATGACCAGTTAAACCCGTCAATCGGAGGTTCCCTTGCTCCAAAGGCGAGGGGTAATTAACGGCAGCTTAGTCCGCGGCTGCCGGAGATTCGGATCCCCACAATCAATAAACCCCCGCCTACCCTAGGCAGGGGGAATCTGTAGTACGCCTGACAAGCGCGCGCGTATTCCCATCTCAATGGGGTGACCAAAAAAACCCTACAGGTATCATTAAAGGAAGATTAGAAGAACCAGAAAAAGTGGGAGAAAGAAGTGGAATACGAACTTGAGGGTGGAAATGGAGTGTATAATTTAGCACAATTTGTAAAGACCGATGTGTAAAAAGCGATTGTGCTAATCTATCAACCCACGGAGAAATGAGATCAAATCCCTCAAGGTTCGTGAGCAAACATGGGTACGTCGAACTTGGTAAACTAGACATTGGAGATGAAAGCGTAACGGATTCTTGCGCGGTCGGAACGATGGAAAGGACGAAGGGAAGTGATTTAGGAAGGGTTATAGTTTAAGGTTCAGGAGGGTGTACACAGTCAGTGGAAGGAACATGATGAATTGGAAAATCCGACTCATCAAACAGAACTGGTTCATCCTCAATAATTTCCTCAATATTCTCCTCAAAATTTAGCTTATCCATGCCATTATCATCAAAATCAAGACGTATATGAAGTTCGGGAGAAACATTTAATGACTCGGGATGATGAATTGGAGAGAAAAATTCAGTCAAATCTGCGGGTTCATTATCCAAAATATTCCCAGTGTCGATATCCTCAATCAAGTGAAAATCAATTTTTTTATACACCTCATCAAAAGCATGGATATTATTCAATTCAGGTTCTAGAGTGGATGTGTAGAGGTCAAAAGGATTGGTGACGGTTTCACTCGAAATGGGCTCTTCACAATCAGGTAAATCAAACACTACAAAGTCCCACAACTCATTACACGTTTTATCTTCAACTGGTGAATCATTTGGGACACTTGATTGACATTCGGAGTTGTGGGATTCAATTGGGGATGGGTAGGTTTGATTTGAAAGTGTGTACAGCTCACTCTCACCACTCAAATTCTCACTCTGTCCCACCGCCTCATCATACATTGGAAAATTTGGAGCTAGTTGGAAACTAGCTACCGGTTCACTAGGTTGTCTTGATGAATTAAGGGCGGCAATCGACGCATTCAAATTCCGCATCTGTTGGTTTTTCGCTACAATATAAGCTTCCAACGACTGTTCTAGACTAGACATGGATTGTGAAGGGGTTTCAGTAAAAAAATCAAAATTGTTAGGATCCTGGAAACTCCCAAATGTGTATGTAGAAGCAACATCTAGGAAATGTGTGAAAGTCGGGTAGGACTGGTAGGAATTTAATGGTTGGACATGATTAGGATCAACATTTGGATAAAAAGGTGAATGGACTTGTTGATCCCAAGAACTGGAAGTGTTAAAAGAAGTGAAAAATCGGTTACGAGATTGTTCAATATGTTCAGCAATAGACATGGGTTTCGGAGTTACAACAGGACTCGAAGAAGGAGTATCAACGTAAGAAAGTGGTGAAGGTTGAAACGGTTGATACACAGTGGATTGCGGAGTCCAACCGTTTCTCCTAGACGCTTCTATTCGATCTTGTTCCCTCATAAAATATCAGGAAAGACCCCAATGGGGCATCACATGCTCACACGTGACCATGGGTCACGTGTAGACACGTGATGGGCTCTTAAGCCCTCCAAAATAATGAAAAGAATTAAATTCTAACTAAACAAGAGTAACGTGTTCACACGTGATAAGTCTTTAAACCCCCCTTAGAAAGAATTAAAAATAAAGTAAAATAGCCAGGAAATACCACAATGGTGTATCACGCGCTCACACGTGACCAAGGGTCACGTGTTGACACGTGACCAAGGGTCGCGTGTTGACACGTGATAGGTTCCCGCGATCTCTGCTTTATAGAATTAAATTCTAAAATCAAACAAAAGTGTAAATAAACGGCTAAAGAAAGACCCCAATGGGAGGTCACGTGCTCACACGTGACCAAGGGTCACGTGCTCACACGTGATGGTTTTTAGCCCAGTTAAAAGACAGAATTTAATTATGAATAAAGGAGGGTCACGTGCCGACACGTGATAGGCTTTGAAAGCCTTATAAGTTAATAGAATTAAATTCTAATTAAGGGAAATCAAAGATCCTAACTGGGAAAGTATTTCTTTAAATCTTTCAAAACAAAAGAGAACTATGCTCTGTAAAGTGGAGCACCGTTGGATTAAAAATCCAATGGTGATTAAAAATCACCAATTTATGGAAAGATTTTATACAAGGAAAGATTTCCCTAAAATTCACCAAGAATAACAAACATAATATCTTTTGGATTAAAAATCCAATGGTGAATAAAAAATTCACTGAGATCATGTTAGTTACAAAAAAAAAAAAAATCTTTCAATGAAAGATTCACTAAACAACTTGATTCTTTTCCTTCTCCTATAAATAGGAGCCAAGGAGAAAAAAAAAGGAAGAATTTTGGGATCTTGAAATTTTCTAAAGGGCAAATAGCAGAGAGAAAAGAAAGGAGAATTTAATTCTCAAGAAAGAAAACCTAGGTGAGAAAGGGGGAAATGATCAAAGCTTCAAAAAGAGAATTTAATTCTCAATCTATGAGTTTAACTCTTCTGCAAAAGAACTTAGTTCTTCCTCTGATTGAAGATCTGCAGAAGCAAATCTCTCCATAGGTTGAGAATTTAATTCTTACCGGGTTAAGATTCTGCCATGTAGATCCAAAACTTAGAGGGGGAATTGAGTTTAGAGAATTTAATTCTCCCAATTTAGAGGAATTTAATTCCTTCAAGATAAAACTAGGGTTTAATCCTATATGAGAATTTAATTCTCCTAAACTCACAGGAATTTAATTCCTTCAAGATAAAGATAGGGTTTATCCTTATATGAGAATTTAATTCTCCCTAAATCTATAGGAATTTAATTCCTTCAAGACAGACAAAACCAGTGTTTAACCCTACTTGAGAATTTAATTCTCTAAAATTCACAGGAATTTAATTCCTCCTAAAATGAAATTAGGGTTTTACCCTACATAAGAATTTAATTCTTTCACATATATGGGAATTTAATTCCCCTAAAACATAATTAGGGTTTAACCCTACAAAGAATTTAATTCTTAAAGAAATAAAGAGACTTGAAAGATCTCCATGCATGCAAAAGACTAAGGTCACGTGTCCCCACATGACCGCTGAAAAGATCCCCCAAAATGAGAAGGAATTCGCCCTGAGGCAATGCCTCACGTGCTCCCACGTGACCTCCAAAACAACGAGAATAAAAGTAAAGGCGGATTCTAACTCGGGCGCTCTCACGTGTTATCACGTGACCCCTTGATAAATGCTTTAATAATCAACGCGCAAATCTCCATCACGTGCCAACACGTGATGGTCAGAAAATTAAAAGTGTTTAACACTTGTCTGCAGAACAAAGTAAAGGAGATCTGGCCCCACCTTTTGGTGCCCTCACGTGTTACCACGTGACCCCTTGATAAATGCTTTAATAATCAACACGCAAATCTCCATCACATGCCAACACGTGATGGTCAGAAAATTAAAAGTGTTTAACACTTGTCTGCAGAACAAAGTAAAGGAGATCTGGCCCCACCTTTTGGTGCCCTCACATGATCCCCTTCCTCTCTAGTGTTTAACACTAATTTGAGAGTTTTATTTCTAGTGTTAACACTATTTTTAGCCAAATTGGCTAATTTTCCAGAGGCAAAAGCCTCCCCTTCAACTGAATCTCAAAATTGAGTAAAATTCAAAGTTATAATATTTAATGTTCAGTCAAAGATAAAAATATTACCAAAGCCCTCTGACTTTTGTTTAAGCATTGCTAAATGATGAGGGGCTGAACCCAGACAAATGTCTAATGGTCCAACAAAGGGCCAATACTTCAAATTTAATTGGACTTAGCCCAAGTTGGCCATAAGTTCTCAATTCAGACTTAACTGAGCCAATTTGCTCATAACATAATTAATTGATCTTAGTTCCAAATTGGACTACAGATCACTTAATCCACTTTGGTTCGAGGGTACATCTCTTCACTCCTCTGATATTTGTCGTTGTAATCCTTCAACATCTTCAGAGAGGTGACGGGTCCCGACAACCACACATTTCATGGACTATGATGTCCTTTACCTTGACTGTGAGGTCCTTAAACTCACGGACTATGATGTCCTTAAACTCACGGACTATGATGTCCTTAACCTTGACTGTGAGATCTTTAAACTCACGGACTATGATGTCCTTAACCTCGACCGTGATGTCTTTAAACTAACATTGGACTGTAGGGTCCTTAAACCCATGGACTATGATGTCCTTAACCTTGACTGTGAGGTCTTTAAACTTACGGACTATGATGTCCTTAATCTCGACCGCAATGTCTTTAAACTAACATTGGACCGAGATGTCCTTATACTAACGATGGACCGTGATGTCCTTAAACTAATCGACCGCAATATCCTTAAACTAAACATTATAGTCCAATTGCTCTTTTGTTGGATCTAAACGATCCCGTTAAGTTGGTCTTAGTCTAAAATTAGACTAATGTATCCTTAATAAACGTTTAAGTTGATCTTAGTCTCAAACGAGGCTAACGTATTCTTAAACCCAACCCTCAAACCCAAATCTAAGAAAAGATACGGATTTGGACTAGTCCACGCCCTACGAGCGACAGCATTAATTAGTCTCCGTATACAATCCACGGGCAACCACAAACAAAACAAACACCCACGACACGAAGTGACTATCTGAAGAAGGAGAAAGTTGTTACCGCGATGCAGTAGCGTAATTAACTGCAGGGGCTTGCGTCTGCAGGGAAGAGCATCCCCACAATCAAAAACCCCTCAACGAGGGGGAATCTGACGAAGTCTGCTACATCGGCCGCATCCATTTAAGCCTTCGATACATGGTGCCATAAATCAACTTGGCATCTTCAGAGAGGTGGACGGATAGCACCGATTAGCATCTGCCCTAAAATTCAGGCAAGACGTCTGTCTTGCCGTCTTCCGGAGGGGAACAGATTCTGGCACGCCCGGTGGGACCTTTTCCTCTTTCCACTCCACACTTCGTGTGTCGTGTTCGCGAACGAATCGCGGTTTGCTAATGGTTGCCCTTGGGTTCGAGGTACTGAGATTTGGCGTTTTGCTTGGTGCAGAAAGCGAAGGATCAATGGCTTCCACTTGCGCGAAGTGTTCTAACTGCAGCTGCAATTCACGTTCCGCCTCATCCGGAGGCATAGCTTACGGGCCCCAAGCGGCCTCCCTGTTCATGATGCCGGTGGAACAGGTCACTCAGGCCACCACTGGATTGTTTTTCGGGACCATGCTCCTGTCAACGAGCTTCAGCACTCCTATACCAACATAAGAAGCTCCCAAGAAGTCGGTCTTTGATCGGCTTACTACTACTGCGGCCCCTCTCAATGGGTCGTCCGATTCCAGCGCCTCAGTCTTCGCCAGATTGGGCCAAAGTTCCTGTGGGCCTATGATGAAGCCTGCAACTTAAGAAAATGTTGTTCCGAAGAGAGTAACCATCCCTGCTCCCGAAGTCGTCAAGGCGGCTTCTCCTGCCAAAGGGTCGGTCTTTACAAGACTGACTGTCCCGGCTCCCACTCCGGCTCCCGTTCCCGCTCCAAAGTCTGTCTTAGACAGATTAAATACTGCTACTCAACGCACATCAGTCTTCAAGAGGCTGACGCCAGCAACAACCCTTCACCAGAACAGGGGGCATAACGAAGTCGCCCCTAAAGCTGAAACAATCCCAACAGCTCGACACGCTCGACGTCGCCACTGGCGCCGAGTAAGGAAGACATGGGGCAACTCTCCCTATGGGCTAACTCCACCAGCCCCAACGGTGGAAGTCAATGCTGCTGTTCCAACTGGGAACAGCTTTGAATTGCTGAACAAGGTGCGCAGGAACTCTCCTACCGCCGTACTGAAAAGATCTCCTCCATCAGTGGAGAATGTTGCGAAAACAAAGCCGGAGCAGTCCTCTCAGCGGCTGTCCTCCAAAATCTACAAAGTCTGGAGACAGGTTCGGGACTCAATAATTGATCAAGATTACCCTCGCCACCAGAAAAGGGCGAAGGTTCAACAAGAAGCGAACCATCCTGCCAAGCCACAAAAGGCTATCTGGGTGCTCGCTGCGACGCCCCCCTCGACTTCAACCGCTCAAAAGAAAAGGAGGCCGGAGAAAGCCCCTGTGACTGCGGCAAACCGCAAAGATGTTGAGCCCAAACGTCCCAAGTCTGGGGGCATAATGGTACATACTGTTTACATGGCTTCCGAAAAAGAGGAAAGCCGCACTTCGACGGGCCACCGACCGCTCACCCGATCAATAACAAGGGCTCAGGAACAACAACAGCAGAAGCTTCAAGAGATGCTGACTGCAATGGCTGCACTCACCGGACCAAAAGAAAGCCCGGAGGCGTCCTCGGAGCAGCGTCATGAACAAGAAACCGATGCTGACTTCCTTCGCAGAGTCCTCGAAAAGAAGGACAAAGAAGCCGTAGAACAGGCAGCTAATATAAAGCGAAAGGCGCTTCTCTTCCAAGATGTGGTCGGGATGATGTTACAGCCGGATCCTCCAGCCGAAGACCCTCCGATCATTATTGAAGACGACAAAGGGGAAACGTCGAATCCTCCGGCTCTTTCACCAGCCAAAGAGGAAACCATTTCTAAGGCCGCTCTGGACGACTACATTGCTCAACAAATACGAGCTCACTAGGCGAATGAAGCGTCCGGCCAAGTTGTTAAAACTGGGCGACCATATCCAGGCTGGTATGACCAGATAAAGTACCCGCCGGGATATACCATCCCTAAGTTTCATGTATATAAAGGGACAGGAAATCCACACCAGCATGTCGTCCAGTTCAGGGCTCTATGTGGTAATACCGGGGTGATGACAAGTTTTTGCTCCGCCAATTCGTCGGCAGTTTGTCGGAGACGGCATTTGAGTGGTACTCCGAACTTTCAAATGACTCCGTCAAGACTTTCGCAGAAATAGAGCTGTTATTCACCCAGCGATTCGCGAGTGCTAGTGAACGCACCCCAATAACGGCATTGATCAATGAAAGGGTGAAGCCGGGCGAAACTTGGGTTCAATACGCAATCCGATGGCGGAATCTGTGGTCAAAATGCGAATAGCGCGTCGAAGAACCACCAGCGGTGGGCATGTTCGTAGGTACTCTTGACCCTCAAGCGACCATATCCCAATTTATGATGTTCTTCAAGCCGACCACGTTCCAAGTATTAATTGACAAGATAGCCCAGATGGACCAGATGGGTCATAGACCGTCTCCTCCAAAGCCGGAGTCGTGGAACGAAAATGGTAAAGGGAAGGCGACATTCGTTGCGAATACTCAACAACAGCCCAGTGCCCCAAAACTAACGGATCAACTGGAAGAGAGACGACACTATTATAATGAGAAAATGAAGCGTCCTTATTCGTTCCCTTGGGACAAAACGAAGAGACTGTTCGAACTGGCGATGTGCAACAGGCTCATCAATCTGCCAAATCCTAAGCGACCACTGCAACCCGGCGAGGCTAATAGTCCCAATTATTGCCCTTACCACCAAACGGTAAGCCATCCAATCGAAGATTGCTTCGTCTTTAAGGGATGGATCGAGGATCAGTACCAACAAGGCAAGTTTGCACTGTCTGAGAAGTGGAAAGTAAGCCCACCGCAACCGCACACTCCTAAGAAGACGGACACACCGGGGGCATCGTGCTCTTTTGTTGAGGATGCTCCATGGGAGGTCGCTCTTTCCACCAAAACAAAAAGAATGTTGAAGGATCTCCACACATGCCCGACAGTCAAATGGAAGAATCCGCTGGAACCCGAGATTATCAAGGGAATGCTGAAATCACGCCCAACTCCAAGGACTGGTGGTGACAGCTAAAACACTCACACCCAGCCGTCAAAGTCTTTGAAGAAGAAAAAGAAGAAATCCAAGAAGCCCGTGAAGCCGGGTGACAAGCGCACGGACTTGCAAAAGCAGATTGACGCGCTGGAAGAGTAAAACCAGAAGGCGCGGACTCCAATCACACTCCAAGAATTCCTCAGTCACGTCCTAGAGGACGGAGATGACGGAGAAGACTCGTCGGATGAATATGAAGATTACGTGGCAAGTTGCCATATGATCTCTCACTTGTCGATAGACAATGGAGAAGCTCCTTACATAGAAAAACCGGGGGCAGGTCCCGAGCCGGAACTTCTAGGTCCATCAGATGAAATGATTGATGCATTCCTGAATGAAGTGCTGCTTAAAAGCAAAGCTGCCCGAGAGCGTGAGATGGCCATATTTGAAAAAGCCAACCGCCGGCGACTGGACGAAAGGGTTGCAACGCTCCCGCCAAATCAAAGCACATCCGCCATGAATAAAAGCAGGTTCAAGACGAGGAAGAGGTTCGCTAAAGCCATATCAATGGGGATGAAGCTGCCACCCTCCGAAGGAAATATTCTTGGTGAAGCAGAAATGCATCCTAACTACTGCTTATATCATCGAAAGATTGCACACCCTACCGAAGAGTGCAACGCTTTTAAAATATGGTGGCAGAGATATGTTGCTCACCGGCAACAGTTCAAGCGGATGAAATGCAAAACTCGTCGGGAGCGAAGGAATACGACCGAAGAGCGCAAAAGAACGACCAGCAGCTGTCACATGGTCGACGCTGGGGGATCTCAAGTTCTCACATTCGGGAGAGATTCTGACGAAGAAATGACTCTCGGCCCTCTCTTCAAAGAATCCACCTCAGGAAGGGAGGAAGAACCAAAAAAACTGCGAGAACATTCAATTTCGCAATCGTACGCTTCCTGAAAAGAATTTTGGACCTGCTAATAGTGGACCGAGTAGAAAAGATAAGGGGAAAGAAAAAGTCCCTGAAGATATCGCCCTTGATGATCAAGTCGTCAAAGAGCTGACGGCCAAGGACCCACCGAAGAAAATCAAGGTGGACTACAACGTTCTGGCACACTTGAGGAAGTTACACTCGCAGCTCAGCATTCTCGACGCCCTTCTGTTATCCAAAGAAGCAAGAGATTCATTGATCAAGGCGCTGCAAGAGCCAGAGCAATTTCAAGCTTTCCTCGCCGAAGAAAAGATGAAGGACGAGCTGGAAGAAGTGCACACAGCCGATATCACCTTCGGCGATGAAGATCTCCTCCTTAGGACGTGCGAGCACAACCGTCCCCTTTATGTCTCCGGATACTGTCATGATATCAAGATAGGCAAAATCCTGGTTGACAATGGGTCCTCCGTCAATCTCCTCAACATGAGAGTATTGAAGGAAATTTGCATGAGCGTTCAGCACCTCGCTCCCGATAAAATCACCATCTCCGGTTTTGACTCCCAGTCATCACGGACTCTTGGGTCTGTGATACTGATGCTGCGCTTTGGGCTGCTAGTCACTGACATCAAGTTTCACGTCATTGACGCTAAGACCTGCTATAATGCTTTGCTCGGCCGGCCTTGGTTGCACGAGTACAACATCATCCCTTCTACACAACATCAGTGTATGAAGTACTTTAAAGATGGTCTCGAGTATACTGTGACAGGGGAATTAAATCCATTCTCCGTGAATGAAGTCCGAAAGTACGAAGATGCAAAATACTTCTTACCGGATTTTGAAGATACAGAAAGATGTCACAAACCAAAGGACAAAGCTATCACCACTATTCCGGTCTTCGGGAGTGATACCGAGGAGGAAGAAGAAATAGTTTATTCAGGACCGCCTCAATACAACAAACCGGGACCGTCTACCCCTATGTTGATCTTCGGCAGCGACTCGGAAGATGAAGTCAATACCTTGTTCTCTGCTCGGCCGTCAATACGAGCCTTTACTGACAATGATCAGAGTTTGCAGATCGCCATGGTTCCACAAAAGCATTACAAAGAGCTCGACGTACTTGATACCTATAATGTGCAGGAATTACAAACATTCTACATACCCACCAGGCGAAGAGATGAAAAGGCGATCCTCTTTTATCGATCCACGGAAACCAAAGTGGAGAAAGAAATGTGGCACGGCGCTGATGCTGCACTTGATAGGCTCCAGCCCATCCGTTTGCCCAGATACTACACAGGTGGATTGAAAAGACCGTTGAGGCACCAAGGTGTACCCTTCAAACAGATTGCTCGACAGGCTCAATTTTACAACAGGATCTGGAACGTTCCCGGAACTCAGCGAAAATTGCCCAACGGAAAAATAGAAACGACCGGGCTTGGGTATATTCGATCCAAGAAACGGGAGCGAGTCCATGACAGTTACGTCATACATGACTTCGATGAAGAAGAATATGTTATGTTGAAAGATGCTAACCCTGAACTAAAACAAAGTCCCGCCATGAAATGCCAAGTCCGTCGTTTGAAGAACAGATGGACAAGCTGATAAGGGAAGCAGGTCAAAAGGTTCGAGACGACCATAATCGCGAAATGGCCATCTACAAGAAAGCCAGGATGCAGCGCCTCCTTCGACAGGCCACGGAGAATGACAATGCTCTTCCTAATCAACCCGTCATACAAAAGGCCCGACGCAGAGGCAAAAATAAATCAAAGAGCGGGAAAGGCGTTCGACAGCGACAAAGCGAGACCAAGAAGCCACGCGATCGGGAATCGAGCAATCCGGATTCGTCTCTTATAAAGAAGATGGGTCGAGCATACTCTTTTCCTCAGAACAAAATACAGAAGATACTTGATCTCGCCATAAGACATCAAATGATTACACTTCCGGAGTCCAAACACCCCGAGCAAGCCAACGAGGTCTCTCACCCAGACTATTGCTCTTATCACCGAGCAATAGGACATCCTCTCGAAGACTGCTTCACCTTCAAGAACTGGGTCGAAAACCAATATCAGCTTGGCAAATTTGCTCTATCCAGCAGTTGGAGGATAACTCCGCCGCAGAAGCACGAACCAAAAGCCGCGCATACAGCGAGAGTAGAACCAGATCAACATCGGTCTTGGAAGCGAGCTCGTACTTTTCATATGATAACTCTATCAGAAGAAGAGACCGAGAATATGGATGACCTCCCCTTGTGCCTCGAAAATGATGATAATGAGGTGATCTCAGAGTTTCCACCGACGCCGAAAGAGCTAGAAGATGGAATACATACTACTGCAGATAACCTCAAGAAAATTGATTTGGGGACAGCAAGTGACCCGCGACCGACATTCGTCAGTGAGCTGTTGTCTGAAGAAAGGGTGGCTATGCTAAAAGACGTGCTCATGCAGCATAAAGATTACTTCGCTTGGAACTATTCCGAGATGCTAGGATTAGATCCAGAGATTGCTGTGCATAAATTGGCAATATCCCCGGACGTCAAGCCGATCAAACAAGCACTGAGGAGAATGCGGCTCGAGCTTGAGATGAGCATCAACGCCGAGGTCAAAAAGATAATCGACTTTGGCTTCATCCAAGAGGTTCAGTATCCTGACTGGATCGCCAACATCGTCCCGGTGATGAAGAAAAATGGGACAGTGCGCATATGCGTGGACTTTCGGGATCTCAATAAAGCCTGCCCGAAGGACGACTTTCCAGTACCAGTCACTGAGCTGATGATAGATAACACGTCCACTCACGAAGTCTTCTCCTTCATGGACGGGTCATCAGGATACAATCAGATAAAGATGCATACAGAGGACCAGAAGCTCGACGCCCTTGATGAAACCTGGCTCATGGTGCAACAAAACCTAGAGGCTTACAAAGCAAAGATGATGCGCTCATACGAAAGATTGACTAGGCCGAGGACATTCCGCCAAGGCGAACTCGTGCTAGTGGTCAAAAGACCTATGATCCCCAATCGTGCCAAACGGGGGAAATTCGAACCAAACTATGAAGGCCCGTATATCATAGACAAGGTCTACCAGGGTGGAGCCTACCTACTCATGGACATGCATGGCGAAAGGCCCTTCAGACCAATAAATGGTCGCTTCCTAAAGAAATACTACGCCTGACGAGTCACGGCTTAGGTCAACGATAGATGACGACGACTATGTCCGCTCGCTATCTTCCTAAGCCCAAACTCTATAAGTAGTAGCCGGTTTTCAGACCGAAACGTCCTTAAACTAACAACGGACCGAAACGTCCTTAAACTAACGATGGACCACTATGTCCTAAAACTAGCTGTTGACCGAGACGTCGATAAACTACGATGGATTACAGCATCCCAAAGCTGATACAAAAAAAGGAATAAAAAAAGAAAAAAATAATAATGAAAACGGTATGTCCATAAACAAAATGGTCACGGATGAAAATCCGAAAGGGCTTCGTGAGTAAAAACAGCAGGGCTACCGGCGAGTTTTGTGAAAACCCGAAAGGGCGCAACCTTGTTAGAATAAAAAATAATAATAAAAACGGTATGTCCATAAGCAAAATGGGCACGGATGAAAACCCGAAAGGGCTCCGTGAGTAAAAACAGCAGGGCTACCGGCGAGTGTTTGTGAAAACCCGAAAGGGCGCAACCTCGTTAAAAGAAACTTGGAGGGTCCTCTCGACCTTGTGAGGAGAAACCACCCGCGTGAGATCCTTACGACTCACGAGGGAGCAACACACTTAGGGATCCCCATGATTCCTAAGGAGAAATTACACTTGCAAGATCCTCACGACTCGTAAGGAGAAACCTCTTATGAGACCCTCAAGGCGCATAAGATTCAAAAGTCTTAAGCTATAGGGATCTGAACCTGTTCTTAAGCAGCCACCACAACCTCCGATACTGCCCTACAAGCGGCTCAATACTGACCCTTGTATACAATCCACGGGCGCGAATAAACATTTCCCTAACAATGTCCCATCCGTGACTTGGGGTATGTCTACACAGTGAACAGCCCTTGTGAGTCCTCTCGACTTATAAGGAGAAAGCCCTCTTGTAAGATCCTTACGACTTACGAGAAGCCATACACTTAGGAGTCCTCATGATTCCTAAGGAGAAAACGCACCTACGAGATCCCCACGACTCGCAGGGAGAAGTACCTTTAGGGGACCCTTACGGCTCATGAAGTCAAAAGCCTTAGTCTACAGGATCTTAACCCTGTTTGCTAAGCCACCTTTGTTCGACATCGACAGAGGCAAATGATGATTCGCTCCTGGCAATATCCCAGTTGTAGCGGTGCTGATGCCGAAATCGGTGTCTAACTCCAAGCTTGCGGCAAAGAAGCCAGTGAGCCACACGTGCATACGAAATAGCCGAAATGATGGGGCAACTTGCAAACAAAATCAACAAGTAAAAATGTATGCACGCAAAATAGCCGAAATGATGGGGTAACTTGCAAACAAAATCAGCAAGTAAAAATGTATGCACGCAAAATAGCCGAAATGATTGGGCAACTCGCAATAAAAAGCAGCGAGTAAAAATAAAACAAATAGCCGAAATGATTGGGCAATCGTGACCTTCACGATATAAAAGCTGAAATGATAGAGCATCGCAGAAATAAAAAAAATGAAATGAAATTTTTTCCCTACAGGTGAAATCACATCGATCCCTGTATACAATCCAAGGGCGCAAACAAAGAAGGAATTACACCCTCCCCCCAAGGCTTCATCAGAAGAAGAAGACAAATCTCGACGGTTCACAGACAGCCTAGAGATCATCTCAACATTCGTCTCATTACAACGGACACAACATCAAGCAAAACGGAACAGCAGCAACCACCAGTTCCATGACTCGGCGGTGCATAGATGACCGAGAGTCAAACTCCCGACTCCGCGAAATGCGGATAAAGTCAACAATTCCTGGTTACGTGGAACGTGGCTTACGTCAATCCTGACCCCGTGGGAAACGTACAGAGCGGATCCTGGTCCTCACAGAGCACGGCAATGACCCATGTGAAGCATCCAGAGCGGAGCCTGGTCCTCGCAGAATACGGCAGTGAACCCGTGGGAAGCATCCAGAGCAAAATTCCTGGTTACGTGGAACGCGGCTTACGTCAATCCTGACCCCGTGGGAAATATCCAGAGCGGATCCTGGTCCTCGCAGAGCACGGCAATGACCCCATGTGAAGCATCCAGAGCGGAGCCTGGTCCTCGCAGAACACAGCAATGACCCCGTGGAAAGCATCCAGAGAAAATTCCTGGTTATGTGGAATGCGGTTTATGTCAATCATGACCTCGTGTGAAGCATCCAGAGCGGAGCCTGGTCCTCGCAGAACACGGCAATGACCCTGTGGGAAGCATCCAGAGCAAATTCCTGGTTACGTGGAACGCGGCTTATGACAATCCTGACCCCGTGTGAAACGTCCAGAGCGGAGCCTGGTCCTCGCAGAACACGGTAATGACCCCGTGGGAAGCATCCAGAGCAAATTCCTGGTTACGTGGAACGCGGCTTATGTCAATCCTGACCCCGTGGAAAACGTCCAGAGCGGATCCTGGTCCTCGCAGAGCACGGCAATGACCCCGTGTGAAGCATCCAGAGCGGAGCCTGGTCCTCGCAGAACACGGTAATGACCCCGTAGGAAGCATCCAGAGCAAATTCCTGGTTACGTGGAACGCGGTTTATGTCAATCCTGACCCCGTGTGAAGTATCCAGAGCGGAGCCTGGTCCTCGTAGAACATGGCAATGACCCCGTGGGATGCATCCAGAGCAAATTCCTGGTTACGTGGAACGCGGTTTATGTCAATCCCGACCCCGTGGGAAACGTCCAGAGCGGAGCCTGGTCCTCGCAGAACACGGCTGTGACCCCGTGGGAAGCATCCAGAGCAACTCCTGATTCCGTGAAATGCAGATGATGGTAACCTCACCCATCACTTACGGGTCCTCATGACTCGTAAGGGAGCAAATTCTTTTGTGAGATCCTTACGACTTTCAAGAGAAAACACACTTAAGAATTCTCACGATACTTAAGGAGGAATTACACCTACGGGATCCTTTCGACCGGTAGGGAGAAAATTCTTTATGAGACCCTCACGACTCATAAAGTTGAAAAGTCTTAGGAGGCAAATCTTAACCCTGAATCCTAAGCCATCGTTGTCCTGCAAAGAAATCGAGATAGACTATCCACAGAATACATTTAATAAAAGGGACACACAATCGTGAAGAAAAATATGTCTTTTATTCATGAATCAAAATGAATACAAAGTACAATTCATGAAAAATCAAAAACTATACTCTTATTCAGGAGTATGTACAAAGGAAGAATAAGAAAAAATATATATACAATTCTTCAAGTCGACGGGCGATTTAGCAGATTAGTCAATTCGTCCCTCTTGCGCTGGGCCTCGCCTTCGTGATTCAGTATCGTCAAAAGACGAGCCTCCGCTTGAACCTGCTGGGCCTTGTAGGAAGCAAGTCGGCCTTCAAGCTCCTTTTCAGTGACTTTATGGACTTCGACCATTTCACGAGTGAACACGGCAGCTTTGTCGATGGCTACCACCTCCTTGATGGCCTCTTGAAGCACTCGCCATAGTTCATACGCTTTATTGGCCTTGACCGTAAGGTTGGTTTGGAGCTCCCTCAGCGCTTTCGAAGTCAGCTCCCTCTCTAAAAACTTGCGGCCGAGCCTCTTCTCACATGATATCATATTCGCCGCACACCGCTCAATTAGACTTCGTAAGCTCGCCTTTGCAGCCACAACCTCCGAAGAAAGGCGTGTACATTCAAGCACATGCAAGCAAGCCTCCACCTGCCGACAAAACTCAACCCAGACTTGCACCACTGTTTCACTATGATAGGTGGCAAGAAAGGGAAGAGAGCCGTTAGCTTCAGCAGCAAACGCTTCGGCTATGATTAGACTGCCGGCGCGAAGTTCCTCAATTAGGAACGACATGGAGTCGAGGCTTAACTTGGCCATCCGTTCCGAGGCTCGCAGGGCATAGGAGCCGGGTGGCATGGCAATGCGTGACTCCAGCGCGGTAAGAACTGGCAGAGCTGTTCAGATTTATAAACAGTCAGCTGAACGTATAAGCAAAAGAACAAATGGAACGACGTTGGGACTTTACTTACCCACAGTCATGCAAGAGGGATCTGAAGGCTCCCCAGGCCTTTCAAGAATCTCAACCTTGTCGTCGGCCTCCAGAACTGTAAAAGACATCAATGTCATTTTACAAAACAGTAATAATGCTGTGAAAAGAGGGTAAACAACACTAACCTTGCCCAGACGAGAGGACGATGCGCTGAGGAGATATAGCTTGCGGTGCAACCATCTCCAACAGGCGCTGAAAAGACTGCCTGGGAGACAGATCAGCAATAGATGCCGCCAATCCACGCAATTCTGAAAAAAAAATAGAAGGGTTCAGATAATGGAAAGATTACTAATTTAAAATATATAAGGCTACCTTCGACGCTCCTCCCATTCTGAGTCGGAGGGATAGCAGCTTCAGCGGCCTCCTCCGTGACCTCAGGCACATCATCGGGGACGCGGACTAGTGTAGCGGCTTCTGAGCGAGGAGCAGCGGCTGCCACTACAGGCTCCAACGAAAGGACGGTAGCCTCGACTACCTGTACTCTAGTCTCCGAGCCGCCCCCAGAAAGACCCATCAGATCGGCGACCAACAAAGATGCCTCTCCCAAGGGAGCAAGCGCTTGGGGAGCGGGAACCACCGAGGGAGACTCTATCGCAAGAGCAATGGTTGCATCGACCCCCTCCACACTGATTAGTGCTTCATCGGGGATATTAGCGGAGTCTACAGTCAGAGCGTGACTCAAACTCAGACCCTCCGCCATCACCGAAGTCCCTGCAAAGTTTGTACGAGGATAAGGATATATATATGCACACGAGCAATACAAAATATTATAAAGAGATATATAAACATACCGATGCGCAAAGGAGCCTCTAGTATGGCTTTTTCCAGCCGGCGCTCCTTCTCAAGAAGTCGTGCTCGCCGGGGCTCGAGGGTAGACTCGTGACCACCAGTCCACAATGAAAGCGCGTCTTCGGCATCGGCCGATATAAGTTGCTTGAGGGCTATCTCATCTCCTTCTTCCAAAGGACCTATGAATATCCGCCGTATCGATGGAGGATCCTCGTAGAAGATGACGGCAGGATAAGGCCTTTTTGGGATCCTTACCTTCTCAGTTTCAAGCTGTGAGCGTCTTATAGCCTCAGCCAATTGTGCGGCTTCCTCGGCAGATGAACCTGGGAAAAGAAGACCATCATCCGGCGCTATTATGGATATTGGTTCGTCTTGAACGATAGGTTCGTATTCTTCTAAAAGATCGAGCAGACGGGTGACTGTCTTCTTCCTCCTCTTCGGCCCAGAACTAATACCAAAAGACACTCGCTTCTTTTCCCTCGGAGCTTTGGTATGGCGTTGACCCACTTCGCCTTCAATGTCCTTGCTCGGCGGTGCTACCGAGGACAACACAGCCATTATTGACGCCGCGGACGATGACACTGCTACTGGCGCCCTATTAGCCCTTGTTTGAGCCTGAGTACGCAGTGGCATACCAGCTGTGGGAGTTAGATCCACTTCCGCCGTCCTCGGAGTAAGCACGACGCTAGTGTCTCTCAAAGGAGGATGAACCGCGGCATGCGGTCGCGACGGACTCCCGTGGCTTGGATCGGAGTGGGAACCCTATATCCAAGGAGTATCCTTTTCTCCTCAGTAATAATAGGACTGACTCGGTGGAGGTACCAGCCCGTGAAATCCCCCACGCATCGAGGAATATGATCAGCTTCAGGAATCATGAAGCGAGAACCGGTGTTCAGACGCATGAAGTGATGAGTGGCGTCATGAACAACTTCCGGCGACGGGCTAGGCTCCACCATAAATGCCTCGAAAGGGGCGCCCTTATCATATCCAAGCTGCCGGGCAAAGCGGTGTGGGTTGTACCGCATAAAAAGGGCCGCACCGTTATGACGAAATACCAGATAACCTGGTCTGATCACGTATAGGTGCATGGCTTCCCTGGGCTTCAGAGAAGGTACCCCCTCTTTCGACAAGTCGCAGAGCTGTTGAATCGGTCTTAAGGGAGCAGAGAGAACTCGGTCATTGAATACCATCCCGCCAGTATTAGCATAGGGAGCGATCAGAACGCGAATAGCCCCGAACTGAGTAAGATCAGGGGCAGAAGCATCCACTAGCCGCATGAGTCGCGGAAAAGTGTAGGCGTCATAAAAGCTGGGTCTCTGATGCACAGCAAATGCCCCCATACATGCATCTCAATCCATGACGTAAAGTAATGAAGAGAGAAATTTACTACATCTATGCCTGGGGTTGAGGTATTAGCCGTAGCACTTAACCCATGATATAGATGCGCCAGCCCCGCAATACCCACAGCTAGTCGCGTCCCCTCAGCAATGCGATGAGCGGGGTAAATAACTGAGGCTCTCATGAAACGATGGTGTATGGGAATGGCGAACCAACTGAGCCAAACACTGATGAAGCCTACGAAGAAAGTCTCCTCATCCATACCAGGAGCTGCGATCGATTTGAAAGACACGGCCGGCATGATGGGAATGTAGAACTGCGGCAGGTCCTCTTCTTTAGTCGACCGCTTACTTAAACCAAACCCAAAGGGGTCGTTGATATTCGCGAACTTCGGAGCCGTCTTTGACAGGACGTCTTCGCGAAGGAAGCAGGCGATAAAGCTTTTAAAAGTGACGCCTTTCTCCTCTGACTCTGCGAATAGCTTCTCGAAAATACTCAGGGTCTTGATCAAACTTGAACGCTTGTGGCGGACGGCATTCTCGGTTGACAAGCCGTCAAGCACGGCAGGCTCGGTTTTGAAGACATACTCATCGGGAGGCAATAATTCTTCATAAAGTGTCCCCCTGGCCGGCAACCCTGAGATCTCGCGAAATTCTTCCAGAGAAATTGAAACTTCGCGATCCCCTAGAAGGAAGGTGTTGGTGGGAAGATTCCATTGGTTTAAGAAGGCCTTAACCCACCAGACATGGGGAGACTGATAATGGAAGAGAGACGCATATATCGCCTGATAGAGTCCGACCCTCTGCAGTCGCGCACGATGGGCGGACAGGATATAACGGGCCCAGAGAAGGTAGCCCGTGGGATGTCGAGGGGTAAGCCCTATCTTGTAAATCTGTCCCCATGGCTGAGCTTCGCCCTGGCAAATGCGGCGCCCTAAAATGTCTATAGCCGGCACCGGATGGTTCGGAATACCAGTTGTTGAAGGCTCAAGCCGTCCCATAGGGGTCCAATTCAGCATCTCCACAGCAAAGGCGGTCCGTGGAGGATCCATCGGCAGAAATGGACAGGTAGGCTCTGTCGGTATCTCGCAAAGGAAACTGCGGCGACCGCGGATAATGTGACCATACCAGGTCCCCCATAAAAGCAGATTAGTGCAATTCGGGTCATGAGCCCTGATCATCGCCATCACCTCTTCGTCATACGGTGACTGAGGAAAGGCAGCCTCCGAGCGGGTGAAAGGGAAGTACGGAACGGAAGTCATTGTGCCTGAAATAAAAGAAGGGGAAACTGTTAAGCTAAGCCAACATATATGTATATATATATATGTTTGTAAATGCATATATAAAAAGACAGTGGAAGAAAGCGACAAAAGACTTATTTTATGAGACCATTAGTTACAAAATGCATGGGTCCCACAAAATCAAGATGGCGGCTTACTAATGATGAGGCAAAGTAATCATTATGAGAACAAAAGGAAGATTCTCAATAAATGAACAGTGGATTTCAAATAACTCTGCATATTCCCCCAGAAAAAAATCCATCTTGGACTCTGCAAAAATCAAGCAGAACAAGGGAATTAAATTCCCAGAGAACCCTACTGCCAATTTTTTCCTTTGTTGCAAAGAACAACTCAGAAAGAAAAATCCCAAGAGATCTTCTTAAGAACTAAGTTCTTTAGAGGAATTAAATTCCTTTTGAACAAGGGAATTAAATTCCCAGAAATATTTTTTAGAGCGAAAACTCTTTGGAATGGAATTAAATTCCAGAGAAAAAACAAGCATCGCCATCGACCCCTGAAGATCAGAGAAGCCCTAAGAGATTTATTGTTTAAAGATTGAGTAGTTTTCTTTTTAAAGAACTTTTAAAAAAATGGGTTCTTGTTAAAGGGAAAAAACCCTTGGTATGGATTTAAAATCCAACGAGGATTTTTACAAAAAGTTCTTCAGCCGTTCAAGATTCTCACCTGAAAAGAGGAAATCTTTGTTGACAGAGTTAAACTCTGGAAATATTTTGAAGCAGAGAACTAAGCTCTGGGAACGAGAATTAAATTCTCAGAGGAAAAACAAGCAAAGAAGAAGATGGAAAAAGTGGAGGCGCTTCTGAAGGGACTCCTGCATTTATAGGTTATGATGGGAAACGTTTCATCTACCCCCTTCCCTAGGCAGATCCAACGGCTACAAAAGGTGACAGCGTTACACTCACGTGCAAACACGTGAGAACAACGTTGTAGGGGCATTTGTTCCCTCATAAAATATCAGGAAAGTCCCTAATGGGGCATCACGTGCTCACACGTGACATGGATCACGTGTAGACACGTGATGGGCTCTTAAGCCCTCCAAAATAATGAAAAGAATTAAATTCTAACTAAATAGGAGTCACGTGTTCACACGTGATAAGTCTTTAAACCCCCCTAGAAAGAATTAAAAATAAAGTAAAATAGCCAGGAAATACCATAATGGTGTATCACGTGCTCACACGTGACCAAGGGTCACGTGTTGACACGTGATAGGTTCCTGCGATCTCTGCTTTATAGAATTAAATTCTAAAATCAAACAAAAGTGTAAATAAATGGCTAAGGAAAGACCCCAATGGGGGGTCACGTGCTCACACGTGACCAAGGGTCACGTGCTGACACGTGATGGTTTTTAGTCCAGTTAAAAGACAGAATTTAATTATGAATAAAGGAGGGTCACGTGCCGACACGTGATAGGCTTTGAAAGCCTTATAAGTTAATAGAATTAAATTCTAATTAAGGGAAATCAAAGATCCTAACTAGGAAAGTATTTCTTTAAATCTTTCCAAACAAAAGAGAACTATGCTCTGTAAAGTGGAGCACCGTTGGATTAAAAATCCAATGGTGATTAAAAATTACCAATTTATGGAAAGATTTTATACAAGGAAAGATTTCCCTAAAATTTACCAAGAATAACAAACAGAATATCTTTTGGATTAAAAATCCAATGGTGAATAAAAAATTCACTGAGATCATGTTAGTTACAAAAAAAAATCTTTCAATGAAAGATTCACTAAACAACTTGATTCTTTTCATTCTCCTATAAATAGGAGCCACAGAGAAAAAAAAAAGGAAGAAATTTGGGATCTTGAAATTTTCTAAAGGGCAAATAGCAGAGAGAAAAGAAAGGAGAATTTAATTTTCAAGAAAGAAAACCTAGGTGAGAAAGGGGGAAAGGATCAAAGCTTAAAAAGAGAATTTAATTCTCAATCTAAGAGTTTAACTCTTCTGAAAAAGAACTTAGTTCTTTCTCTGATTGAAGATCTGCAGAAGCAAATCTCCCCATAGGTTGAGAATTTAATTCTCATCGGGTTGAGATTCTGCCATGTAGATCCAAAACTTAGAGGGGGAATTGAGTTTAGAGAATTTAATTCTCCTAATTTACAGGAATTTAATTCCTTCAAGATAAAACTAGGGTTTAACCATATATGAGAATTTAATTCTCTTAAACTCACAGGAATTTAATTCCTTCAAGATAAAGATAGGGTTTAACCCTATATGAGAATTTAATTCTCCCTAAATCTATAGGAATTTAATTCCTTCAAGACAGATAAAACCAGGGTTTAACCCTACTTGAGAATTTAATTCTCTAAAATTCACAGGAATTTAATTCCTCCTAAAATGAAATTAGGGTTTTACCCAACATAAGAATTTAATTCTTTCACATATATGGGAATTTAATTCCCCTAAAACATAATTAGGGTTTAACCATACAAAGAATTTAATTCTTAAAGAAATAAAGAGACTTGAAAGATCTCCATGCATGCAAAAGACTAAGGTCACGTGTCCCCACGTGACCCCTAAAAAGATCCCCCAAAATGAGAAGGAATTCGCCCTGAGGCAATGCCTCACGTGCTCCCACGTGACCTCCAAAACAACGAGAATAAAAGCAAAGGCGGATTCTAACTCGGGCACTCTCACATGTTACCACGTGACCCCTTGATAAATGCTTTAATAATCAACGCGCAAATCTCCATCACGTGCCAACACGTGATGGTCAGAAAATTAAAAGTGTTTAACACTTGTCTGCAGAACAAAGTAAAGGAGATGTGGCCCTACCTTTTGGTGCCCTCACGTGTTACCACGTGACCCCTTGATAAATGCTTTAATAATCAACGCGCAAATCTCCATCACGTGCCAACACGTGATGGTCAGAAAATTAAAAGTGTTTAACACTTGTCTGCAGAACAAAGTAAAGGAGATCTGGCCCCACCTTTTGGTGCCCTCACGTGTCCCCACGTGATCCCCTTCCTCTCTAGCGTTTAACACTAATTTGAGAGTTTTATTTCTAGTGTTTAACACTATTTTTAGCCAAATTGGCTAATTTTCCAGAGGCAAAAGCCTCCCCTTCAACTGAATCTCAAAATTGAGTAAAATTCAGAGTTATAATATTTAATGCTCAGTCAAAAATAAAAATATTACCAAAGCCCTCTGACTTTTGTTTAAGCATTGCTAAATGATGAGGGGCTGAACCCAGACAAATGTCTAATGGTCCAACAAAGGGCCAATACTTCAAATTTAATTGGATTTAGTCTAAGTTGGCCATAAGTTTTCAATTCAGACTTAACTGAGCCAATGTGCTCATAACATAATTAATTGATCTTAGTTTCAAATTGGACTACAGATCACTTAATCCACTTTGGTTCGAGGGTACATCTCTTCACTCCTCTGATATTTGTTGTTGTAATCCTTCAACGTCTTTAGAGAGATGACGGGTCCCGACAACCACACATTTCATGGACTATGATGTCCTTAACCTTGACTGTGAGGTCTTTAAACTCACGGACTATGATGTCCTTAACCTCGACCGTGATGTCTTTAAACTAACATTGGACTGTGGGGTCCTTAAACCCATGGACTATGATGTCCTTAACCTTGACTGTGAGGTCTTTAAACTCACGGACTATGATGTCCTTAACTTCGACCGCAATGTCTTTAAACTAACATTGGACCGAGATGTCCTTACACTAACAATGGACCGTGATGTCCTTAAACTAATCGACCGCAATGTCCTTAAACTAAACATTAGAGTCCAATTGCTCTTTTGTTGGATCTAAACGATCCTGTTAAATTGGTCTTAGTCTAAAATTAGACTAACGTATCCATAATAAATGTTTAAGTTGATCTTAGTCTCAAACGAGGCTAACGTATCCTTAAACCCAACCCTCAAACCCAAATCTAAGAAAAGATACGGATTTGGACTAGTCCACGCCCTACGGGCGACAGCATAAATTAGTCTCCGTATACAATCCACGGGCAACCACAAACAAAACAAACACCCACGACATGAAGTGACCATCTAGAGAAGGAGAAAGTTGTTACCGCGATGCGATAGCGTAATTAACTGCAGGGGCTTGCGCCAGCAGGGTAAAGTGTCCCCACAATCAAAAACCCCTCAACGAGGGGGAATCTGACGAAGTCTGCTACATCGGCCGCATCCGTTTAAGCCTTCGATACGTGGTGCCATAAATCAACTTGGCATCTTCGGAGAGGTGGACGGATAGCACCAATTAGCATCTGCCCCAAAATTCAGGCAAGACGTTTGTTTTGCCGTCTTCCAGAGGGGAAATGATCTTTCAAAGAAATTTTGGGTATGGATTGGTGGTCCGTAATTCTACCAAAACAATTCGCGTAGGAAGCAAAGTTTGGTTCAGGGTACCAAAGTTCGGTAAGAGTTTTGGGAGGTGGGGTACCTATGATGTGAGAAAGGAGAAGAAAAAGAATGTGATGATTTTTTTTTGATTTTTTTAAAATTTATTTAAAAAATTGATTTTGGTGTTTTGAAATTTTTGAAAGTGTTTTTTTTAGAAATAGTTTTGCAAAAGTTTGTACGGAACTACGGCACAATCACAATTTGAACATGCACAATCAAGCCTAGAGTTAGAATCTCCTAAGTCAACTAGATTGCTCCTAACTGTTCCAAAGGGCAAGTTGTGAGATCCTCAAATCGCCTCTTCACCGCCAATTATGGCCAGGTAAGCACAAGTAAAAAGAGGAGGGATCCGCTCACGAATCACCGTGAGACGGGCCTTTTAAAATTACCTCTCCCACTTGTCTAGCCTAGGCACCACAAAGTCTGGTTTTGATAAACGACCGATGCCTACAACTATTCCTTTTTCCTAATGAGCACGACAGTCCTTAATTGGCTGAGTCTAATATTTTTTTATTTAACTCAAGGGTTGATGCAAAATGCTTTTTGTGATTTTTGGGGTCCTAGGAAGGGTAATGAAATCCCCACCCAATCTGGATTGGTGTTATAGCCCCTTAAAAGTCCATTTTAAAAATGCAAAGCAGTAAACATACAAAAATCTAAAACACTTTCAAATTTTTTTTTATTTTGCAGCGCAAAGAATCCTGCACAAAAACAATTTATTGGAGAGGGAGAAGAATTTTGCGCAAAGAACCCTGCAGGAAAAATTTTCAGTGGAGTTCAGAGGGTAGAAGAGGGGACAAAAATACTTACAGAAAATTTTGGGGTGCTGACGTCAGCAGTTGACCGCGGATCCGCGGTCAAACGCTTCTTCCCGCCGCGGTTCCGCGGCGGTTCTGTTAGTTTGGATCTCCAACAACTTTCTGTTTGTTGTTATGATTCTCCTCTGTCTGTTCAGATCTTCTGTTTCTTGATTTGTTCACTGGGATTTTCCAGATCTGAATCTGTCCGTCTTCTTTTTTCTGCACAATTCACACAATACCTCTCAAATAGAACAAGATGAATTTTATTTTTATTTTATTAAAAAAAATTTGTTTGTTTTAAAAAAAATTCAATTTTTATAAATTTTTAAAATATTTTATTTTTTATAATTTTTTTTCAACCCGAAATTACACAAAGAAAGAGACTACCGTCTCCCCGGCAACGACGCCATTTAATTGAAAGAGATTTTGTGTGTTTCGAAATCAAAGAATTAAGTTAACCGCAATCAATAACGGCGTCGCTTGGTAGCTAACTGGTTGAGTACGGGTCGGTCCACAGGGAGATGGATTCCTTATCTTTGTGTTCTAACGAGTTAATCCAAAAAAATGGTGTTTTTATTTTAAGATCTAAGAGTTCATTTTTATGATTTTAATTTAACAACTACGGCAGATAAATAAAATTAACAACTACGGCAGATAAATAAAATTTATAACTAGGGCAGAAAAGAAATTTATAACTAGGGTAGAAAAGAAATTAACTAGGGCAAGATAAAAAAAAACTTACTTCTTTATTGATGCACTCTTTGACGATTACATTGAATTGAAAATCTAAGATCTGGAATTTAAAAGAGGCATCTCTATAGAGGCACCCAAAAGGAGGCACGCTCTAAAAAGAGTTGTAGGATTCCTATTTATAGATAATAGAAACCCTAGGGTTTACATCTGATCCATATCTAGAATTACAAAAATACCCTTAAGAAAACCGAGTCAATGCACCGACGCACCGACACGCACCGACACGTGCGATGCACGGCCGCGGATCCGCGGCCATTTGATGGGCTTGTGGGCTGATTTCTTCAGGGCTTCTGTCTGTTGCTTTTTCCTTCTATTTTCTTCACTTGGTTCTTCAGAATGTCTTCTAATTTCTTCCAGATTTCCACAGTGCAGAATGTTGTGGACTTTTCCCGTTCGCTTCGTGTTAAAGCCTTGAATCTTGTGCTACCTTTGTACTTTGTGAAATCGAACTGTTCATTGATCTTCATTTGTTCCTTAACTGTAGGCGGCATCATAAAGATTCTTCTATTTGTTGGTCGTAGTCTCACTTTTGTAGCGTCTTTTTATCATTTTCACTATTTTGTTCCGAGAACCTGTAACCTGCAACTATTCAACGGACATGGATCAAAAGCACCTATTTATTTGCAAAATGAATAAGAATGGGGAATATAATAATGCAAAATCATGATATGAACAGACTCTCAAGAGAAAACGCACTTAGGAGTCCTCATGACCCCTAAATAGAAATTACACCTACAAGATCCTCACGACTCGTAGGGAGAAATGCCTTTATGAGACCCTTACGGCTCACGAAGTCAAAAGCCTTAGTCTTCAGGTCCCTAACCCTGTCTACTAAGCCACCTTTATTCGATAGCGGCGAAGGCAAATTATGATTCGCTCCTGGCAACGTTCCAGTAGTAGCGATACTGATGCTTAAATTGGTAACAAATTCCAAGTCCTTTCACGGCAAGTGATGATTCGCTCCTGACAATATTCCAGTCGCAGCGATGCTGATACTAAGATTGGTATTAGATCTCAAGTCCATACTCGCAACAAAATCAGCGAGCCGAAAATACATATAAAAATAGCCGAAATGATTGGGCAACTCGCAATAAAAAGCAGCGAGTAAAAATAAAATAGAAAAATAGCCGAAATGATTGGGCAACTCGCAATAAAAAGCAGCGAGTAAAAGGAAAAATAGCCGAAATGATTGGGCACTGCGAAAAATAGCCGAAATGATTGGGCAATTGCTACTTTCGCGATATAAAAAGCTGAAATGATAGAGCATCACGGAAAGAAATAAAAAAAGGAAAGAATGAAACTTTTGCCCTACAGACGAGTCCATACCGACCCCTGTATACAATCCATGGGCATAAACGAAAAGGGAACCACATTTCCCAACAGACTCTGTCAAAGGGAGAGTCAGATCTCGACGGCAACATCTGCATCCCAGAAGATCAACGCGGCGTTCTTTCTCGACATCGCAGAAAGCGGAGCAAGTCAACCCCGACACCGCAGAAAGAGGAGAAAGTCAACCAATGACCTCCTCGCCGGAGCAATGCTCTGACTCGAAAACAAGTCAACCAATGACCTCCCCGCCGAAACAATGCTCCGTCTCGGGAACAAGTCAACCAATGACCTCCCCACCGGAGCAATGCTCCGACTCGGAAACAAGTCAACCAATGACCTCCCCGCCGGAACAATGCTCCGTCTCGGAAACAAGTCAACAAATGACCTCCCCGTCGGAGCAATGCTCCGACTCGGAAACAAGTCAACCAACGACCTCCCCGCCGGAGCAATGCTCTGTCTCGGAAACAAGTCAACCAATGCGGCCGGAACAATGCTCAGTCTCGGAAACAAGCCAACCAATGACCTCCCCGCCGGAACAATGCTCCGTCTCGGAAACAAGTGAACCAATGACCTCCCCGCCGGAACAATGCTCCGTCTCGGAAACAAGTCAACCAATGACCTCCCTACCGGAACAATGCTCTGTCTCGGAAACAAGTCAACCAATGACCCCCTCTGCCGGAACAATGCTTCGTCTCGGAAACAAGTCAACCAATGACCTCCCCGCCGGAACAATTCTCCGTCTCGGAAACAAGTCAACCAATGACCTCCCTGCCGGAACAATGCTCCGTCTCGGAATCAAGTCAACCAATAATCTCTCGATTCGTCTCGACCCCCAGGGAAATCAGTGTCCCTGCGCAAACCTCTCAATCCGTAAAAAGAAAACTCTCTTGTGAGATCCTTACGACTCTCAAGAGAAAACGCACTTAGGAGTCCTCATGACTCCTAAGGTGAAATTACACCTACGAGATCCTCTCGACTCGTGGGGAGAAACGTCTTTATGAGACCCTCACGGCTCATAAAATTGAAAAGTCTTAGGTAGCAGACATGAACCTGTTTCCTAAGCCGTCGCTACCCTACAAGGAGTTCAAGATGAACCGTTATCTACCATATATAGGCCACATTTGCTAAAGTCACATGCCAAAGACACGACAAAGAAAAGAAAGCGATAGTATGAGATAAACTATGTCTCTTATTCATGAATTCAAGTGAATACAAAATACATTTCACAACGGAATCAAAATGAATACGTGTTATTCATAAACCACAAGTTTACAGTAAAAAAAGGGGTACAAAGACGGTTATTGAGGAGGAGGCGTCTTCAACAAATCAGCCAGCCGCTCGCGCGCTCCTCTCAATCCTTTCTTGTGATCGGCTGCTGCGGCCAACTCCGCTTCAATTTGAGTCCGCTGCTGCAAACAGGACAAAAGCTTTTCTTCAGTTTCTAACATGGCAGCTTCGCAGTCCTGTACAACCCGCTCGGTGAAGTCAAGGGACCGCCTTAGCGCCAACCCATCCGAAATACATCTTTGAAGATTATCAAAGATGGCTTTTAGCTGTGCAGCATTCGCTTCAACCTGGGCGCGTAACCGGGAAGATTCGCTTGAAGCTACTTCATGTTCCTTTCGCCTCACGGTCGCCTCTTGTTCAAAATGGCGGATGAAAGGAACACTACTCTTGACCCACGCATCCCGCTGGGAGTTCGAAGCTAATACTTCAGGAGCGAGACGCTTGAGCTCAATCTCGTGCAGGCAAGCCTCGATCTTTCTGCAGTAATCAACCCAAGAGCCGACGAGATCTTCATCATGGAAGTTCATGAGTGTCGCCAACATTGGATTGACTTCAACAGCAAAATCCATAGCAGAACTGAGGGCTTCGGCATCGAGATATTCAATGAATTCACTCAACATTCGCCGGCTATTCGCAGCGCCCCTGGAAGATGTGCATTTAGAAAAGGGCCCTGCCGACATTGGGATGCGAGACTCAAAGGGAGCTGGAGCCGGTGCGATTGCTGCAAAATAAATTATGGTCAAATGTCGACTCGGGAGGTAAAGAAAATACACGAGCGATGGAGTCTACTATATCGGCTGTGGCAGGTGGCAAAATTGGGAGTACCGGAGGCGCGACTATTCTCTCGTCTCCTCCTCCGATCTGTGACGCTGCGATCAATATAAAGAAGAATTAGCAACAATACGGCTATTCATAAAAGAAAGAAGGAGACAATAGCTGAAGGATATACTAACCAGTACCAGGAGGCGGAATGACTTCCGACTGGAAGGAGAAATGCGGGTTCAACACCTGATATAGATGATCAAAAAGGACTCCTGCAAAGTTGTGACAATATATTGTCAATACAAAGAGGTTGGTACCCATAGTGAAACCGATAAATCGCAAACCTATACCTTCCAGCGTTTCAGAGGTTAGTATATCCTTCTGCAGTGAAACCGATAAATCTCAATCTCGTGCAGGCAAGCCTCAATCTTTCTGCAGTAATCAATCCAAGAGCCGATGAGATCTTCATCATGGAAGTTCACGAGTGTCGGAAGCATTAGATTGACTTCAACAGAAAAATCCGTAGCAGAACCTAGGGCTTCGGCATCGAGATCTTCAATGAATTCGCTCAACATTCGCCGGCTATTCGCAGTGCCCCTGGAAGATGTGCGTTTAGCAAAGGGCCCTGCCGGCATTGGGATGCGAGACTCAAAAGGAGCTGGAGCCGGTGCGATTGCTGCAAAACAAATTATGGTCAAATGTCGACTCGGGAGGTAAAGAAAATACACGAGCGATGGAGTCTACTATATCGGCTGTGGCAGGTGGCAAAATTGGGAGTACCGGAGGCGCGGCTATTCTCTCGTCTCCTCCTCCGATCCGTGACGCTGCGACCAATATAAAGAAGACTTAACAACAATACGGCTATTCATAAAAGAAAGAAGGAGACAATAGCTGAAGGATATACTAACCAGTACCAGGAGACGGAATGACTTCCGACTGGAAGGAGAAATGCGGGTTCAACACCTGATATAGATGGTCAAAAAGGACTCCTGCAAAGTTGTGACAATATATTGTCAATACAAAGAGGTTGGTACCCATAGTGAAACCGATAAATCACAAACCTATACCTTCCAGCGTTTCAGAGGACATAGGAGAAGGCGAGGGAACAACAGCCGTCATGGCGGCGACCGGAGGTGCTTCAGACCGCACAATCTCAGCGTTCACTGCACCAACAAACAAAATATCGTCAGAGGGAGCTGAACGAGATTAAGAAATAAAACGAGAACAGTGACCCAAGACCTACCTGATGGGTCATCAAACAAAACCGCGACGGAAGCATCACTTGGCACAGCGGCTTCTTCGCTCTCCCTCAGAGGAGTAGTTTCTGAGCCCATGGCTTCATCCCCTGATTCGACGAGGGCCGTTGTGACACTTGCGATGCCCGCCGATACCAGGGAGCCACACGAGGAAAGTGCGGTGGTCTGGAAAGTCCCAGATTCCAGAGAGAGGGTAGCAACTTCAGGCATGGTAACCTCCAGGGTTTCACCCGTCATCCCATCTCCAAGACTTGGTCCTGCAGAAAATGCATATGTCGAAATTCGAAGATCAAGTTCTAGTAAAAGGCTCAGTGTTATGTTATCTTAGAGCAGCTTTTCGGTTTCTTCCCGAGCCACGCACGCAACCTGTCTACGGGCGGTAGACAACGCAGAGGGAACATCCACCGAAGGAGTATCAGCAAGCGGAATGATGCTTTAGCATGTACCCACGGCCAAACTGGCATCGCGTTCCTACGCCGCGTGCTTCCTACGCTTCCTTTCAGTCTGAGCAGTGAGAAGCGATCTCCTCAAGACCTCTGATAAGGGGACGTCGTCGTCCGAACCAAGCTCTGCCTCTGGAGCCGTTACGGCATCCTTCATCGGCCGCTTCAGCAAAGCCTCCTGTGGGGACGATGGGAGAGCTGGGGCCACAACAGCTGGCTCCGGAAGTTTTGCCGCATCGCTGCTCGAGATCGGCACTACACTTGGAATAACCCGAGTCAAGGTAGTCCCTGCAACAAGATGAAAGAAAGGGTCAGAGCACGAATAAAAAAAGGAATCAAGGCATAATGAACGGAATTTTATCAAGGCCCAGAGAAGCGTGGAGCCTCTCTTCCTCTTCGAATGTCTTTAGGGAAGCTGCGAGAGTTTCTTCGGCAGAAATACCTATTAAAAAAAGCGTCAGTAGAAGCATAATAAAAGAAGATAACCGCGGAAGAATGTAACTGAAGTATACCTAACTTCGCAATAGTGATCAGTGCCGCTTCATCGCGAGCCAGTCGCTCGGAAGCCACAAGGGCAGCCTGGAGATCAGTATCATCCGCAGCCGCGATGAATAAACCCTCATTGGTCCCATACTCACACAAACCCTCGCTGTAAGGAGCATGTGGCTCCTGGCCAAATATGACGTCAGCAGAAAACAATGACTTCTTCTTATTTTGTGAGCGAGCGCCGGCAGCCGATGACAAGAGCTTGCGCTTAACGGGCATTTTTGGGTGGCGGGTCTCGATTTCTATACCAACGCCAGACTCCGGGGATGCTGCAGCTACCGTTTCTATAGGAACGCGGGGTAGAGGCTCCTCAGGAAAGGCGTGCGGTACCACAATCGCAGCAGCTTCTCTTAGGGAAGGACGAACAGTGGTCCGTCACTTTAAGGGGACAGCTGGATTACCAGTAGAGACCGCACCCTTGCGATCGAGAAGTAACCGCCTCTCTTCCCTAATAACAGCACCCGTCGCATGCTGGTACCACGCCACGTATGCGTTCAAGGCTTTCAGAACGTAGCTGTTTCCCCCAATCAGAGCAAAACTCTATTCAAAATTCAAATTTTGAAATGAAGCAGCACCAAGTGCGCCGCGCCCTAAGCAGCGCACCACGTGCAAAGCACGTATGCGCTAGCGCTAGGTGCGCCGCGCTCTAAGCAGCGCACCACGTGTAAGCACGGATGCGCTAGCGCTAAATGCGCTGCGTCTTAAGTAGCGTACCACGTGCAA
This sequence comes from Agapanthus africanus, assembly GCA_030015575.1. Lineage (NCBI taxonomy): Eukaryota > Viridiplantae > Streptophyta > Magnoliopsida > Asparagales > Amaryllidaceae > Agapanthus > Agapanthus africanus. The sequence continues at coordinate 72,613 of JASDDO010000166.1, forward strand.
AGCACGTGTGCGCTAGCGCTAGGTGGGCTGCGCCCCAAGTAGCGCACCACATGCAAAGCACGGATGCGCTGGCGCTAAATACGTTGCCCTTTGAGCAGCGCACCATGTGCAAATCACGGGTGCGTTAGCACTGGAACTAAAAGCTCCCCACCGTCAGATCAAAGATCTAATAATAATAATAAATCATTAATCAATTAGAATTAAATTCTGTTAAGGAAAGATTTCTCAAATCTTTCCAAACAACAAGATTGTGCTCTATAAATCATAGAACCGTTGGATCAATGATCCAATGGTGATTAAAAATCACCAAAACATAGAATAAATTCTGTATGGAAATATTTCCCAATCTTGTTTAAAACAAGAAGATTGCCTTCTGTAAATCAGAAGCCCTTGGATCAAAGATCCAACGATGGGAAATTCCCCAAATCAATTGGAGAAAATATCTCCTTAACTGATTGAACAAATCAACTTGCCCTATAAAAAGGCCCCTAGACTTCAAGTCTCAAAAAGACAGAAACATAGAGAGGAACCCCCCCCATAAGCTTTGAGAGATCTCATAAAGAAGAGCCGAGCTTTCAGAGAAAAAAGATTGTTCTTCAAAGTAAAAAAATTATGATGAACAGAGAGATGAAATCATCTCATAATTAATTAAAAAGAAGAATTCACTTCTTTAATGATCATAGATCTACAAAGACCAAGGTCTTTTACAAGGAGATCAAAAGATCTCATCACAAAATAAAAAAAAAGAAGAAGAACATAATTCATCTCACAGATCATAGATCTATAAGACAAATTGTCTTTTAAAAAAAGATCATGAACATCTCATTATAAACAGAGGGAGGAAAGAATAATTCAATTCTCTTAAGGATCACAGATCCATAAAGGCAAAGCCTTTCATCAATACAAGAGATTGAAGCATCTCCTATAAAAATAAGAACTTTTGTTCTTAGGATCTTGAGACAAAGTCTCTTCTAAGGGAGAATTTATTTCCCAGATCATAAAATTGATCAAATGCGCTTTTGCGCTCTTGGACTGGCGCTTAGCGCCGAGCGCACCACGTGCCACTCACGAGTGCGCCTCTCAACAAGTAGCGCTGTGCGCTCTTGAACTAGCGCACTGCGCTCATGGACTGGCGCTCAGCATCAAGCGCACCACATGTCACTCACGTGTGCCCCACTGAACTAATAGCGCAATGCGCTCACAAACTAGCGCTCTGCGCTCATTAACTGGCGCTAGCACCAAGCGCGACATATGTCCCTCACGTATGCGCTACTCGGCAGAAGCGCACCGCACTCTTTGACTGGCGCAAAGCGCCAAGCGCACCATGTGTTGTGCTGATAGAACATAAATTGTTCTTTAATATGCCCCAGAGCTATGATGAATGCTCAGCATTCAATAAAAGATAGAAATACTGTCAGAATCCAAATCAATGCTCAGCATTGCTAAAAGGGCCAAGCCCAAATAAATGTTCAACAACCCAAAATAAATGTTAAACATTTTAACTTAATTGGACTTAGCCCAAGACTGGCCATAAGTCCTCAACTCAGATTAACTGAGCACATACGCTCATAAATCTCAGATCTTAGTCCCAATTGGACTACAAATCTCCCAACCAAAATTGGTTCAAGGGTACATTTCTTCACTACTTTGATATTTGTCGTTGTAATCCTTCAACGTCTTCAGAGAGGTGACGGGTCCTGACAACCATACATTTCACAGACTATGACGTCTTTAAACTGGACTGTGGGGTCCCTTTAAACCCACGGACTATGATGTCCTTAACCTCGGACTGTGGGGTCCCTTTAAACCCACGGACCGTAATGTCCTTAAACTAACATTGGACCACCATGTCCTTAAACTGGTAATCGACCGCAATGTCCCTAAACTAAGCAATAGAGCTCAAATGCTCTTTTGTTGGATCTAAATGATCCTGTTGAGTAGATCTTAGTCTAAAATTAGACTAACGTATCCTCAACAAACGTTTAAGTTGATCTTAGTCTCAAATGAGACTAACGTATCCTTAAACCCAAATCTAAGAAAATACGGATTTGGACTAATCCACGCCCTACGGGCGACAACATACATTAGTCTCCGTATACAATCCATGGGCAACCAAAAACAAAACAAACACCCATGACACGAAGTGACCATCTGGAGAAGGAGAAAGTTGTTACCGCGATGCGGTAGCGTAATTAACTGCAGGGGCTTGCGCCTGCAGGGAAGAGCATCCCCACAATCAAAACCCCCCCTCAATGAGGGGGTATCTGACGAAATCTGCTACATCGGCTGCATCCGTTTAAACCTTGGATACATGGTGTCATAAATCAACTTGGCATCTTCGGAGAGGTGGACGGATTGCACCAAATAGCATCTGCCCTCGAAATTCAGGCAAGACGGACCTACGTGATCCCGTCTCCGTGTTTCGGCATGGAACAGTAGCTCGGCTCACTGATGAAAAAGATGGACCCGGTATTTAGCCGCATGAAGTAGTGCAGCGCGTTGCAGATACCCTCTTCCGTAGCAATCGGCTCAGCTAAAAAAGCCTTAAGCAGGACACCCTGATCATAACCCGACTGTTGAGCAAAACGGTGCGGGTTGTACCTCATGAACAGCGCCGAGTCATTCTGCCTGAACACTAAAAAGCCCGGCCTGATTGAATAAAAATGCAGAATCTCCCGAGCCTTCAATATAGGAGCCCCATTTTTGAAGGTATCGCGCAGCGGCTGCACCGTTTTAGTGGATTCCTTACCGATAGTTAAGACCTTATCGACGAAAGTCATGCTATCCCCGACCATATGCGGGCGAAGGACCAGACGCCGAGCCTCTCGCTGTGACTGATCTAAAGCAGAAGTGTCAACTAGAAACATAACCCGGTGGAAATTATAACTGTTATAGAAACGGGGCTGTTTGTGGACTCTAAAAGCGCCAAGCACATGCAGCTCAATCCACGACGTGAAATAGTGCAGCGGGAGTTGTACGGGATGTACCCCCGGCTGAGTTGTGTCTGCCGCTAAGCTTAGGCCATGATACAGGTGAGCCAGCCCAGCGATCCCGACGGCCACTCGCATCCCGGCAACCATTCGGTGAACCGGATAGAAGACGGATGGCCTCATATAGCGAGGGTGCATTGGGAGCACAAACCAGCTTAACCATATCCTGAGGAACCCCAAAAAGAACGTCTATTCGTCGACGTCTGAAGCTGCGAGCTCTGCAAAGGGGACGACCGGGGTGTCTGGGATGAAGAAATTCCTTTGATCCGCTTCCGCTGTTGGCTGGTTTTCCAAGCCAAAACCAAAAGGATCGTCATGTTTGGCGAATTTCGCGGCTTGTTTTGACAAGACTTCCGGGTGAAGGGCGATGAAATCCGTGAAGCTGACTCCGTGCCCTCCGGACTCAAGAAACAGACTCTTGTAAAAGTTCAACACCTTGATTAGACTCGGGAATCGATGTTGAATAGCATTCTCTGGAGTGAGACCAATCACCACTGATTTGGTGGCGAAGATGTACTCGTCATGGGGAAGTATTTTCTCGTAATGTTCCCCTCTGACGGGTAGGCCCGAAATTTCTGCAAATTCCAAGGAAATCGAAACCTCCCGGTCCGATAAATGAAAGGTGTAAGTCGGAGTATTCCACTGTTCCAAGAAATCCTTGACCCACCATACGTGAGGCGCGGGATTCTGGAAAAGAGACGCGTAGATAGCAGGGTACAACACGAGTTTCAGCAGCAGCGACTTTTTGGCCGACAAGATGTATCGAGCCCACTGCAAGTATCCGGATGAAGGGTGAGGAGTCAAGCCTACCATGTATACCTGTCCCCAAAAGCGCGACTCTCCTTGACATATGCGCCGCCCCAGAATATCTAAAGCCATCGGCGGCTGTACAGATATCGAGCGCATAGAGGGCTGGAGGCGTCCCTCCGTAGTCCAGTTAACCTCCTCCACAGCGTAATTCACCTGGGGCGAGTCAGCATAATAAATGGCGGAAATTAGCTCTGAAGGCGCCGCACAAGAGAAACTGCGCCGACCCCAAATAATTTGGTTGTTCCACAACCCTTATAAGTGAAGAGACTTCTGCTCCGGGTCGTGATCTTTAATCAGTGCAAAAACTTCCCGATCCACGGGCGCGTCGGCGTATGCACTCTCTGGGCATACAAAGGGGAAAGAAGAGTCAAAAGATATAGTACCTGCGCGAAAAGAAACGAAGGTTAGATGTCAATACTATATTACAAATTTTGACATTTGGTACTTTAAATTTGTACCACACTGCAATACAGGAAAAAGGGATCGAGGGGGACCCACAAAATCAAAGTGACGGCTCATCGTTGATGATACAGTCAATCATTAAGGAGAAAATCCTAAAAAGATTCTCATTTAATGAGAAACTCATTGGGCCAAGGCATTAAACCCCCTCGAGAGCGGTGCTCTGCAGGTAGAAATTACATCTGTCAACTTTAATTATGAGGGGAACAAAAATTCCCCAAAATTTCTAAGATCCATGCTCTGTGAAAACAATGGAGTATTCCATCGGAACCATAAAAAGCAAAGCTTTTTGCAGAGTAAAAACTCCAAGATCTTTAAGATCTACAAAACGAACTCTTAGAGTTTTTCATAGAGATGAACATTGTTCTAATTAATGGGTTAAGTAACCCTAAAAATCCATTTTAAGATCTACGATCTGAGAAGAGCAAAGCTCTGTTAATAGAATCGATCCTTACCAAATTTGGGCAGAGTTCTAACTCTAAAAGGAATTTCCTTAGGCAGAGATCTGAGCTCTGAAGGGAGAATTAAATTCTCAGAAACAAGAAAGGAAGAAGATGAATAGAAGTCATCTCAAGGGCCAAAGGCCTTACTTATAGACGCTGGAAGACGATCCAACTTCCAAGATGATCCAACGGTGGAATGGTTGCCACCGCTGCACTCACGTGTGAGCCACATGAGCGCGACGATGGGGGAGGGCAATCATTTCCCCCAATAAAAGAGAAAGGCTCTGTTCAAAATTTGAACTGAGGCAGCGCCTCACGTGCAAAGCACGACAGCGCCAGCGCCAGAACTAAAAGTTTTCCACCCTTGGATCAAAGATCCAACGAAGATGATAGATCATCAAATTACAGAATTAAATTCTATTGAGGAAATATTCCTCGAATCTTCCTAAAACAAGATAGGTTAATCTCTGTAAAACACAGCACCGTTGGATTAAAAATCCAATGGTGATTAAGAATCACCAAGATACAGAATAAGCTCTGTATGGGAAAATATTTTCCCAATCTTGTTGAGAACAAGAAAAATATCTTCTGTAACTCTGAGCGCCTCACGTGCTCTGCACGTGGGCGCCATAAATTGTTTAACACTCCATATAAAAGAATATAAATAAAACAGAAAGAAAAAAGAGTGTCGGAACCCAAATCAATGCTCAACAGTGCTGATACAGAAAGGGGGATCAAGCCCAAATAAGTAATCAAGTGGGCTGAGCCCAAGGTTGGCCAAACCCCGAATTGACCGAGCCCATATGTCTTCTTCTAAATTGGCCTTAGTCCCAAACAGGACTACCAAGTCCCTGATGAACATTCATTGGATCAAGGGTACATCTCTTCATACCTCTGATATATGTCGTTGAAATTCTTCAACGTCTTCAGAGAGGTGGCGGGTCCCGACAACCAGCAAATGTGAACCGCAACATCCTTAAACTAATAACGGACCGCAACGTCCTTAAACTACTGTAGACCGCAACGTCTTTAAACTAAACCCTCACCTTAAAAATGGTGATCCGTGGAACGCAACGTCCTTAAACAAATAATAGACCGCAACGTCTTTAAACTAAAATAATAGAGCCCAAATGCTCTTTCGTTGGATCTAAATGATCCTAAAAGCTTGTTAAGTAGATCTTAGTCTAAAATTAGACTAACGTATCCTTAACAAATATTTAAGTTTGATCTTAATCTCAAACGAGATAAACAATCCTTAAATCAAATAAACCCAAATCTAAGAAAATACGAATTTGGACTAATCCACGCCCTTCGGGCGACAACACGAATTAGTCTCCGTATACAATCTACGGGCAACCAAAAATAAAACAAACGCACATGACACGAAGTGACCTTCTGGAGCAGGAGAAAATATTTATGGCTACGCGGTAACGTAATTGACTGCAGGGGCTTACGCCTGCTGGGAAGAGCGTCCCCAAAATCAAAAACCCCTCACAACGAGGGGGACGAAGTCTGCTATAACGGCCGTATCTGTTTAAACCTTTGATACATGGTGCCATAAATCAACTTGGCATCTTCGGAGATGTAGACAGATAAAACCAAATAGTATCTGCCCCCAAATTCAGGCAAGAGGGCCTACACGGTCCCATCTCCCGTTTTCGGCGGTAAACAGTAATGACCTACCTCATCACAACACACATCTCTATCACAGCACGATGAAGTTTGGGAAACATAGAATACGGAAAAATACGACTTTACAACTAAATATCCTAAACTTACAAAACCGTTTTCTATAAAAAGATGTATTAAACATTTCCATGCAATTGCGCCTCTACAACCTATTTTGGGGACCCCGTTCGGGATGATGTGGATTATCACACATCCTCGGGCTTAGTAGAGCGAGATGCAGAATTTTTCAAGGAGCATTCAACCTCGATGGAATTTTTATACATTTTTCTTTAGAAAATGAGATTTCAACAAGAAAATAAATAAATTATTTTCATTATATATATATATATATATTATCAAAATACCTATTTTAATTATATAAATATTCCAAGTTTTCTAAATCAAAGGAATCACTATTATAAGAAAATACCATCCAAATACAACACAATTCCAATATTTCAAAAAAAATACCATATGCTATGAACATTAGTTTTTACTCACTAGAAATTTCACAATATAAAATATACATCAATAAAATACCATATACTACGTGTGCACTAGCGCTAGATGCGCTGCGCTCTAAGCAGCGCACCACGTGTAAAGCACGGATGCGCTAGCGCTAGGTGCGCTGCGCCCTAAGTAGCGCACCACGTGCAAAGCACGGATGCGCTAGCGCTAAATGCGCTGCCCTCTGAGCAGCGCACCACGTGCAAAGCACGGGTGCGCTAGCGCTGGAACTAAAAGCTCCCCACCGTCAGATCAAAGATCTAATAATAATGATAAAACATTAATCAATCAGAATTAAATTCTGTTAAGAAAAGATTTCTCAAATCTTTCCAAACAACAAGATTGTGCTCTATAAATCAGAGCACCGTTGGATCAATGATCCAATGGTGATTAAAAATCACCAAAACACAGAATAAATTCTGTATGGAAAGATTTCCCAATCTTGTTTAAAACAAGAAGATTGCCTTCTGTAAATCAGAAGCCCTTGGATCAAAAATGCAACGATGGGAAATTCCCCAAATCAATTGGAGAAAAGATCTCCTTAACTGATTGAACAAATCAATTTGCCCTATAAAAATGCCCATAGACTTCAAGTCTCAAAAAGACAGAAACATAGAGAGGAACCCCCCATAAGCTTTGAGAGATCTCATAAAGAAGAGCCGAGTTCTCAGAGAAAGAAGATTGTTCTTTAAGGTAAAAAAATGATGATGAACAGAGAGATGAAATTATCTCATAATTAATTAAAAATAAGAATTCACTTCTTTAAAGATCATAGATCTACAAAGACCAATGTCTTTTACAAGGAGATCAAAAGATCTCATCACAAAATAAAAAAAAAGAAGAAGAACATAATTCTTCTCACAGATCATAGATCTATAAGACAAATTATCTTTTAAAAAGAGATCATGAACATCTCATTATAAACAGAGGGGGAAAGAATAATTTAATTCTCTTAAGGATCACAGATCCATAAAGGCAAAGCCTTTCATCAATACAAGAGATTGAAGCATCTCCTATAAAAATAAGAACTTTTGTTCTTAGGATCTTGAGACAAAGTCTCTTCTAAGGGAGAATTTATTTCCCAGATCATAAAATTGATCAAATGCGCTTTTGCGCTCTTGGACTGGCGCTCAGCGCCGAGCGCACCACGTGCCATTCACGAGTGCGCCACTCAATAGTTAGCGCTTTGCGCTCTTGAACTAGCGCACTGCGCTCATGGACTGGCGCTCAGCGTCAAGCGCACCACGTGTCACTCATGTGTGCGCCACTGAACTAATAGCGCAATGCGCTCACAAACTAGCGCTCTGCGCTCATTAACTGGCGCTAGCGCCAAGCGCGACACGTGTCCCTCACGTATGTGCTACTCGACAGAAGCGCACTGCACTCTTTGACTGGCGCAAAGCGCCAAGCGCACCATGTGTTGTGCTGATAGAACATAAATTGTTCTTCAATATGCCCCAGAGCTATGATGAATGCTCAGCATTCAATAAAAGACAGAAATACTGTCAGAATCCAAATCAATGCTTAGCATTGCTAAAAGGGCCAAGCCCAAATAAATGTTTAACAGCCCAAAATAAATGTTAAACATTTTAACTTAATTGGACTTAGCCCAAGACTGGCCATAAGTTCTCAACTCAGATTAACTGAGTCCATACGCTCATAAATCTCAGATCTTAGTCCCAATTGAACTACAGATCTCCCAACCAAAATTGGTTCAAGGGTACATCTCTTCACTCCTTTAATATTTGTCGTTGTAATCCTTCAACATCTTCAGAGAGGTGATGGGTCCCGAAAACCATACATTTCACAGACTATGACGTCTTTAAACTGGACTGTGGGGCCCCTTTAAACCCACGGATTATGATGTCCTTAAGCTTGGACTGTGGGGTCCCTTTAAACCCACGGACTATGATGTCCTTAATCTCGGACTGTGGGGTCCCTTTAAACCCACGGACCGTAATGTCCTTAAACTAACATTGGACCACCATGTCCTTAAACTGGTAATCGACCGCAATATTCCTAAACTAAGCAATAGAGCTCAAATGCTCTTTTGTTGGATCTAAATGATCCTGTTGAGTAGATCTTAGTCTAAAATTAGACTAACGTATCCTCAAAAAACGTTTAAGTTGATTTTAGTCTCAAATGAGACTAACGTATTCTTAAACCCAAACTAAAACCCAAATCTAAGGAAATACGGATTTGGACTAATCCACGCCCTACGGGCGACAACATACATTAGTCTCCGTATACAATCCACGGGCAACCAAAAACAAAACAAACACCCACGACACGAAGTGGCCATCTGGAGAAGGAGAAAGTTGTTACGCGATGCGGTAGCGTAATTAACTGCAGGGGCTTGCGCCTGCAGGGAAGAGCGTGCCCACAATCAAAAAAACCCTCAACGAGGGGGAATCTGACGAAATCTGCTACATCGGCCGCATCCGTTTAAACCTTTGATACATGGTGTCATAAATCAACTTAGCATCTTCGGAGAGGTGGACGGATAGCACCAAATAGCATCTGCCCTTAAAATTCAGGCAAGACGGACCTACGCGGTCCGTCTCCGTGTTTCGGCGGGGAACAGATTCTGACACGTCCGGTGGGACCTTTTCCTCTTTCCACTCCACACTTCGTGTGTCGTGTTCGCGAACGAATCACAGTTTGATATGGTTGCCCTTGGGTTCGAGGTACTAAGATTTGGTTTTGCTTCCGTGCAGAAAACAGAACATCAATAGCCTCTAACTGCTCCAGCTGTAACTGCAACTCCCGTTCCGCCTCATCGGGAGGAGTAACCTACGGGCCCCAAGCGGCCTCCCTGTTCAAAATGCCAGTGGAGCAAGTAACTCAGGCCACCACTGGGCTGTTCTTTGGGATCATGATCCCACCGATGAGCTTCAATGCCCCACTGTTGTCACAAGAAGCCCCAAAGAAGTCGGTCTTTGATCGGCTCATCACTACTGCGGCCCCTCTCAACGGGTCGTCCAAATCCAGTGCTTCAGTTTTCGACAGACTGGGCCAGAATACCAACAAGCCCGCAATACCTGAAGCAGCCATCCCAAAGTGGATAGCCATCCCGGCTCAGGTGGACGAAATCATCGGAGAGGCTTCTCCTTCCAAGAAGTCAGTTTTCACAAGGCTAGCCACTCTGGCTCCCCTCCAGGAGAAGTCACCTCTGCCCAGAGGTCTGTATTCGATAGATTGGACACTACTTCTCGGCGAACGTCAGTCTTCAAAAGGCTGACACCGGCGACAACCCTCCGCCAAGACAGGGGGCATGACAAAGCCATCCCCATGGCTGAACCAACACCATCCGCGCGACATGCTCACCGTCGTCACTGACGCCGAGTAAGGAAGGCTGGGGGCAGCTCACCATCTGGACTTACTCCACCAGCTCCAACGTTGGAAATCGATGTTTCTGTTCCAACTGGGAACAGCTTTGAACTGCTTAACAAGGTGCGCAGGAATTCACCAACTGCTATGCTAAAAAGGTCCCCTCCACCTGTGGAGAATGCTATAGAAAAGAAGCTGGAGCAGCTTCCTCAACGGCTGTCCTCCAAAATTTACAAAGTCTGGCGACAGGTCCAGGAATCGGTGATTGACCAGGACTACTCTCGCCGACCAAAGAAGATTAAAGCTCGGCAAAAAAAGAGCCACCTCGAGGTACCACAGAGGATGTCATCCGTCTGGGTGCCCGCCGCAATGGCTCCCTCAACTTCAACCGCTCACAAGAGAAGGAGGCCGGAGAAAGCCCCCGTGTCCGCGATGAACCGCAAGGACACCGAACCTAAATGCCCCAAGTCTGGCGGCAGGGTGGTGCACACTGTTTATATGGCTTCCGGAAAAGAGGAAAGCCGTGCTTATACGGGTCATTGACCACTTACCCAATCGATAACGAAGGCTCAGGAGCAACAGCAGCTGAAACTTCAGGAGATGCTGACTGCAATGGCCGCACTCACTGGGCCGAAAGAAATTCCGGAGACATCCTCGGAGCAGCGCCATGAGCAGGAAACTGATGCCGAATTCCTTCGGAGAGTGCTCCAAAAGAAGGACAAAGAAGCAGCAGAACAAGCGGCCAATATAAAACAAATGGCCCTTCTATTCCAAGATAGGTGGGCATGATGATCCAGCCGGACCCTCCAGCTGAAGACCCTCCGATTGTCCTTGAAGATGACAGAGGGGAGACATCGAATCCTCTTCCGGCTTGTTCAGCAGCTAAGGAGGAGACCATTTCCAAAGCCACGATCGATGATTATATAGCTCGACAGATACGAGCTCATCAAGCGAATGAAGTGGCCAGCCAGATTGTTAAGACTGGACGACCCTATCCGGGTTGGTACAACAAAATAAAGTACCCGCCGGGATATACGATCCCTAGATTCCATGTATATAAGGGGACGGGAAATCCACACCAACACGTGGCTCAATTCAGGGCTCTGTGCGGCAACACCGGAGGTGACGATAAGCTACTGCTCTGCCAGTTTGTTGGCATCTTGTCGGAGACAGCATTTGAGTAGTATTCCGAGCTTCCCAATGAGTCCGTCAAAACCTTTACGGAGATGGAATTGCTGTTCACCCAACGTTTCGCGAGTGCTAGTGAACGCACCCCAATCACGGCATTGATCAATACCAGGATGAAGCCTGGAGAAACTTGGGTCCAGTATGCGATACGGTAGTGGAATCTATGGTCGAAGTGCGAACAACGCATCGAAGAAGCGCCTGCGGTGGGCATGTTCATGGGCACTCTTGACCCTCAAGCGACCATCTCCCAATTCATGATGTTTTTCAAGCCAACTACTTTCCAGGCCTTGATTGACAAGCTAGCCTAAATGGATCAGATAGGTCATAGACCATCTCCTTCGAAGATGGAGCCTCGAAATGACAAGGGAAAAGCAAAAGCAACCTTTGTCGCCAATACTCAACAACAACCGAGCAACTTAAAGCCGGTTGTTCGCCAAAACAACGTGCGTCCATGCCCATCCCTTGAGGAGAGATTGGGGCGTCCTTACTCGTTTCCCCGGGATAAAACGAGGAGATTGTTCGAGCTGACAGTGCGCAATAGACTCATCAATCTGCCGGATCCAAAACGTCCGTTGCAGCCAGGCGATGTCAACAATCCTAATTACTGCCCTTACCACCAAACAATAAGCTATCCAATCGAAGATTTCTTCATCTTCAAAGGCTGGATTGAGGACCAATACCAACAAGGCAAGTTCGTATTGTCCGAAAACTGGAAGGTGAACCCGCCACAACCTCACGCCCCTAAAAAGTGGACATGCCGGGGGCATCGTGCTCTTTCATAGAGAAAGCTCTGTGGACCGAAAAGTCCGTAAACTAGAAACTCACCTCAAATATGGCAACGGCGGACCGAAATGTCCTAAACCTAACAGTGGACCACTATGTCCTAAAACTGGCTACGGACCGAAACGTCCTTAAACTAACGATGGACCACTATGTCCTAAAACTGGCTATTGACCGAGACGTCGATAAACTACTACGGACCGCAGCATCCCAAGGCTGACAAAAAAAATGGTATGTCCATAAGCAAAATGGGCACGGATGAAAACCCAAAAGGGCTCCGTGAGTAAAATCAACAGGACTGCCGGCGAATTTGTGAAAACCCGAAAGGGCGCAATCTCGTTAAAAGACACTTGCAAGGTCCTATCGACCTTGTGAGGAGAAAATACCTGTGTGAGATCCTTACGACTTACGAAGGAGAAACACACTTAGGGATCCCTACGATTCCTAAGGAGAAATTACACTTACGAGATCCTCATGACTCGTAAGGAGAATTCCCCTTTGAGACCCTCACGGCTCATAGGATTCAAAAGCCTTAAGCTACAGGGATCTGAACATGTTCTTAAGCCATCACAACTTCCAGTATTGCCCTACAAGCGTCTCGTTATCGACCCTTGTATACAATCCACGGGCACGAATAAACATTTCCCTAACAGAGACCCAGCAGAGAGTGAAGATATGCTCGCATAGGGGACAACCCTTGTAAGTCCTCTCGACTTATAAGGAGAAAACACTCAATTAAGATCCTTACGACTTATAAGAGACCATACACTTGGGAATCCTCACGATTCCTAAGGAGAAAACGCTCTTACGAGATCCTCACGACTCGTAGGGAGAAATATCTTTATGAAACCCTTACGGCTCATGAAGTCAAAATCCTTAGTCAACAGGATCCTAACCCTGTTCGCTAAGCCATCTTTGTTCGACATCGACTGAGGCAAATGATGATTCGCTCTTGGCAATATCCCAGTTGTAGCGATGCTGATGCCAAAATCGGTGTCCAATCCCAAACTCGCAGCGAAAAGCCAGCGAGCCACAAATGCATACGAAATAGCCTAAATGATGAGGCAACTTGCAACAAAATCAGCAAGTAAAAATGTATGCATACAAAACAGCCGAAATGGTTGGGCAACTCGCAATAAAACGCAGCGAGTAAATAAAACAAATAGCCGAAATGATGGGGCAACTTGCAACAAAATCAGCAAGTAAAAATGTATGCATACAAATAGCCAAAATGGTTGGGCAACTCGCAATAAAAAGCAGCGAGTAAATAAAACAAATAGCCGAAATGATTGGGCACCGCGAAAAATAGCCGAAATGATTGGGCAATCGCGACTTTCGCGATACAAAAGCTGAAATGATAGAGCATCGCGGAAAGAAAAATATATAAAATGAAACTTTTCGCCCTACAGGTGAAATTACATTGATCCCTGTATACAATCCAGGGGTACAAACAAAGAGGGAACCATACCTTCCCCCAGGCTCCATCCGAAAGAGAGCCAAGTCTCTATGGTTCACAAACAGCCTGGAGACCACCTCAGCATTCGTCTCATTACAGCAGACGCAATGTCAACAACGGCGTTCCTTCGCAGTCCAGCAGGATGCAGACGCAACGTCAACAAAAGACCTCACGGTCAAAACAAAGCGGAGTGACGGCAAAATCACAGCTCCACCTCAGCATTCGTCTTGTTACGCCAGACGCAATATCAACAACGGCGTTCCTTCGCAGTCCAGCAGGATGCAGACGCAACGTCAACAAAAGACCTCATGGTCAAAACAAAGCAGAGTGACGGTAAAATCACAGCTCCACCTCAGCATTCGTCTTGTTACACCAGACGCAATGTCAACAACGGTGTTCCTTCGCAGTCCAGCAGGATGCAGACGCAACGTCAACAAAAGACCTCACGGTCAAAACAAAGCGGAGTGATGGAAAAATCCCAGCACCATCTCGACGTTCGTCTAGATACAGCAGACGCAACACCAAAGCAAATGATGCAAAGGCAATATTCCTAGCTTCAGGGCCTTGACGACAACTCATATAAAACCTGAAAGACTATCGGAGATCATCCCACACCAGCGCGGAGTGGTCACCACCTCGACGTTCGCCTCGATACAGCAGACGAGATGTCACTACAGTGTCCTTCCTCTAACAAGATTCGGACGCGCGTAAGCAAACGAAGTGAAGGCCAAATTCCTAGCTTCAGGATCTTGACGGCAACTCATATAAAACCTGAAAGACTATTGGAGATCATCCCACACCAGCGCGGAGTGGTCACCACCTCGACATTCATCTCGATACAGCAGATGAGATGTCACCACAGCGTTCTTCCTCATTCCAGCAGGATTCAGACGCGACAATCAAACAATGGAGCCACGACAAAATCCCTAGTTCCAAGCCTCAACGGTTCACCCGCAACCTAGAGACAACCGCGACATTCATCTAGTTACAGCAGACGCAATGCCAGCAAACGAAGCAAATGCCAAATTCCTAGCTTCAGGGTCTTGATGGTAACTCATATAAAACGTGAAAGACTATTGGAGATCATCCCACACCAGTGCAGAGTGGTCACCCCCTCGACGTTCGTCTCGATACAGCAGACGAGATGTCACTACAGCGTCCTTCCTCCAACAACATTCGAACGCGCCAAAGCAAATGAAGCGAAGGCCAAATTCCTGGCTTCAGGGTCTTGACGGCAACTCATATAAAACCTGAAAGACTATCGGAGATCATCCCACACCAGCGCGTAGTGGTCACCACCTCGACGTTCGTCTCGATACAGCAGACGAGATGTCACCACAGCATTCTTCCTCCAGCAGGATTCAGATGCGACAATCAAACAACGGAGCCACGGCAAATCCCTAGTTCTAAACCTCGACGGTTCACTAACAACCTAGAGACAACTGCGACATTCGTTTCGATACGATAGACGCAATACCGCCAAACGAAGCAAAGGCCAAATACCTAGCTTCAGGGTCTTGACGGCAACTCATATAAAACCTGAAAGACTATCGGAGATCATCCCACATCAGCGCCGAGTGGTTATGACTCACGGGGCTCCCCAAACTGAGCCTAACCTCAAGTAAAAAGCGGCATGGCAAAATTCCTAACGCTTGCTCTTCCGACGGTCAAACTGCCTAGGAAGATTGCTTGAAGACGTCTTGTCCAGCCCCCGAAAGGATCAGAGACACGATAGTCGCAAGTCTACTCGAACAGAAAGATTGCCTATCGAGGAATACATCAGTCAATGCGACGGTATGACGGGAAAAACCTAGTACCACAGACCCTAACGGACCTTTGTCGTAAAGAGCAGAGGTTAACTGTGACATTAGGACATCCTTGCGAGAACTTCTCGATTCGTCTCGACTCGTAAGGAAAAGCCTTAGGCAATGGGGATAAGGACCTGTTTCCTAAGCACTGGGGCCCTGCAAGTCGGTCCAAAATGGACTCTTGCATACTACTCATGGACCACACTCTCTAAAGTCGAATCGCGGCAAGGAGGTAAGCAACCACTTACAAGTCCTCTCGACTTGTAAGAGGGAAAATTCTCTTGTGAGATCTTTACTACTCTCAAGAGAAAACGTACTTAGGAATCCTCATGATTCCTAAGGAGAAAATACACCTACGAGATCCTTTCGACTCGTAGGGAGAAAAGTCTTTTTGAGACTCTCACGGCTCATAAAGTTGAAAAGTCTTAGGCAGCAGATCTGAACCTGTTTCTTAAAGCCATCACTACCTCTTGAAGAGTTCAAGACGGAATGCTCTCTATCAACTACAGGCTACGCTTGCTAAAGTAACATGCCGGCAACAAAGAAAAGAGAAGAAAGCAGGAGATAACACAAGATAGACCATTAAAAATGTGTATCTTTTATTCATGAATTCAATGGAGTACAAGTTAGATCATATGAAAGAATAAAAAATGGATACATGTTATTCAAAGATTACAAGCTTCAATCTACACAAAACAGCTACCGAGAACGAAGCGTTTTCAATAAGTCAGCAAGTTGCTCTCGCACTCCTTTCAGTGCCTTCTCGTGATCAGCAGCCGCGGCCAGCTCCGCTTCAATTCGAGCCCTTTGCTGCAAGCATGATGAAATCTTCTCATCGATTTCCCGTTGGGCAGCTTCACGATTCTGAGTAACCCGCTCAATAGAGTCGAGCTTTCGCCTCAATACAAGCCCGTCCGAGATACATTACTGCAAGGTGTCAAAAGCAGCTCTCAGTTGCGCGACATTCGTTTTAACTTGGGTGCGCAGCCGGGCAGATTCATCCGAAGCCTCCTCGCGCTCCTTCCGCCTCAAGGTCGCTTCTTGTTCAAAATGGCGGAGGAAGGACACACTCTGCTCGACCCATGCAGCTCGTTGGGAGTTCACAGCCAAAATCTCAGGAGCAGGACGCCTAAGCTCAAACTCGTGCAGGCAGGCCTCAATCTTTCTGCAGTGGTTAATCCAAAACTCAACAACGCCTTCATTATGGAAGTTCACAAGCATCGCCAACATTGGATTAACCTCGGCAGCAAAATCTGCAGCGAATGTAGGGGACTCTGCGTCAAGCTCCTCGATGTAATCGCCCAACATACGCAGACTGGTCACAGCGCCTTTTGAAGACGGACGTCTGGAAAAGGGTCCTGCTGGCATTATGATTCGAGACTCGAACGGAGCTAGAGTCGGTGTCACCGCTACAAAAAAAATCATAATCAGATGACGGCTCAAGAGAAAAAAAAAGCATGAACAATAGAGTCTACTGTACCGGCTGCAACAGGTGGCAGAGCTGAAAGTACTGGTGGCGCGGCGATACCCTTGTCGCCTCCTTCAATCTGTAGTGCTACAGTCAAAACAAAGGAGAATTAGTAACGACTTGGCTGCCCATAAGAGGAAAGAGAAGACATTAGCTAAAGGCTGTACTCACCGACGCCACTGGATGAGGCAATCTCTACTGGAAGGAGAAATGTGGGTGCAGCACCTGATACAAGTGATCAAAAAGAACTCCTGCAAAGATGTAATAATGCAATGTCAGTACATAAAGTATACTGCCTACAATGAAACCGATGGGTCATAACTCCGTACCTTCCAGCATTTAGGAGGATACGAGAGCAGGTAAAGGGGCGGCCACCGTCAAAGCAGCAACTGGTGATGCTTTCTCGGGTGGCACAACCTTAACGCTCACCACACATGTATCCGAAATAAGAGAAGTACTGTCAAAAGAGATTGAAAGGGATTGCGGAATGAAAAGGAAAGCAATGACCCAAAATCTACCTGGTGAGTCGCCGGTTGAAACCGCGACAAGGGCGTCACTGGGTGCAGCGACTGCTTTACCCTCCTCCATCGGAATGGTTTCGCCGCCCGTAGCTTCATCCCCCGACTCCACGAGAATCATCATGACACTCGCAACACCCGGCAGCGGCAAGGAACCGCAAGGTGAAAGAGTGGCAATTGGTGCAGTGCCAGATTCTTGAGAAAGAGTAGCTACCTTAGGCTAGGTAGCTTCCTCCATCTCACCCACCACTTCCTCATCAAGACTCGACCCTGCAGGATAGGATATATGAGAATTTGAAGATTAAAACCTGGACAAAAGAACTCAGTGTTACGTTACCTTGGGTCAGTCTTTCAATTGCTTCCCGAGCCGCATGTGCTGCCTGTCTGTGAGCGGTAGACAGGGCGACCGAAGCGCTCTCTGAAGGAGTAGGGGCAGGGGTAGCAGCGCTCGAGCCTGAACCCGCGGCCAAGGCGGCGTTACGCTCCTTTGCTGCACGCATTCTGCGTTTCCTTTCCGCCCGGGCCGTGAGAGCTGATCTTCTCAAGAACTCTATCAACGGGATGTCATCATCCACGCCAAGAGTTACCTCTAAAACCGTTATGACATCCGTCATCGGTCGCTTAAGTAAAGCCTCTTTTGGCAATGCTGAGGAGGCTGGGACTTCGATAACTGGCCCTGGAAGCATCTCTGCATCGCCCGGCAGGATTGGCACTGTACTGGGCATGACTTGAGTCGAGGTAGTCCCTGCGATAAGATAAAAAAGGGGTCAGATTATCCATAAGGAAGGCGAATGAAGGCACAGTGAGCCGAAATATACCAACGCCCAACGAAGCGCGAATCCTTTCCTCCTCCTCAAAAGTCTTGAGGGAAGCCGCGAGAGCCTCTTCAGTGGAAATGCCTGTTAAAGAAGGAAAAATGTCAGTCAAAACATGATAATAAAAAACATAGCAGCAAAAAAGTACGATTGAAGCTTACTCGATTGCACGAGGATGGTCAGTCCCGCTTTGTGGCTTGTTGATCGCTCAGAAGCTGCAATGGCAGCCTCCAGATCAGTATCATCCAGCGCTATGAATAGACCCTCGTTGGTCCCATATTTGCCCAAGCCCTCGCTGTAAGGAGAATGAGGCTCCTGACCAAATACAACGTCTGCAGAGAGAATCGACTTCTTCTTCCTCTTCTGCGAGCGAGTGCCCGTCGCCGCTAGCAAAAGCTTACGCTTGGTGGGCACCTTGGGACGATGAGTCCCGATATCTAAACCCATGCCAGACTCGGGAGACACTACAGTCACCTCTTTCACGGGAGCACGGGGTATCGGTAGCTCAGGCACATCACTCGGGACCTCGACCGCAGCAACTTCTCTTAAGGGAGGACGGACAATGGTCCGTCGCTTCAGAGGAACATTTGGATTGCCAGCCGGAGCAGTACCCTTGCGATCAAGCAACAATCTCTTCTCCTCCCTAATAACGGTGCCCATCGAATGTTGATACCACGCCACATACACATTCAGGGCCATTGGAACACAGCTCGGTTCACTAATGAAGAAGTTGGACCCCGTGTTCAGGCGCATGAAATGATGCAGCGCGCTTCGTATACCCTCTTCGGTAACAGCAGGTTCTGCCAGGAAAGCCTCAAGCGGGACGCCCTGATTATAGCAAAGCTCTGTTCAAAATTCAAATTTTGAAATGAAGCAACGCTTCAGAAGCAGCGCCAAGTGTGTTGCGCCCTAGGCAGCGCACCACGTGCAAAGCACGTGTGCGCTAGCGCTAGGTGCGCTGCGCTCTAAGCAGCGCACCACGTGTAAAGCACGGATGCGCTAGCGCTAAATACGCTGCACCCTAAGTAGCGCACCACGTGCAAAGCATGGATGCGCTAGCACTAAATGCGTTGCCCTCTGAGCAGCGCACCACGTGCAAAGCATGGGTGCGCTAGCGCTGGAACTAAAAGCTCCCCACCGTCAGATCAAAGATCTAATAATAATGATAAATCATTAATCAATCAGAATTAAATTCTGTTAAGAAAAGATTGCTCAACTCTTTCCAAACAACAAGATTGTGCTCTATAAATCAGAGCACCGTTGGATCAATGATCCAATGGTGATTAAAAATCACCAAAACATAGAATAAATTCTGTATGGAAAAATTTCCCAATCTTGTTTAAAACAAGAAGATTGCCTTCTGTAAATCAGAAGCCCTTGGATCAAAAATCCAATGATGGGAAATTCTCCAAATCAATTGGAGAAAAAATCTCCTTAACTGATTGAATAAATCAACTTGCCCTATAAAAAGGCCCCTAGACTTCAAGTCTCAAAAAGACAGAAACATAGAGAGGAACCCCCCATAAGCTTTGAAAGATCTCATAAAGAAGACCCGAGCTCTCAGAGAAAGAAGATTGTTCTTCAAGGTAAAAAAATGATGATGAACAGAGAGATGAAATCATCTCATAATTAATTAAAAAGAAGAATTCACTTCTTTAAAGATCATAGATCTACAAAGACCAAGATCTTTTACAAGGAGATCAAAAGATCTCATCACAAAATAAAAAAAAAAGAAGAACATAATTCTTCTCACAGATCATAGATCTATAAGACAAATTTTCTTTTAAAAAGAGATCATGAACATCTCATTATAAACAGAGGGGGGAAAGAATAGTTCAATTTTCTTAAGGATCACAGATCCATAAAGGCAAAGCCTTTCATCAATACAAGAGATTGAAGTATCTCCTATAAATATAAGAACTTTTGTTCTTAGGATCTTGAGACAAAGTCTCTTCTAAGGGAGAATTTATTTCCCAGATAATAAAATTGATCAAATGCGCTTCTGCGCTCTTGGACTGGCGCTCAGCGCCGAGCGCACCACGTGTCACTCACGAGTGCGCCACTCAATAGTTAGCGCTTTGCGCTCTTGAACTAGCGCACTGCCCTCATGGACTGGCGCTCAGCGTCAAGCGCACCACGTGTCACTCACGTATGCGCCACTAAACTAATAGCGCAATGCGCTCACAAACTAGCGCTCTACACTCATTAACTGGCGCTAGCACCAAGCGCGACACGTGTCCCTCACATATGCGCTACTCGGCAGAAGCGCACTGCGCTCTTTGACTGGCGCCAAGCGCACCATGTGTTGCGCTGATAGAACATAAATTGTTCTTTAATAAGCTCCAGAGCTATGATGAGTGCTCAGCATTCAATAAAACACAGAAATACTATCAGAATCCAAATCAATGTTCAGCATTGCTAAAAGGGCCAAGCCCAAATAAATGTTCAACAGCCCAAAATAAATGTTAAACATTTTAACTTAATTGGACTTAGCCCAAGACTGGCCATAAGTCCTCAACTCAGATTAACTGAGCCCATATGCTCATAAATCTCAGATCTTAGTCCCAATTGGACTACAGATCTCCCAACCAAAATTGGTTCAATGGTACATTTCTTCACTACTTTGATATTTGTCGTTGTAATCCTTCAACATCTTCAGAGAGGTGACGGGTCCCGACAACCATACATTTTACAGACTATGACGTCTTTAAACTGGACTGTGGGGTCCCTTTAAACCCACGGACTATGATGTCTTTAACCTCGGACTGTGGGGTCCCTTTAAACCCACGGACCGTAATGTCCTTAAATTAACATTGGACCACCATGTCCTTAAACTGGT
The DNA here is from genome assembly GCA_030015575.1 of Agapanthus africanus. Taxonomy (NCBI): domain Eukaryota; kingdom Viridiplantae; phylum Streptophyta; class Magnoliopsida; order Asparagales; family Amaryllidaceae; genus Agapanthus; species Agapanthus africanus. The sequence continues at coordinate 93,692 of JASDDO010000166.1, forward strand.
AATCGACCGCAATGTCCCTAAACTAAGCAATAGAGCTCAAATGCTCTTTTGTTGGATCTAAATGATCCTGTTGAGTAGATCTTAGTCTAAAATTAGACTAACGTATCCTCAACAAACGTTTAAGTTGATCTTAGTCTCAAATGAGACTAACGTCTCCTTAAACCCAAATTTAAGAAAATACGGATTTGGACTAATCCACGCCTTACGAGCGACAACATACATTAGTCTCCGTATACAATCTACGGGCAACCAAAAATAAAACAAACACCCACAATACGAATTGACCATCTGGAGAAGGAGAAAGTTTTTACCGCGATGCGGTAGCGAAATCAACTGCAGGGGCTTGCGCCTGCAGGGAAGAGCGTCCCCACAATCAAAAAACCCCTCAACGAGGGGGAATCTGACGAAGTCTGCTACATTGGCCGCATCCGTTTAAACTTTCGATACATGGTGTCATAAATCAACTTGGCATCTTCGGAGAGGTGGACGGATATCACCAAATAGCATCTGCCCTCGAAATTCAGGCAAGACGGACCTACGCGGTCCCGTCTCCATGTTTCGGCGGGGAACAGTAGCTCGGCTCACTAATGAAAGAGTTGGACCCGGTATTTAGCCGCATGAAGTGGTGCAGCGCGTTGCTGATACCCTCTTCCGTAGCAACCGGCTCAGCTAAAAAAACCTCTAGCGGGACACCCTGATCATAACCCGACTGTTGAGCAAAACGGTGCGGGTTGTACCTCATGAACAGCGCCGAGTCGTTCTGCCTGAACACTAAAAAGCCCGGCCTAATTGAATACAAATACAGAATCTCCCGAGCCTTCAATATAGGAGCCCCGTTTTTGAAGGTATCTCGCAGCGGCTGCACCGTTTTAGTGGATTCTTTGCCGATAGTTAAGACCTCATCGACGAAAGTCATGCTATCCCCGACCATATGCGGGTGAAGGACCAGAAGCCGAGCCTCTCGCTGTGACGGATCTAAAGCAGAAGCATCAACTAGAAACATAACCCAGGGGAAATTATAACTGTCATAGAAACGGGGCCGTTTGTGGACTCCAAAAGCGCCAAATACATGCAGCTCAATCCACGACGTGAAATAGTGCAGCGGTAGATGTACGGGATGTACCCCCGGCTGAGTGGTGTCTGCCGCTAAGCTTAGGCCATGATACAGGTGAGGCAGCCTAGCGATTTCGACGGCCACTCGCGTCCCGGCAACCATTCGGCGAGCCGGATAGAAGACGGATGGCCTCATATAGCGAGGATGCATTAGGAGCACAAACCAGCTTAACCATATCCCGAGGAACCCCAAAAAGAACGTCTATTCATCGACGTCTGAAGCTGCGAGCTCTGCAAAGGGGACGACCGGGATGTCTGGGATGAAGAAATTCCTTTGATCCGCTTCCGTTGTTGGCTGGTTTTCCAAGACAAAACCAAAAGGATCGTCAAGTTTAGCGAATTTTGCGGCTTAGTTTGACAAGACTTCCGGGTGTAGGGCGATGAAATCCGTGAAGCTGACTCCGTGCCCTCCGGACTCGAGAAACAGACTCTTGTAAAAGTTCAACACCTTGATTAGACTTGGGAATCGATGTTGAATAGCATTCTCCGGAGTGAGACCAATCACCACTGATTTGGTGGCGAAGATGTACTCGTCATGGGGAAGTATTTTCTCGTAATGTTCCCCTCTGACGGGTAGGCCTGAAATTTCTGCAAATTCCAAGGAAATCGAAACCTCCCGGTCCGATAAAAGAAAGGTGTGAGTCGGGGTATTCCACTGTTCCAAGAAATCCTTGACCCACTATACGTGAGGCGCGGGATACTGGAAAAGAGACGCGTAGATAGCAGGGTACAACACGAGTTTCAGCAGCAGCGACTTTTTGGCCGACAAGATGTATCGAGCCCACTGCAAGTATCCAGATGAATGGCGAGGAGTCATGCCTACCATGTATACTTGTCCCCAAAGGCGCGACTCTCCTTGACATATGCGCCGCCCCAGAATATCTAAAGCCATCGGCGGCTGTACAGGTATCGAGCGCATAGAGGGCTGGAGGCGTCCCTCCGTAGTCCAATTAACCTCCTCCACAGCGTAATTCACCTGGGGCGAGTCAGCATAATGAATGGCGAAAATTAGCTCTTAAGGCGCCGCACAAGAGAAACTGCGCCGACCCTGAATAATTTGGTTGTACCATAACCCCTATAAGTGAAGAGACTTCTGCTCCGGATCATGATCTTTAATCAGTGCAAAAACTTCCCGATCCACGGGCGCGTCGGCGTATGCACTCTCTGGGCGTACAAAGGGGAAAGAAGAATCAAAAGATATAGTACCTGCGTGAAAAGAAACGAGGGTTAGATGTCAATACTACATTACAAATTTTGATATTTGGTACTTTAAATTTGTACCACACTGCAATGCAGGAAAAAGGGACCGAGGGGGACCCACAAAATCAAAGTGACGGCTCATCGTTGATGAGACAGTCAATCATTAAGAAGGAAATCCAAAAAAGATTCTCATTTAATGAGAAACTCATTGGACCAAGGCATTAAACCTCCTCGAGAGCAGTGCTCTGCAGACAGAAATTACATCTGTCAACTTTAATTATGAGGGGAACAAAAATTCCCCAAAATTTCTAAGAGCCATGCTCTGTGAAAACGATGGAGTAATCCATCGGAACCATAAAAAGCAATGCTTTTTGCAGAGTAAAAACTCCAATATCTTTAAGATCTACAAAACGAACTCTAAGAGTTTTTCATAGAGATGAACATTGTTCTGATTAATGGGTTAAGTAACCCTAAAAATCCATTTTAAGATCTACGATCTGAGAAGAGTAAAGCTCTGTTAATAGATTCAATCCTTACCAAATTTGGGCAGAGTTCTAACTCTAAAAGAAATTTCCTTGGGCAGAGATCCGAGCTCTGAAAGGAGAATTAAATTCTCAGAAACAAGAAAGGAAGAAGATGAATAGAAGTCATCTCAAGAGCCAAAGGCCCTACTTATAGACGCTGGATGACGATCCAACTTCCAAGATGATCCAACGGTAGAATGGTTGCTACCGCTGCACTCACGTGTGAGCCACATGAGCGCGACGGTGGGGGGGGGTATTTGTTTCCCCCAATAAGAGAGCAAGCCCCTGTTCAAAATTTGAACTGAGGCAGCGCCTCACTTGAAAAATACGAGAGCGCCAACGCCAAGAGTTAAAAACTCTGAGGCAGTGCCTCACGTGCAAAGCACGAGAGCGCCAGCACCAGAACTAAAAGTTTTCCACCCTTGGATTAAAGATCCAACGAAGATGATAAATCATAAAATTACAGAATTAAATTCTATTGAGGAAATATTCCTCGAATCTTCCTAAAACAAGAAAGGTTAATCTCTGTAAAACAGAGCACCGTTGGATTAAAGATCCAATGGTGATTAAGAATCACCAAGATACAGAATAAGCTCTGTATAGGAAAATATTTTCCTAATCTTGTTAAGAACAAGAAAAATATCTTCTGTAACTCAGTGTCTGGCACTCAGCGCCTCACGTGCTCTGCACATGGGCGCCATAAATTGTTTAACACTCCATATAAAAGAATATAAATAAAACAAAAAGAAAAAAGGGTGTCGGAACCCAAATCAATGCTCAACAGTGCTGATACAGAAAGGGGGATCAAGCCCAAATAAGTAATCAATTGGGCTGAGCCCAAGGTTGGCCAAACCCCAAATTGACCGAGCTCATATGTCTTCTTCTAAATTGGCCTTAGTCCCAAACAGGACTACCAAGTCCCTGATGAACATTCATTGGTTCAAAGGTACATCTCTTCACACCTCTGATATATGTCGTTGTAATTCTTAAACGTCTTCATAGAGGTGGCGGGTCCCGACAACCAGCAACTGTGGACCGCAACGTCCTTAAACTTATAACGGACCGCAACGTCCTTAAACTACTGTGGACCGCAACGTCCTTAAACTAAACCCTCACCTTAAAAATGGTGATCTGTGGAACGCAACGTCCTTAAACAAATAACGGACCGCAACGTCCTTAAACTAAAATATTAGAGCCCAAATGCTCTTTCGTTGGATCTAAATGATCCTAAAACCTTGTTAAATAGATCTTAGTCTAAAATTAGACTAACGTATCCTTAACAAATATTTAAGTTTGATCTTAATCTCAAACGAGATAAACAATCCTTAAATCAAATAAACCCAAATCTAAGAAAATATGGATTTGGACTAATCCACGCCCTACGGGCGACAACACGAATTAGTCTCCGTATACAATCCACGGGCAACCAAAAATAAAACAAATGCACACGACACGAAGTGACCTTCTGGAGCAGGAGAAAATGGTTATCGCTACGCGGTAACGTAATTAACTGCAGGGGCTTGCGCCTGCAGGGAAAAGCGTCCCCACAATCAAAAACCCCTCACAACGAGGGGACGAAGTCTGCTACAACGGCCGTATCTGTTTAAACCTTTGATACATGGTGCCATAAATCAACTTGGCATCTTCGGAGATGTAGACAGATAAAACCAAATAGTATCTGCCCCCAAATTCAAGCAAGACGGCCTACGCAGTCCCGTCTCCCGTTTTCGGCGGTAAACAGTAATGACCTACCTCATCACAACACACATCTCTATCACAGCACAATGAAGTTTTGGAAATATAGAATACAGAAAAATACGACTTTACAACTAAATATCCTAAACTTAAAAAACCGTTTTCTATAAAAAGATGTATTAAACATTTCCATGCAATTGGGCCTCTACAACCTATTTTGGGGACCCCGTTTGGGATGATGCGGATTATCGTACATCCTCGGGCTTAGTAGAGCGAGATGCAGACCTCCGCAAGGAGCATTCGACCTCGATGGAATTTTTATACATTTTTCTTTAGAAAATGAGATTTCAACAAGAAAATAAATAAATTATTTTCATTAAATATATATATATATATATTATCAAAATACTTATTTTAATTATATAAATATTCCAAGTTTTCTAAATCAAAGGAATCACTATTATATGAAAATAACATCCAAATACAACACAATTCCAATATTTCAATAAAATACCATATGCTATGAAAATTAGTTTTTACTCACTAGAAATTTCACAATATAAAATATACATCTATGAAAACCATAAAGACGATAATTAAATACTTGAGGTGTATTTTTAAAATTATATCAAACTATTTTTACATAAAACCCCTTCAAGTTATAAATTACAATAAGGACCCTAGTAAATATAGGTTTAAGCGGGACCGGTCTCTTGAGCCTCAGGGAGCCAGAGATATGGGTGCTTGCCTATTTAAGGTAGAAAATCTAACAAACGATGTTATCAACACGGTAATTGTCTTGGAAAAAGACACAATTCCTGCCGTCCATGTGCAGCAATTACCGATAACAACTAATTCAGGATTTCAAGTTCTTTTTAAAAGTGTCCGACTCAGACTGAGTCTCAATTTAATCAATCTGACTTGAATGAGATTCAAGTATAAAACTACAATTCAAAATGAATCCATGAATTCATATATTCAAGCTATATCAATCTATACCACTTGACCGAACCGAACCATGAATATACGTCCATCTACATGATTTTCCAGTTACATCCATTTACTGATATCATGGTTTCAGCAAGTCATCCATCTATATAACAGACAATACAATCTATACAATCAATACAATCAATACATAAACACTACGGGGTTATAAAGGGGTAGACTGGTACGGAACATGTTAATGGTGGCACGAGATGGTCACTTAAGATGTAATTACATCCATGCCGTTGTTCCGTAGTATTATCGACAAAGCCTTATACTACGGGTTACCAAAGTCTCCGGTGTAAGTGGGACTCCTCTCGTATACACTAGTATTTTCTGTACCAAGCTACAAACAACTGCGCTAACATTATAATAAAACATTATAAACTATACTCCCTCTCTGTCTATTCTACTTCTCCCTCATCTTTGGGACTTACCGAGCGATTGTTCGCCGACGACATTCCTAATTCTCTTATTCTTTGGAATGTTGTCAGGAGGATCCGACGCTGAGGAGTACGAGATCAGTCAGGAGCATTTGGAGCAGGCCCCTGGGCAGTACACCGAAGATCCAGAGCTGTAGCCACTTGTACTTATTCCATTTTCATTTCTGTTATTCCATTATTTAGGCATTGCTTTGTATTTACTTTTCGTTGTATTGTAAAAAGAATGTTAATAAATAAAGTTGCTGTTCATTTACATCTTGTCTCTTGTGTATTTTACTTTATATTGCTTAGATACGCTTAACGTGTTTACTTCTGAGTAAATACGTAGCGGACCTAGTCACGCCCTCTACTCGTACACCGGGAAGCGGGACGTAACAGGTTTTGTTGGTGGCCCTTGCAGGTCAGCTCTGCGTGGACAACCTAAGAAATATTACACAAGAACGAGCAACTGAAAACATTCTTTACAATTCATATTCCTTGAATCTTCCAATTTCATATGTTTTGAATCTATCCTAACCCAAAATTTTCTTTCAAGGTTATGGATTCCCCAAACAACACCAGCACTAACTTCAACAACATTTCACCACCCCTACCAATTACACCTGCCGTAGCTTCTCCGATCAATGAGCAGACGATACTGCTTAAGGCGATCCACAGCCTCCTGAAAGGACAGCAGCAACAGACTACTATCTTGATGAACCGTCCAGAGGCGGAAGTACCTAGGGTGATGCAATTCAGGGTTTTGCACCCCAAGCAATTCTCAGGAAAAGAGAGCCCTCTAGAAGCCGAGGAATGAGCTCAAAGCATTGAAGATGATCTGGCAGCAGCACAAGTGCCATAGATTTCTTGGGTTCGAGTTGCAAAGCTGCAGCTCACTGATAATGCACGGGTTTGGTGGAAGGCGGAAGAAAGTTGTCTTCATCAGCCAATCGAATGGAAGACTTTTCGTAACATGTTCGACGCAAAGTACTTTCCCGAGACTGCTCGCTTTGATAGGGAACAATAATTCATCCATCTGCAACAGAGTTCGATGTAGACCAAATCTGTAGATGAGTATGATACCAAGTTCACCATGCTCAGCAAGTAAGATATGTCTCAATGTTCGATTTAATATCACATACTACACAGCTAACACTAGACCGCAACAGATTCGCGGCACACTTGATACCGACGGATGAGATCAGAGCCCGTTGATTCCAACAAGGGTTAGATCCGGAGATCCAAGCTTCCTTAACTACAGGGGATTTCCCAACGCATGATTTGGGTTTGAAGGCTGCCCGAAGATACGAGGCAGTGGTGAAGAGGAAGGGCAGATCCAAATCTGCCGGAGTTAAGCGCCCTGTCACTCAGATGGCAGGAGGAGCCTCTTCAAGGCCAACTGTTGAACTCAGGAGACCGGAAGAAACAATTAACCAGCCAAGTCCAGAGTTTTTCTTCTATTGCAAGAGGGAAGGACACTTGTGGAAGGACTGTAGGCGCGCAAAAGGCCTGTGCTTAGTTTGTGGCGCATCCAATCACGAAATTGGAATCTGTCCTTATAGACGCAATACAGTTCCAGCTCACACACCCACTAACTACTCGCAACAGCCAGCTATCCAGGCTCCTGCACCTCGTCTGGCACTCCCAGCTCCACCTCCTGCACAGCCTACTCGCCAATTCCAGTAGGCACTGAGGAACATGCCTCGAGGGCAGAGAAACATGCCCCAAGGAGAGAGGAATGTGCCTCCAGCTAGGAGGAATGAACCACGGCGTCAGGCTTTTCTTTTAGCGGCCGAAGAAGCAGAGGCTGTAGACCAAGATAACACTGGTAATTCTCTTCAATCTTTTTAAAACCTTGTATCATCCTGTTACTTTTCATGCAATACGAGTATTCCTTTCACACTCACGATCACTAAATTGCTTTGAATCTGTTACACTTTCCTTTTACAAATTTCGAGGACGAAATTTTTATAAGGAGGGTAGAATGTAACAACCCAAACTTTCTGTACGAATTTTTTCAAAATACAGAAAGGGACACCTAAGCCTGAACACGAGTTATAAGTTTGTTTTGTTTTTGAACAGCAAGAAAAAGCTTGTAGCTCATTGGTAAAGCCTTGCACTGCTGAGACAAAGCACATGAGTTCAAATCCCATCAGCCACATTATTTTTTATTTTAATTTCTTTTAATATTTTTAGAAGCCCAAGATTCTACACGTGAACAACACGTAAAACCAAGAGTCACGGATAATTTAAACATATGCACTGAAGAATACAAATCGACACCTACATGCGGCACCAACCCTAGCCCCACCCGACGGTAAAGACCCGGCGAAAAGCTCCTTTTGGCAGGCGCCGCCGGGCTTACCCGTTGGTAAAGCCCCGATTCTTTTCCCCTGCAACCCTTGTCCTACCCCACTTCCTTTCACACTGCTTGTTTTCTCTGCATTTACACAGAGAACATTGAATCACCCATTTAATTCCTTCTAAATGCATTTTTAATTCTCAAATTCATCACCGCTGACCCTAATTTTTCCCTATAAATACCCACTCCATTTTACACCCCTCTCACTCAGAATTCTATTACAAAAACTATACCAAATTCCCAAGTCTTTTAGTGTACAAGTGGAGTTAGTGAAGGGCGAAGCTCCGATGAACTTCCAAGGAGATTCCGGCGACGAAACGACGCCCCGAAACTTTCTTTAGGACCCCCTCTCTCTCCTCTTAACCCCAAGCCAGTAAGTCTCATCTCCCCCTCTCTTCTTCTTCTTTAAAAATTTACATTTCCAAAACCCGACGGAAGCGGAGTTAATCCGACTTCCGATTCGGTTTTCTTTAAAAACTACACTTTTCTTTAACAAGATAAAACCATATTCTCGTATGTTGATTAATAAAAATTAACAAACTCAATAAAATAAGTTTCATATCAAAATAATCATTTTTGTGACATTTATCGCACTTTTACATAAAAATACCATAAACTATTCATTTCGACTTTATAACCTTTATTCCTTGCTATACTTTTAGATAGTTCACGAGGTAATGACCTAACTCATCACAAAACACATCTCTATCATAGCACGATGAAGTTTTGGAAACATAGAATACAGGAAAATACGACTTTACAATTAAATACCCTAAACTTACAGAACCGTTTTCTATAAAAAGATGTATTAAATATTTCCATGCAATTGCGCCTCTACAACCCATTTTGGGGACCCCGTTCGAGATGGTGCGGATTATCGCACATTCTCAGGCTTAGTAGAGCGAGATGCAGACCTCCGCAAGGTGCATTCGACCTCGTTGGAATTTTTATACATTTTCTTTAGAAAATGAGATTTCTACAAGAAAATAAATAAATTATTTTCATTAAATATATATATATATATATATGTTATCAAAATAAATATTTTAATTATATAAATATTCCAATTTTTTTAAATCAAAGGAATCACTATTACATGCAAATACCATCCAAATACAACACAATTCCAATATTTCAATAAAATACCATATACTATGAAAATTAGGTTTTACTCACTAGAAATTTCACAATATAAAATATACATCTATGAAAACCATAAAGACGATAATTAAATACTTGAGGCGTATTTTGAAAATTATATCAAACTATTTTTACATAAAACCCCCTCAAGTTATAAATTACAATAAGGACCCTTGTAAACATAGGTTTAAGTGGGACCAGTCTCTTGAGCCTCAGGGAGCCGGAGATATGGGTGCTTTCCTATTTAAGGTAGACAATCTAACAAACGATGTTATCAACACGGTAATTGTCTTGGAAAAAAACACAAATCCTTCCGTCCATGTGCAGCAGTTACCGATAACATCAAAACTAATTCAGGATTTCAAGTTCTTTTTAAAAGTGTCTGACTCAGACTGAGACTCAATTTAATCAATCTGACTTGAATGAGATTCAAGTATAAAACTATAATTCAACATGAATCCATGAATCCATATTCAAGCTATATCAATCTATACCACTTGACCGAACCGAACCATGGATATACATCCATCTATATGATTCTCCAGTTACATCCATTTACTGATATCATGGTTTTGGCAAGTCATCCATCTATATAACAGACAATACAATCCATACAATCAATACATAAACACTACGGGATTATAAAGGTGTAGACTGGTACGGAACATGTTAAAGGTGGCATGAGGTGGTCACTTAAGACGTAATTACATCCATGCCGTTGTTCCGTGGTATTATCGACGGAGCCTTGTACAACGGGTTACCAAAGTCTCCAGTGTAAGTGGGACTCCTCCCGTATACACTGACATTTTCTTTACCAAGATACAAACAACTGCGCTAACATTATAATAAAACATTATAAACCATACTCTCTCTCTCTGTCTATTCTACTTCTCCCTCATCTTTAGGACTTACCGAGCGATTATTCGCTGACGACATTCCTAATTCTCTTCTTCTTTGGAATGTTGTCAGGAGGACCCGACACTGAGGAGTACGAGACCAGTCGGAGCATTTGGAGTAGGCCCCTGAGCAGTGCACCGAAAACCCAGAGCTGTAGCCACTTGTACTTATTCCATTTTCATTTCTGTTATTCCATTGTTTAGGCATTGCTTTCATTCCTTATATTTACTTTTCATTGTATTGTAAAAAGAATATTAATAAATAAAGTTGATGTTCATTTATATCTTGTCGCTTCTGTATTTTACTTTATATTGCTTAGATACGCTTAGTGTGTTTACTTCTGAGTAAATACGTAGCGGATCTCATCGCGCCCTCTGCCCATACACCGGGAAGCGGGGCGTGACAGAATTGGTCCCGTTTAAACCTATATTTACTAGGTCCTTATTGTAAATTAGTATAACTTAAGGGGTTTTTATGTAAAAGTGGTTTTGATATATTTTCAAAATACACCTCAACTATTTAATTATCGTCTTTAGGGTTTTCATAGATGTATATTTTATAAAAGTTCAATTTCTAGTGAGTAGAACCTGGTTTTCATTATATATGGTATTTTAATGAAATATTGAAATTTGTATTGTATAGCAATGGTAGTTTCATGTAATGGTGATTCTTTTGATTTAGAAAAATGGAATATTTGTATAATATATTTAAAATAGATCTTTTGATAATATTCATATATATATATATATATATATATATTTAATAAAAATAAATTTTATTTATTTTGTAGAAATCTCATTTTCTTAAAAATAGCATTAAAAATTCCATCGAGATCGAATGCTCCTTGTGGAGGTCTGCATCTCGCTCTACTAGGCCCGAGGATGTGCGATAACCCGCACTATCCCGATCGGGGCTCCCCAAAATGGGTTGTAGGCGTAATTGCAAGGAATTAATGAACACTCTTTTAAAAAAAACGGTTTTGTAATAGTTTAGGGTATTTTATTGTAACTCATAATATTCCCACAAATATTGTCCAAAAGTAAATCGTGCTATGTCTAATATGTGTGTTGTGATGAGGTAGGTCCTTACCTCGTGAGTTTTCTAAAGTAATACAAGTAATTATGTTGAATTATGTCGAAATGTAAAGTATATGGTATTTTACCGTATAAATGCTATAAAAGTTGCATAAAAGATTGTTTTGAGATGAAACTTATTCTAATGTGTTTATTTATATTTATTAAACATTATATGAGAGTATGGTAATTTATGGTTTAAGAAAAAAATGTAATTTTTAAAGAAAAACGAATCAGAAGTCGGATTAACTCTGCTTCCGTCGGGTTTTGGAAAAAGAAGGTTTTAGACTAGAGATTGAGAAGAGAAGAGGAGACTTACTAGCTAATATGGTAGAGGGGAGAAGGGGGAAGAGTAGGAAAGTGTCGGTGCGTCGTTTTGTCGCCGGAATCTCTTTGGAACGTCGACGGAACTTTGCCTCTTGCTAATTCCACTTTCACTACTTAGGACTTGGGAATTTTTGAGAGTTTGGCACTTGATTTCAGAATGAGGAGTTCCAAAGGGTAGGGTTGTATTTGTAAGTCCACGTTACCTCTCCCGGTACTTACGGGCTTGCGGAAATGATGAAAAACGATTTTTCTAGGATGGTAACATGGACTCAAAATACGGATCTTTGTTAAACAACTATCTAACAACTTAACTAGGAGTTTTACCTACTCGGTTAGGGGGTTATACCTTACTTGAACTCCTTCGTCTTCAATTCTTTGCGGTGGTCGGATCGGCTCACCTCGTCGTCTCCTCGCGCCGAAGATGGATCCACCCGAAAGCTTCTACCTTTTGGCTTCTACTTCAAACTTGAAGAAAACTAGGACACTTGGCTTGCTAGACCTTGTGTGCTAGGATGAGTAGAGAAGTGTAATGGTGTTTTTATCTCTAAGGCAATGGTTCTCAACTCATGAGAGGGAGTTGCCTTGAGCTAGAGAGAGAGCAAGAGGAAGAGGGAGAGCTCAAGCATGAGAGAGAAAGGAAATGAAAGAATGAGCAAGTCTTTTGCTATCCAAGCTCTCATAATCCAAAATCATGATAACAAGTAATAATAATTGAGTATTATGTGATGGTTGTTATCATATCAAATGGCCATATCATTTCTTGCATTAAATGCAATTTGTGAACCAACAAGCAAGCCAAGGTCAATGCCAAGAAATGATAGCCATTGTCATGATGATGGTCAACTAGTCCAACCTAGTCAACCGGTCAACAAAATCAACAAGTCAACAAAGTCAACCCTTCAATCCAACCATGGCACAATAATACTTAATTAATATTATCATGAATCATATTTCTTATTCTCATTAGGGTTTAGCAAAAGTCAACAGTCAACAACCCTAATGAGAATCCTCTGCCTCCGTCTCTCTGTCAACTGTGCATACACACCCGCATCCGCATTCCAAGGAACACGAATACAAACGAGATAAAACCAATCCCAAAACGTACACTAGGATCTGGCTTAAAACAAAGCCCGCTAGTGATAACTGCCCGGACACTAAATGTGCACAAGTGCACGGATGTGACTGAACCCTGTCGCAAAACCATGCGACCTCTACCCTTTTGCCTAAAGGCGAATAGCTCTCTGTGTGGGACTCTAAAGACTCGACACTACGCTGGCAGTGGGTTTAACCACAGACCGCAAGCGGCACTAGCTGTGCGTAACGGCCCCCAGACAGATGCCGATAAGAAGACTGACGAGGTGAAACCCATCTGAACTCCTACTGAGCCTCAATGTGACAATCTCCGTACAGTCCGGTCTGTTCGTCTGAGAATATCGCATGGCGGGCCTAGGGGGCGGTAAACGTCAGTCCCCTAATAGCGGTACAAGTCGTGTCGGAGTGTAGCCCAGAACACCCTGAGATAGCACTGGAAACCTACCAGTGTATCTCGCTTGCCCTGGCCAGGGACGACTGTGTGTAATGGATCTGCGTGACACAGCGCGATATCAACTCCCAATACCAGGAGAGACGAATCCTATCTAACCGTCACTGCCTCCAAGTGCTTCGGGACTGCACCCAACTACTACCTGTTTGCACGACTCCTTTGAGCCGTGGTAGGGTAGTAATCAAAGTACAGTGGAAACACACTCGAGGCGAAGTGACAGTGTCAAGTCAGCGGACTAAGCTGTACTCATGTCACCTGGGAACTGATAACTGACGATAGGTATAGTACCAACCAATCAGTTCCCGACGAGTCCTGTCCAGTGTACTCGTAACCTAACGAGCACCCGCATACTATCTCAAGTACGACGTACTGACGGCTGTGGGACAGACCGTCTCCGCTGCTGGGATGAGAAGCGCATACGCTAGTCTACTCCGGAGTATCGATGCCCTGTCTCGATAGTCCTACGACTAAGGACCTGTATAAGGATATGCTTATGGATTACCCAGCCCCCATGAGTGTGACTGCCATCACAACGCTGGTAATCAAGCAAAGATCCTAAGGGCTCCACTAATGTGTATAGGTGATATACTAAAATAAACACATGTACACATTAAAGTAGAAACAAACCAAGTTGCATACTACCATTTTGAGCAAGATTGTCTATACAGCTGTGAATATCCCAAGCTTCCATTAAGTAATATACAAACTAGCATGATACAGTAATGGCCTCTAGGGCATATACACTAACAGTATTTATAGGGTAGGATTATGGTTTAAGGTATGAATTTGAGAATTAAAATGCATTTAATCATAGTGTAATGCTCAATTTTAATTCTCTGAAAAATGTGCAAAGAAAATAAACAACATGAGAGAAGTGGGGTAGGCCAATAGGTGCAAGGGGCAAAAAATTGGGGCCATCCCCTACGGACGGCCCGGCGGTGCCGGTCCATCAAGCAATCTCGCCGGTCATTTACCGGTGGTGAGTGCTTGGGATTTCGCCACGTGTCCCCGTCGCCTCATATACTCCAGTGCACATGTTTGATTATTCTGTAACTTATTATTTTACGTGTAGTGCACGTGTAAACTCTTGGGCTTCTAAAATATTAAAAGAAAAATTAACAAAAAGATAATGCGGCTGGGGGATTCGATCACAGGAGTTACGTCACAACAGTGCAAGGATTTACTAATGAGCTATAATTGTTTTCATGCTGTTTAAAAGCAAATCAAATACTTATAGTGTACACAGGATTGCAAATACTCCATTTGTATATTGACTTTTAAATAATTTTCTGTACATTGAAATTGGAGTTGTTACAATAATAAAAAATATCGGTCCATATGATCCATCAACTAGGTCCATCCCTTATGAGAACGTTCTGTAGAAACCGATCAGGATCCTAATTAATCGTTAATCATAACTTGTAGGGAGGGTACTGTTTTCACTATTAAATCATTTGAGAGAGTATATGAGTGCAATACAGGTTAACCGCAAAATTTTTTAGTGCAATCAATCTAAAAATTATCTCAAATAAATGTTTTTATTCTTTGATATATATATATATATATGTATGTATGTATGTATGTATATATATATGTATGTATGTATGTATGTATGTATGTATATATATATATATGTATGTATGTATCCAACCTGTCCATAGGTGTATATTCTGAAAGCTACATATATATACAAATGTAAGCTGATGATGCTCGATATCGGTGATCTCCCAGATCATGACACGTAGCAGACGACGTGTCCCGAGGCATGCAAGAAAGGACCTACAGTGGCCGACCAGACCACTCATGCGCTCGTCCCACAAACAAGCGCTGGCTCACCTCCGAGCCCCCAGCACAGTTGGCCTCCTTGGCCTCACAGCTCGTCTCCGGGCTACCACAGAACCAAGATACCTCGGCTCTCCCGCTCAGCCGCGAGCTCTCCAGCCGAGGTTATCTTCCTCGGTCTCATCGACCGACCAACGGCACCGCTCACAGGCGCAACCGCCATCCCAAGAATCTCGCCATGCGCGAGATTTCCGCCGGCCACATCCCACATTCTACGCCATCACGATCCCCCATTAATGAGCCTGTCTCGCCATTAATGGGAGATCCTGCTCATCACACGGGCGTGACGTCGGGAGCGTAACGGCCAGCGTGATTCTCGCGCCTGCCCTGCCTGCTGCCACCGCTATATAAACCCCTTTTTCAGATGGTCCAAGTAAGCCATTTTTACTCCACTAAGCCGTTACTCTGCTCGGATCTCTAGTCTAACTTGACCGTCGGAGGGTCCTCGGTGGTATAACCACCCCGGAACTTCCTTGCAGGTATCTCGGCAACCACAACCTCAAACCCATTGAGATCCACACACTTCAGGAGCCTGCCTCCAGATCCAATATCAGCCATCCATCGCCGCCATCAGTAGATCAACGGAAGGTAACATCTTGACGCGCGGATCCGCCCCCGCGTCCAGATGGCGTGGAACGTGGGATGAGCAGAATGTGGGTATGCCCTAGAGGCTATTATTGTACATGAGATGTATATTATAGTGAATACTAGGACATATATAGGGAGGACTTTCTTACTCGACATGATAGTACGCTATCTGGTTGCTCTTTATCTTAACATGTATACTTACTGTCTCTCTGTTACATGTTGATAAATCCCTTAGGATGTGTACTTGACTTCCAGGATTATGATGCAGATCATACTAGTGGGGCCTGGGTAGTCCATAAGTTCATCCTTCAATGTTCCTAGTCGTGGGAATATCGAGACGGGGCATCAATATTCCAGAGTAGACTAGCGTATATCCTCTCGACCCATACGATGGGCGATGGATGATCCCATATACATTGGTGTTTGACATCAAAGATGGTATACGGGTGCTCAGTGGAGACTGGGTACACTGAACGGACTCACCGAGAACTCCTAGATGGTATTATACCTCACGTCAGATAGCAGTTCTCTGGTGACACTGGTACAGGTTATTCTGTCGACCCGAGATCGCCATAGAGTCTTGTGTGTCTCCCACTGTGATTTGATTTCCACCCTACCACGGCTCTACTGAGTCGTGCAAACAGGTAGTTTTTGGGTACAGTCCCGAATCACATGGAGGCAATGAGCGATAGGAGGGGATTTGTCTCTCCCGGTATTGGGGGTTGATGTTGCGCTATGCTCGATTGGCCATAACTGAAATCCCTAGCCAGGGTAGATGTGATTTACTGGTAAGTGTTATCAGTAGTTTCACACACGTTATGGACCTTACATAGGCATGACTTATCAATCTACTGGGGTCTGACGTTTACCACCCCTAGGCGAGATATGCGACATATCAGACGAACAAACCGGACTGTACGGTAAGTGTTACTGATTGGATTCGCAGGAGTGTGAGCAGGCTTGCTTGTTGATCTTCTGATCGCTCAATACCCGGGTGTCACGCCCCGCTTCCCAGAGTACGGCGAAGGGGACGCGACGAGGTCCGCTACGTATATACTCAGAAGTACATACGGTAAGCGTATCTAAGCAATATAAAATAAATACACAAGAAACAAGAATAAAAAGAACAGCAACTTTTATTTATTAACATTCTTTGTACAATACATGAAAAGGAAATACAACTGAAATAATAAGATGCCTAAACAGTGGCATAACAGGAAATGAAAAGTACAGAAAGGAAAAGTGTACAATGAAACTACAGTGCAGGGTCTTCAGTAAACTGCTCCAAGTCTTCTTGCGATGGCTCAACCTCTGCCGGGTCCAAATCACCTGACGACATTCAAAGAAAAGAGAAACAAAATGTCGTCAGCGAACAGGTCGCTCGGTAAGTCCCAAAGGTAAGAGGGAAGTAGAAAAAGACAGAATAAGAAGATACATTTTAAAGTGTAAACTATTGATGTAATGTTATGTCAACGCTGTTGTTTATAGCTTGGTACAGAAGGATGCCGGTGTATACGAGGGGGGTCTCTATATGCTAGAGACTAAGGGCACGTATAGTACAAGGTACCGTTTATGCCATGGTACAACAGCAACTGGATTCATGTTAGGTGTGTTAAGTCTGACCACCTCGTGCCACCTTTAACACCTTCCGTACCAATCTACCCCTTAAACCCCGCGATGTCTTGTTTGTATTGTTATCTTGTAAATTGTTTTGGTTGTATGATTGATTGACTGACTGACCGAAACCATGATATCAGGAAACGGTTATAACCGTAGAGTCATGTAAATGGAATACTGAGAATCATGTAAAAGGAATATACATATCTATGGTTCGGTTCGGTCAAGTTGTGTAAATTGATGATTGTATTCATGGATTCATGTGTTCATATTGACTTAGAATCTTGTAGATTATAGATTGACTTGAATCATATTCAAGTCAGATTAATCAGACTCAAACCCGAGTCAGACAATCAGAAATGTGAATCGAAGTCTTATAATTGCTAGGGTCCTTAGGGTAATTTATAAACTTGAGGGGGTTTTATGTAAAAATACTTTTATATACTTTTCAAAATACACCTCAAGTATTTATTGTTCGTCTTTAGAGTTGTAATGAGGGTGGATTTTATGTTGTGACATTTCTAGTGAAAATATCCTAGTTTTATAAATAAGGGTATTTATCTGTAATATTGATTTATTTGAAGTTCATGGTGTTTTAGTGTAAAATTTATTCTTGTGATTTTTAGAAAAAGGTGGAATATTTATATTATAATAAAATAGATATTTAAATGATAAATATACATATATTTATACAAAAATAGTTTTAATAAATATTTCATATTCCAAAAATCTCATTTTCTTAAGATGTCGTATTTTAAACCTTTCGAGACCGAATGCTCCTTGCGAAGGTCTGAATCTCGCACTACTAGCCCGAGAGTGCGTGATAAACCGTACAATCCCGAACGGGTTCCCCAAAGATGGGTTGTAGCGGCGCTTTGCAAAGATTGTAAAATACTAATCCTTTAGAAAACGATTTTATAAAGTAAAAGGTATTTATTTGCAAAGTGTAATTTTCCGTATTTTAGATTCTAGGGTTTCCTAAGCCAACTAGCCTATTTGTAAATGGTTTAAACGACAAGTCGTTAGAAACCTCAAATCGCCTCTTCACCGCCAATTGCGGCCAGGTAAGTGGGAGGCTCTCCACTACAAGTAGTGACCCTAATTAAGTAACCACTTGCCTTAGACACACTTGCCTAGATACCACAAAGTCAGGTTTAGATAAACGATCGATGTGCACAACTTATCGTATTTTTCCTATTAAAGATATTGTTTAAACAAATGTATCAAACCTAAACTTTTATAAAAGGTTTTATTAAAGAAATGGTATTTAATGTAAAATCTTGTTTTATCGTATTAGAAGTTTTCAAGATAGCATATTATGGTTGCATATGTGTGTGTGAGGAGGTAGGTCATTACCTCGTGATCTATTTTAAGGTATAGCAATGTTAAAGGGTTAAATGTGAAATTGAAACATGATGGTATTAAGGTGAAAAAATACGGTAAATTGAAAAGGTTATCATTTCATATGTGAAAACTTATTCAAATTGATTTTTACAGGTTTAATAATCATGATAAAGATGTTTAGACATGATTGAATTGATTACAAGTGAAAAAAATAACCATGATGGTATTAAAGTGAAAAAGAATACGATATTGCAAAAGTTATCATTTCATGTAAGAAAGTTTGTCCAAATTAGTTGTTATGTGATTAATAGTCAACATGAATGTGTTTAAGCATTATGGAATTGGTGATAAGTGAGATTTTATAGAAAACCGAATCGGAAATCGGTTTGTTCCGATTCCGTCGGCTTTCGTAATTTCGTATTTTTGAGAATTAGAAAGGGAGATAGAATGAGACTTACGGGTTTCGATCTATACTAAAGAGTATAGGGGAACTAGATGAGTGGCCGAGGCGTTGTTTCGTCGCCGGTTGTTTCAAAAAACGTCGCCGGAATTCCGTCAGAGCTTCGCCGTGAATTCGATTTCAAAGTACACCCTTCTTGTAAAAATTTTGAGAGAGTAAACCTAGTATTTTGGGATGAGAGGGTAGAGGGTAGGGGTGTCTATTTATAGGGTAGGCTAGGGTAGGGTAGGTGAAAGGTTTTTATTTAAAAAAATTGTAAAAATTAAAGAAAAAACATTAAAATTTGTAGTAAATAGGGTGTAATAAACTCTCGGGAACCGATCCATTAATTTGGAGTATACAGAGGAGTTGAGAAGACAAAAAGACGCAACTTTCATTTTGACGACTCGGCCGTCCGGCCGAGTCCTGCCGGCGGCGCCGGCCCGAGTCGGCCGGTCCGCCGGCCGACTCGGCCGTGTCGGGGTGCCGATGGGTGGGGGGTTTCCTGACGTAGGTTCTGGTATTTTTACTTTTTAGGGTTCAGTTCAACTTTTGGGAGTTATGGCCTATGGACTGTTGGGCTTCCAAGAATTTTAAAAGAAAAATAATCTAAAAATAATGTGGGCATGGGATTTGAACTCTGGTGGCTTGGTTCAGCAGTGCAAGGTGTTACCAATGAGCTACAAGCTCCTTCTGGTAATTATTGTGGGAAAATAAATACTTAAAGTGGTATCAGCAACATTAAATACTCTAAGTATACTTCAAATTTAAATCAAATTTATATATACAAAAATTGGAGTTGTTACAATCCACCCTCCTTACAAAAAAATTTCGTCCTCGAAATTTACGACTTTTATTTGAGGACTAATTTACAAAGAGGTAAGGATATGTTGCACGCATTTCATCTTCCCTTTCCCAAGTGGATTCTCCTGGAGTGTCTTTCCTCCACATTACCCGGACTAAGTTAACTTCCTTGTTCCGAAGTGTCTTCACTTTCCTGTCTAGGATCTCCACAGGTTGTTGCTCACAAGACAAGTCAGGCTGTATAGTGAGCTCGGAATGACCAAGTATATGGCTGGGGTCACTCACATAGTTTCTGAGTTGGGATATGTGGAACACGTTATGCACTCCTTACAATGAGGGTGGAAGCGCTAAGCGGTATGCCACTTCACCGACTCGTTCGAGTATGTCGAACGGTCCAATATATCTCGGACTCAATGTACCCCGTCTTCCAAATCGGATCACTCCGCGGTTCGGAGATATCTTCAAGAATACATGGTCTCCTGGCTGGAACTCCAAGTGTCGTCTCTTTGCATCAGCCCAGTGTTTCTGTCGATCTTGGGCTATGCGCATTCTTTCCGTGATAGTACGAACCACATCAACGGTTGCTACTATCATCTCTGGTCTAAGAAGTTCCCTATCTCCGATGCCGTCCCAACTTAATGGTGATTGACACTTTCTTCCATATAATGCTGCAAAAGGTGTCATTCATATGCTTGCTTGGTAGCTGTTATTGTACGCGAACTCCACAAGATGCAGGTGATTTTCCCACGATCCTTTGAAGTCTAGCATACACGCTCTGAGCATATCCTCCAAGATCTGAATAGTTCATTCCGACTGACCATCTGTTTGTGGATGATAAGCCGTGCTGAAGTTCAGACTTGTTCCCAAGCTAGCTTGCAGACTCTGCCAAAATTGTGATCGGGACCTGGTTCACGATCGGAGACAATGCAGACCGGTACTCTATGAAGTCTCACAATTTCCTGTATGAGTTCATGGGTATCAGAGATAGTACATTATGAAGAGTTTAAATCTTAACTAGATTATTACCTCCATGTACTTCTTTGCTAGTGTCTAAGTTGATTGGCCAACTCGAAATGGGATGAAGTGAGCCGACTTTATGAGTCGATCCACAATGACCCATATAGCATCGTTACCCTTTGTGCTGCGAGGAAGAGCAGTCACAAAATCCATCGTGATATGCTGCCACTTCCATTCTGGGATTGGTAACGGTTGAAGTAGTCCAGCTGTCCTGTGATGTTCAGCCTTTACTTGTTGACACACCAAGCATTTTGCGATGCTTCTGGCTACTTCACACTTCATTCCATGCCACCAATAATTCTGACATAGATCTTTGTACATTTTGGTACCTCCAGGATGTACTGAGTAGGGAGAGCTGTGAGCTTCTTTCATTAACTCTTCCCGAACAGGACCCTTTGGTACACACAATCTGCTGCCGTATCTCAAAGATCCATCTTCATGGATGATGAAGTCTGTTCTGAGTCCATTCTCCACTTGTTCTCTGATCCTTTGCAACTTAGCATCACTTGCTTGAGCTGCTTTGATCTGATTGACAATGGTTGATTGAACTTGTAGATTCATCAAACTTGAAGCATTACCTGGCATGACTACTTCAATCTGCATCTGATGTAAGTCTTGCTGAAACTTCCACTGAGCGGTGAGATTCATCGATAAGGGTTGGCGACTAAGAGCATCAGATACTACGTTCACCTTCCCTGGGTGATATTGCAAGTTGATGTCAAAGTCCGCCATGAGTTCTAACCATCTTCTCTGCCGCATATTCAACTCCTTCTGAGTAAACACGTACTTCAGACTTTTATGATCTGTGTAGATGTTCACTCGTTCACCAAGTAAGTAGTAGCGCCAAATCTTGAGAGCAAAGATGACGGCTGCCAACTCCAGATCATGCGTCGGATAATTGCGCTCATGAGTCTTCAGTTGTCTTGAAGCATAAGCCACAACCTTACCGTGCTGATGTAGAACACATCCTAATCCCTTACCGGATGCATCACAATACACTTCGAATCCTCCAGATTGATCCAGTATTACGAGAATAGGTGCAGATGTCAATCTTGACTTGAGTTCTACGAAAGCTTGTTCGCATGCTTCTGACCACACAAATTCTTCATCTTTTCGTGTGAGCTTGGTCAGGGGTATTGCTATCTTTGAGAATCCTTCAATGAACCTTCTGTAATATCCAGCTAAACCCAAGAAACTCCGAATGTCTTTCACTGACTTTGGTGTAGGCCATTCGCTAACTGCTGAAACTTTGGCTGGATCCACAGAAATTCCTTCTCCTGATACGATATGTCCAAGAAAACCAACTTGATTTAGCCAAAACTCGCACTTGCTGTACTTGGCATAAAGCTTATGTTGTCGAAGAGTTTCCAGGACAATTCGTAGATGCTCTGCATGCTCTTTCCGATTCTTAGAATATACCAGGATGTCGTCGATGAAGATGACAACAAACCTGTCTAAATACTCCCAGAAAACTTGGTTCATTAGGTTCATGAATATTGCTGGTGCATTGGTCACTCCAAATGGCATCACTAGAAATTCGTAATGTCCATAGCGAGTTCTGAAAGCTGTTTTGTGAATATCAGCTTCCTTGACCTTCACTTGATGATAACCTGAACGAAGATCCAATTTAGAGAAAACACAAGATCCACTTAGCTGATCGAATAAATTATCGATTCGCGGGAGTGGATACTTGTTCTTTATAGTGACTTCGTTCAAGGCCCTATAATCGATGCACATTCTGTATGAACCTTTCTTCTTCTTCACCGGTAGTACAGGTGCTCCCCAACTTGAAGTGCTGGGACGAATCCATCCTTTCGCCAATAATTCGTCCAACTGTGTTCGGACTTCCTTCAATCCTTCCGGACTTAGTCTATAAAGTGCTTTAATCACCAGTTGTGCTCCTGGTACTAAATCAATACTGAATTCAAGAGCTCGATCGGGAGGCAAACCTGATATATCGTCAGGAAATACATCGTCGAACTCTCGAACTACCTCTGGTCTTAATTCTTCTTCTGCTTGAGCTGCTGCAACTACTGCTTCCCTTGGCTTCGCTTTGTAAGTACCTGGCTCCAGGCTACGATCTCCGCTCTTGAAATAGAAGACCGGATGGTCTAGAATCTCGAATACTGCCCTCCTTTGACGACAGTCGATGGTAGCATAAAAGGTTCCAAGCCAATCCATTCCTAGAACCATATCGAAGTTCGGTATGTCCAGTACTTTGAAGTCAGCATAAAACTCTCGACTGCAGACGAAGACTGGACACAGGCTGTATCCCATAGTTACCTTTAGAACGCCATTTCCGGAACTGATATTCCAGCTGGATACAAGCGGTGAGACTGGAATCGCATGGGTTCGGACAAACCGTTGCGACATAAAGCAGTGGGATGCTCCAGTATCAAACAGTGCAAGTGCAGGTAGTGAAGCTACTAGGATTGTACCTAAGGTATATGGGATATGTTTTAAGTATAGGGAAAGTGTGTATATAACCAGGACTAAAAGATAAGTTTGAGAAGGAAAGTTTACCAGTAATGACTTGGCCAGTGGCCTCAGCTTCTTCCACAGACATCGTGAAGGCCTGGCGCTTGGGTATATTCCTCCTGGTCTGAGAAGTATTCTTCGGAACGTTCCTTTGAGCTTGATGGAACTGACGAGGAGGTGGTGCAGCTTGTGGTTCTCTGGGTGGTGCAGGTAGTGCAAGTCTTGGAGCAGGGGCTTGGATGGTTGGACGCTGTGGATAATTATTTGCTGGCCTGGGTACAGCAACTGGGTTTTGTTTATGAGGACAAGCCCCAATACCATGAGCAGCTGAGCCGCAGATCAAGCAAAGGTTGTTCGCACGACGGCAATCTCTCGCCAGATGCCCATTTCTCTTGCAGTAGTTACAAAAGGCTGGGCTGGGTCTGCTGATTGGTGCTCCAGGACGTCTTGGCACAAAAGGTGGTCTGGACGAGGCTCCACGTGCCATCTGGTTGGCAGGGCGCTTGACTCCTGTAGACTGAGGTCTTCCCCTTGCTTTTATCACTGCCTCATAACTGCGAGCAGCTTCCAGAGCATCCTCATGAGTCAAAAATTTTCCTGTGGCTAGAGCAACCTGAATTTCCGTGTTCAGTCCTTGTTGAAAGCGACGGGCTCTGATCTCGTCCGTCTGTATCAAATGTGCCGCGAATCTGTTCAAGGATAGTGTTAGCTGTGTGGTATGTGATATTTAAAACTGAACTATTGCGACATATCTTACCGGCTTAACATGGTGAATTCAGCGTCGTATTCATCTACCGATTTGTCCCATATTGATCCTTGCTGTAGATGAATGAACTGCTGCTCCATGGCAAACCTGGCAGTCACAGGGAAGTATTTCGCGTCGAACTTCTCGCGAAACATTTTCCATTCAATAGGCTGTGCAAGACGGCTTTCTTCCGCCTTCCACCAGTTGCGAGCATTGTCCGTGAGCTGTAGTTTCGCTACACGGACCCAAGCGATGTCTGGCACTTGTGCTGCGACCGGATCATCCTCGATACTTTGAGCCCATTCCTCAGCTTCCAGTGGGCTCCCCTTTCCTGAGAACTGCTTCGGATGTAAAGCCCTGAATTGCTTTACTCCAGGAGCATCAGTCTCGGGACGGTTCAAGAGTTGTTGCTGTCCCTCGAGAAGGCTGCGGATTGCCTCAAGTAGCACTGTTTGCTCGGTAGGTGGCGCAGGAACAGCTGGTGTGAGAGGTAGTCCTGGAGGTGTGTTGTTGATGTTGGTGCTGGTGTTGTTTGGGGAATGCATAACCCTGAAGAAAAATTTGGGTTAGGACAGATTCAAGTACATGAAATGATAAGATTCAAGGAATAGAAATTTGTAAGATTCAAGAAACATGAATTGTAAAGAATGTTTTAGTTGCTGGTTCTTGTGTTATATTGCTTAGGTTGTTCACGCAGAACAGAACTACATGATAGGGATTCATACAGCTCTGACCTGTATGGGCCACCAACAAAACCTGTCACGCCCTGCTTCCCAGAGTACGGCGAAGGGGACGCGACGAGGTCCGCTACGTATATACTCAGAAGTACATACAGTAAGCGTATCTAAGCAATATAAAATAAATACACAAGAAACAAGAATAAAAAGAACAGCAACTTTTATTTATTAACATTCTTTGTACAATACATGAAAAGGAAATACAACTGAAATAATAAGATGCCTAAACAGTGGCATAACAGGAAATGAAAAGTACAGAAAGGAAAAGTGTACAATGAAACTACAGTGCAGGGTCTTCAGTAAACTGCTCCAAGTCTTCTTGCGATGGCTCAACCTCTGCCGGGTCCAAATCACCTGACGACATTCAAAGAAGAGAGAAACAGAATGTCGTCAGCGAACAGGTCGCTCGGTAAGTCCCAAAGGTAAGAGGGAAGTAGAAAAAGACAGAATAAGAAGATACATTTTAAAGTGTAAACTATTGATGTAATGTTATGTCAACGCTGTTGTTTGTAGCTTGGTACAGAAGGATGCCGGTGTATACGAGGGGGGTCTCTATATGCTAGAGACTAAGGGCACGTATAGTACAAGGTACCGTTTATGCCACGGTACAACAGCAACTGGATTCATGTTAGGTGTGTTAAGTCTGACCACCTCGTGCCACCTTTAACACCTTCCGTACCAATCTACCCCTTAAACCCCGCGATGTCTTGTTTGTATTGTTATCTTGTAAATTGTTTTGGTTGTATGATTGATTGACTGACTGACCGAAACCATGATATCAGGAAACGGTTATAACCGTAGAGTCATGTAAATAGAATACTGAGAATCATGTAAAAGGAATATATACATATCTATGGTTCGGTTCGGTCAAGTTGTGTAAATTGATGATTGTATTCATGGATCCATGTGTTCATATTGACTTAGAATCTTGTAGATTATAGATTGACTTGAATCATATTCAAGTCAGATTAATCAGACTCAAACCCGAGTCAGACAATCAGAAATGTGAATCGAAGTCTTATAATTGCTAGGGTCCTTAGGGTAATTTATAAACTTGAGGGGGTTTTATGTAAAAATACTTTTATATACTTTTCAAAATACACCTCAAGTATTTATTGTTCGTCTTTAGAGTTGTAATGAGGGTGGATTTTATGTTGTGACATTTCTAGTGAAAATATCCTAGTTTTATAAATAAGGGTATTTATCTGTAATATTGATTTATTTGAAGTTCATGGTGTTTTAGTGTAAAATTTATTCTTGTGATTTTTAGAAAAAGGTGGAATATTTATATTATAATAAAATAGATATTTAAATGATAAATATACATATATTTATACAAAAATAGTTTTAATAAATATTTCATATTCCAAAAATCTCATTTTCTTAAGATGTCGTATTTTAAACCTTTCGAGACCGAATGCTCCTTGCGAAGGTCTGAATCTCGCACTACTAGCCCGAGAGTGCGCGATAAACCGTACAATCCCGAACGGGTTCCCCAAAGATGGGTTGTAGCGGCGCTTTGCAAAGATTGTAAAATACTAATCCTTTAGAAAACGATTTTATAAAGTAAAAGGAATTTATTTGCAAAGTGTAATTTTCCGTATTTTAGATTCTAGGGTTTCCTAAGCCAACTAGCCTATTTCTAAATGGTTTAAACGACAAGTCGTTAGAAACCTCAAATCGCCTCTTCACCGCCAATTGCGGCCAGGTAAGTGCCAGGTAAGTGGGAGGCTCTCCACTACAAGTAGTGGCCCTAATTAAGTAACCACTTGCCTTAGACACACTTGCCTAGACACCACAAAGTCATGTTTAGATAAACGATCGATGTGCACAACTTATCGTATTTTTCCTTTTAAAGATATTGTTTAAACAAATGTATCAAACCTAAACTTTTATAAAAGGTTTTATTAAGGAAATGGTATTTTAATGTAAAATCTTGTTTTATCGTATTAGGAGTTTTCAAGATAGCGTATTATGGTTGCATATGTGTGTGTGAGGAGGTAGGTCATTACCTCGTGATCTATTTTAAGGTATAGCAATGTTAAAGGGTTAAATGTGAAATTGAAACATGATGGTATTAAGGTGAAAAAATACGGTAAATTGAAAAGGTTATCATTTCATGTGTGAAAACTTATTCACATTGATTTTTACAGGTTTAATAATCATGATAAAGATGTTTAGACATGATTGAATTGATTAGAAGTGAAAAAAATAACCATGATGGTATTAAAGTGAAAAAGAATACGATATTGCAAAAGTTATCATTTCATGTGAGAAAGTTTGTCCAAATTAGTTGTTATGTGATTAATAGTCAACATGAATATGTTTAAGCATTATGGAATTGGTGATAAGTGGGATTTTATAAAAAACCGAATCGGAAATCGGTTTGTTTCGATTTCCGTTGGGTTTTGTAATTTCGTATTTTTGAGAATTAGAAAGGGAGATAGAATGGGACTTACGGGTTTCGATCTATACTAAAGAGTACAGGAGAACTAGATGGGTGGACGAGGCGTTGTTTCTTCGCCGTTTGTTTCAAAAAACGTCGCCGGAATTCCGTCAGAGCTTCGCCGTGAACTCGATTTCAAAGTACACCCTTCTTGTAAAAATTTTGAGAGAGTAAACCTATTGTTTTGAGATGAGAGGGTAGAGGGTAGGGGTGTCTATTTATAGGGTAGGCTAGGGTAGGGTAGGTGAAAGGTTTTTATTTAAAAAAATTGTAAAAATTAAAGAAAAAACATTAAAATTTGTAGTAAATAGGGTGTAATAAACTCTCAGGAACCGATCCATTAATTTGGAGTATACAGGGGAGTTGAGAAGACAAAAGGACGCAACTTTCATTTTGACGACTCGGCCGTCCGGCCGAGTCCGGCCGGCGACACCGGCCCGAGTCGGCCGGTCCGCCGGCCGACTCAGCCGAGTCGGGGTGCCGATGGGTGGGGGGTTTCCTGACGTAGGCTCTGGTATTTTTACTTTTTAGGGTTCAGTTCAACTTTTGGGAGTTATGGCCTGTGGACTGTTGGGCTTCCAAGAATTTTTTAAAAAAAATAATCTAAAAATAATGTGGGGCATGGGATTTGAGCTCTGGTGGCTTGGTTCAGCAGTGCAAGGTGTTACCAATGAGCTACAAGCTCCTTCTGGTAATTATTGTGGGAAAATAAATACTTAAAGTGGTATCAGCAACATTAAATACTCCAAGTATACTTCAAATTTAAATCAAATTTATGTATACAAAAATTGGAGTTGTTACACCGGGTGGCCGTTACGTTTCGCAGACCGCTTGCGGCTTGTGGGTGACTGATATGATCACCACCTACTGCTGGCGTATTGACGAGTCTTTAGAGCCCTACACAGAGGTTTCCTAGCTCAGGCGATACAAAGTAGGAGCACATATGTGATATATGCGGGACCGAGATTAATACGTGTATGTGATACCGTATTCTATTCTCGCGGTTATATGCGATATAGCTGGGTTATCGAATCAAGTGTTGATTCGATAGATTGATACACATGATATTAGTCGGTTATATGTGATATGACTGGATCATTAAATCAAGTGTTGATTTAATGATTTAATGTATAATTATATATTTGATATATTACTTTACATTAACTAGTATTAGCTCACTTAAGATTGTTTTCTCACTTGATGTGCACATGTGTATATGTGATATATGTTTGTGTACATGATTGTATCTTGCTTGATGATACATGCAAACATGGGTATGTGTATGACTTACACCATGCTACATATAATTAAGGGTTTTATTTATTTTAAGTAATTCAAAATGGTGGCATAATTTGTCATGGCTTGAAGCTTCATGAAGCTTAGATAACCATTGACAAAGTCCACACATTTTGTTTTACTTAAGATATTTTTAAACCAAACCATTAGAGTTAGCCATGGTTAAGTCTCTACATGGGTTTAGTATATGATACTAACTCACCCATGGTTGCATATCCCATTCTTTTTTTTCACTTGATATTTTCTTGAGTTGTTTTCTTCATCTCTTTCCTCTTGCTTTCTAGCTCCAAGGAAAATGGTGAAATCAAATGAGAAACTAAAATCTAAAGTGAGCCCACTTCCTACTTCATCATTCTCTATTACTTGCCATTTAGTTTAGGGTGTTCTCTTCACAAAGTTCATCACCTAGTGAAGAGGTAGCTTGGGTTTGAGTCTCCTCGACGTAGATCATCTTCGGCTTTGAAGGCATCGAGCAAGCCCGTTCATTTTTCCGCGGGAACCATTCTAAAGTTCGGGAAATCCTCACTTGCAGCGATCGCAGCGAAGGGACGACTACACGGAGGTTTAGAAGTGAAGGACCGGGTCTATAAAGGTTGTATTCTTGTTCACTTCTTATGTAATGTTTGATTGCATGTTTTATTGTCTTTTCACTCTAGCTTGATCCTAGCTTAGGATTGATTAGCATCTTAGAAAATTTAAAAGTGGCATGGTAGTTGCTGTGAAAACCCAATAGGGTGCTAAGGAATCCCAACAACATGGTAGTCCTTTGAAGAAGACCGAGGCCTACAGCTAACGGTGCGTTAGCTTACGGGTCGTCCAAAAAAAGGGGTATGTCCACAAGAGACACGGATGAAAACCCGAAAGGGATCCGTGAGTAAAAACAGCAGGACTGCCAGCGAGCTAGTGAAAAACCCGAAAGGGCGTGAACTCGTTAAAAAAAAAAACCTGCATGAGATCTTTACGACTCACAAAGGAATAACACACTAAGGAATCCACACGATTTCTAAGGAGAAAATACACCTACGAGATCCTCTCGACGCGTAGGGAGAAATATCTTTTTGACACCCTTACGGCCCATAAAGTTAAAAAGCCTTAGTCGACATGATCCTAACTTTATTTGCTAAGTCACCTTTGTCCAAATTAACAAAGGAAAATGATGATTCGCTCCTGCCAATAACCCAGTTGTAGCGATGCTGATGCCTAAATAGGTATCAAATTTCAAGTCCTCTCACGGCAAATGATGATTCACTCCTAGCAATATTCCAGTGGTAGCGATGCTGATGCCAAGATTGGTATCATATTTCAAAAAAATGCATATGAAATAACCGAAATGATGATACAACTCGCAAAAAAAATCAGCGAGCAAAAAATATGCATATAAAACAGCAGAAATGTTTGGGCAACTCGCAATAAAAAAATAGCGAGTAAAAATAAAAAAAAATAAGTAGAAATGGTAGGGCAACTAGCAACAAAAAGCAGCGAGTAAAAACAAAAAAAAAATAGACGAAATGATTCGGTACCGCGATAAATAGCCGAAATGATTGGGCAATCGCGACAAAAAAGCTGAAAAGATAGAGTATCGCGGAATGAAATAAAAAAATGAATATGAAAATTTTCTTGTAACGCCCCACGCCCCAGTACAGATGGTATTGTCCGATCTGGCCGAAACCGCACGGTTTTGCCCTTTAAAGTGAACCGGACTCGACCAGGGGCCACTTACCAGGAGGTCACCCATCCCAAGATTTCCCTGGCCCGAGCACGATTAACTACGGAGTTCTTAAGCTCCTGTAGTGCCGATTCACATAAAAGACGCCTCTGTAATTGAAGGCGGCATCATTACATTTATAATGCAGTTCGGTGCTCTTTCGAAATGTGTTTCGAAGATTCCTCATTGTTCTACAGTGGGTCACACGGACTCAAGAGGTGGCCCATACGGATTCAAGAGGTGGCCCCCACCCCCTTACCTTGACAATTGGCATGGCACTTTGTTCCGTGTGGCACTTTGTTCCGTGAGTAAGAAAAATTTTTAGAAGAGAGAGAGAGAGAAACGGTTTAGATTAGGATATAAAATATATAAAATATATTTATGTAGAGAAAGAGAGAAAAATGGTCTGTTTACAAATCTTTTAAAAAAATTTAAAACTGAATAACTATACGAATATTATTATAACAGTAAAAAAAATCTTAAGGATGAAATATTGATTGTAATTGAGATTTTGGCTAAATACAAAATAGTCCAAAAGATGCCCGGGTTGGGTCTAAAATTATGGTTTGAAAATACGGTTAATATACGCGTCAACCAAAATTAAAATAGAATATCCGGGTAACGAAAAAGCATACCCCCAAGAACGGATACATGTAGCGTGCACGCAGCTATCCAAAAGAGTCTGTTTCACTGAACGGAACGAGAACAAGATATACGAATGCTAAAACAAGGTTAGGGGTATGATGCAGTGATATAACATGAAAGTGCATAGATTCTCATAACTAGCCGGGATAAATCATAAACAGGAATCGAGACGGGTTTCCAGCATGCGGGTCAGGTCGAATGCAAACACAGATACCAATTACACTATTCGCACCCAAAACACAATAAATCAAGAAATAGCCATAAATAAAGAAATACCCAAAAATAGAACTGGTATAAATGAACTAGGGTGTTACATTATACCCAACTACAAAAAGAATTTCGTCCTCGAAATTCCCGGAACAAGAAAAGACAAAAAAACATGAAACTACGATAACAGGTGTGGAAACTTCTGGCGAATCTCGTCTTCTCGTTCCCAAGTCGATTCTCCGTGCGAGCGATTTCCCCAAGAAACAAGTACGAGAGGGATAATCTTGTTCTTAAGGACCTTTTCTCTTCGATCAACAATCGTCATCGGTCGTTCTTCATAGGTCAAATCCTTCCTTACTGTCAGCTCCAAATGATCAAGCACGTGTGTTTCATCTCGAACATACTTACGGAGTTGAGATACATGAAACACGTCATGAACACTCGCCAAAGATGGTAGTAAAGCCAATCGATAAGCCACTTCTCTAACACGCTCAATAATATCGAAAGGCCCAACGAATCGAGGACTAAACTTGCCTCGATTCCCAAAATGAGTCACTCCTCTAGTCAGTGATATCTTTAAGAATACCAGATCACCAACAGCGAACTCTAGAGGTCTTCCCGATGTATCGGCCCAACTCTTCTGTCGATTTTGTGCCGCCTTCATGTGATTCCGGATAGTATTAACCTTCTCTACTGTTTGCACGATCAAATCAGGTCCCAACAATCTTCGTTCTCCAACATCGTCCCAACAAACGGGTGAGCGAAATTTGCGACCATACAATGCTTCGAATGGAGCCGTCTGAATAGTCGCTTGAAAGCTGTTATTGTACGAAAACTCCACCAAGTGTAGATGATCCTCTCATGAACCCTTGAAGTCTAATATGCAAGCTCTCAACATATCTTCAAGAGTTTGGATCGTTCTCTCCGACTGGCCATCTATCTGGGGATGATAAGCGGTGCTAAACTTCAATCGCGTTCCCAAACTTTCCTGTAAGCTCCTCCAGAAGTGTGATAAGAATCGGGTATCACGATCGGAAACGATGCTCACAGGTACTCCATGCAATCTCACAATCTCCTGCATGTACCGCTCTGCCAACGCTTCTGTCGACTGACCAACTCGAAACGGTACGAAATGAGCTGCCTTGGTCATTCGATCAACAATCACCCAAATTGCATTGTTGCCCTTTGGACTCCGCGGTAAAGCTGTCACGAAATCCATGGTTATATGTTCCCACTTCCATTGAGGAATACAAAGTGGTTGCAATAAACCAGCTACTCTTTGATGTTCAGCCTTAACTTGCTGACACACCAAGCACTTCGCTATAAAGTGAGCAATCTCCCTTTTCATACCTTCCCACCAGAAATGTTGTCGTAGATCACGGTACATCTTCATACCTCCTGAATGTACGGAATATACGGAACTGTGCGCTTCCTTTATAATTTCTTCACGAATGTCTCCTTTCGGCACACACAAACGGCTACCATAACGCAACGAACCATCTTCATGAATCAACAAGTACGTTTGAAGTCCCGCTTCAACCTGTTCTCGAAACTTCTGCAATCTTAGGTCATGTGACTGCGCTTCTTTTATATTATCGATCAATGATAACTGTACTTGCAGCTGCATCAACTTTCCTGAAGAATGCGGTAACACAATCTCCAACTCAAATCTCCAAAAATCTTCGATAAGCTCCTTCGGTGCAGTCAACATCTGTCACGCCCCGCTTCCCAGAGTACGCTAAAATGGGCAAGTGACATAGCCAACCATGCTACCTGTGGGTAGGAAGTATCCATCCACAGTCACATTACGGCTGTAGAGATATCAAGAACACAATAAAACTATCTAAACATGTCCATAATCCAATATATCATGAGTCAAGAATAATAAAATGCGGAAGCGAAAGATCCAATACAAATATCTGGAATGTGTGTCCCATAATGCGGGCTCACATCAGGAATAAAATGCAGGAAATAAAAACTAACTAATGCTGACACCTCACAGCTCAGCCTGCTGGCTGAAGTACTCCTGCTCGGACTGCAACAGCGGTACGGAATCTGGGCCATGCAAAACCCAGACGTCAGCGCGTCATGTCATAAAGTAATATAATATGAACAGGGTAACAGGTAATGCAATACAAACATGAATAAAGAAAGAGTAACAATAATATGAATCAGAGCAGTACAGGGTAGTGTGCAGTGGGTAAACTAACTGTTCTATCAGGTTTTCTATTCTAAAGTCTTTGAAACCAAATTGATGAATCAATAGTATCCCGTACATACCCGGGATCACGGCCTCAATATTCTCGGCTGCAGCCGAGACATGCCGCTAGGCACAAAACAGGAATGTGTACACTCAATAGTATCCCGTACATACCCGGGACCACGGCCACAATATTCTCGGCCGAAACCGAGACATGCCGCTAGGCACAAAACAAGAATGTGTACACCCAGAACAGGTAGTGAACTGTCGAGTTACAAGTCAGGTTTCACCTTTGATTTCCCCATGCCCCCAAGTTATGTGTGTATGTCAAGTCATGTATTCCGAAATCAAGAAACTAATGCCAACAGGTAAACAGGTTTGTCTGGATAGACAATAGGAACGGTCCATGAGGACTACATGTCAGGTTTGTTGGCATTAGACACAGGATCAGGTAACGGGTCAGGTCATGGTACATCAGGTCAAGTCAAGCAGTGTACGGTACCATATCGGGTAAATCAATATGCATGTAGCAAGTCAGGTCAAGATGTAAACGATACATAGGTGTGCTCACAATCAGTTACATAATCAAGCATGGTTATCAACAACATGATATAAGTAATGAATTAAGCAATAGGCAGATTCATTCGATTTTGCAATACAGTTATCAATTGTGTCACAGAGATGATTACAAGAGTGCAGTAAGACAATTATAGCCGTTTAATCATGTTATCAAGTTAAGATTTCATGGATGCAATGATATCTGCATATATATAGGTTCCAAGTTCGAAAGATAAAATGTTATATAACAATATTGAACATGAAAAAGAGAAATGGTCATACCAAGTTAAATTTATCGGTTTAGGGTGTCATTAATATATATGTAAATATTGTTTAGCATGTAGCAAGGGGTACTTGCATCGACGGGTCGCGAACCGGGAAAAACGGAACGATAAATGTCGGCGGGGAAACTCGCGACGGACGCACGGTTCACGGAATGAGCCCAAACGACGAACACTGGAACCACACGGGTCGGGGCACCTCGCTGGAACATCGGGTCACGTCGCCGGCATCGCCGGATTCCGGCGAGATGCAAAACAGCAACGGTCAAGAATTGCAATCAAGAAAGAAAAGAAACAAAGAAGAAGAGAAGGCTTACGAAGGTTCTGCCCTTGTGGTTTATCTAGAGGGGAGATGTGAGGATGACGACGAGGTCGACGGAGCTCCGGCGGTGGCCTACGACGACGGCGGAAGAGATCTGCCGATCAAGAAACATATTAGCAGAGAAGGAAAGAAGAAAGGAAGAGAGGAGGGAAGTTATCTCACCGAGGGGGGCCTGCGAGGCCGGGGACACGAGGACGGGGTCGCCGGCGGCGACACACGACGGTCCGACGGTGTGCAGGGGGGTTGCAGGTGGCCGCGGTGAAGATGCAGGGTGCGCGGGAGTCGACGAAGGAGGGAGGAGATGGATGTGGAGGCGACGAAGGCGAGGAGGCGAGGATCCCGGCGGTGCTGGCGCCGGTGTTGGGGCTGCGGCGGCGAAGGGGGACGAGGCGGCTAGGGCTGCGATGGGTTTGGGTTGCGTTTCTGAAGGAAAAAGAATAGGAGGGAAAATAAATATAAAAGGGAGAGAGAGAAGGATGGGGGGAGAGAGAGAGAGAAGCAGGGGGAGAGAGAGAGAGGTCAGAGGTGGGGCCCATGAGTTTGGAGAGCCATGATTGGCTGAGAAGAAAGATTTAGATGTTAGGAAAAATATTTAAAAGGATTTAAAGATTTGCTGTGAACAGTAAAACTATATAGTTAAGGAAATATATTTGACGGTTTAAGTATATAAAAATTTGGAATTTTGGCGCAAAATAAAATATTTCCAAATCACGCCCGGGTCGGGTCCAAAAATTTGAAATTGAAATAATAGAATTTTAAGCGGGATCCAAAATTTAAAATGAATTGTTTTGCAATCAAAAAACGGACACACGTAGCCGTCCAAACTCGCCCGTTTCACTGAACGGGACAAGAACACGATGCACGGACGCTACAACAGGGTTAGGGGTGTCAAGTAGGCCAAGATGAATATTTTTAATTTTATTTTAGATGCCAAAATTGTTATATGCAGAAATTAATGTGCCGGGTAAAATTCACAGTAAGTAACAATCAAGCAAGATAAATGAAATGAGTGCCACACTACGTTCAAACGGTAACTGAAATTAGTGCCACACTACGTTCAAGCGAGCGATTACCCCAAGAAACAAGCACAAGAGGGATCACCTTGTTCTTAAGAACCTTTTCCTTTCGATCCACAATTTCAATCGGTCGCTCTTCAAAAGTCAAGTCTTCTCGTACCGTTAGCTCCGAATGATCCAATACATGCGTTTCATCACGAACATACTTACGGAGTTGAGATACGTGAAACACATCGTGCACGTTCGCCAAGGACGGCGGTAACGCCACACGATACGCCACCTCACCAACACGCTCCACGATCTCAAAGGGTCCAACGAATCGAGGACTAAGCTTTCCTCGACTCCCAAAACGAATCACCCCTCTAGTCGGTGATATCTTCAAGAATACCAAATCACCCACGGCGAACTCTAGAGGTCTTCTCGACGTATCAGCCCAACTTTTCTGTCTGTCTTGTGCTGCCTTCATATGATGTCTGATAGTGTTAACCTTCTCAACTGTCTGCACAACCAAATCTGGTCCCAATAATCTTCGTTCACCGACATCATCCCAGCAAACAGATGAACGGCATTTATGACCATACAAAGCTTCAAATGGAGCCATCTGGATAGTTGCCTGAAAACTGTTGTTGTAAGAAAACTCCACCAAATGTAGATGATCCTCCCATGAACCCTTGAAGTCCAACATGCATGCTCTCAACATATCCTCAAGAGTTTGGATCGTTCTCTCGGACTGACCATCAGTTTGAGAATGATAAGCTGTGCTAAACTTCAAACGAGTCCCCAAACTTTCCTGTAAACTCCTCCAGAAGTGTGATAAGAACCGAGTGTCCCGATCGGACACAATGCTCACCGGTACCCCATGCAATCTTACAATCTCTTGCATGTACCGCTCTACCAAAGTCTCTGTTGATTGACCAACCCGGAAAGGAATAAAGTGAGCTGCCTTGGTCAATCGATCAACAATCATCCATACAGCATTGTTGCCCTTTGGACTCCGCGGTAAAGCCGTCACGAAATCCATGGTTATATGTTCCCACTTCCACTGAGGAATCGGAAGTGGTTGCAATAAACCAGCAACCCTTTGATGTTCAGCCTTAACTTGCTGACACACCAAGCATTTTGCCACAAAGCGAGCAATCTCCCGTTTCATGCCTTCCCACCAGAAATGCTGTCAAATATCTCGGTACATCTTTGTGCCTCCTGGATGTACAGAATAAGCTGAACTGTGTACCTCTTTCATAAGTTCTTCACGAGTATCACCCTTTGGCACACACAAACGGCTACCATATCTCAACGAGCCATCTTCGTGGATCAATAAATCTGTTCGTAGCCCGACTTCAACCTGCTCTCGAAACTTTTGCAGTCTAGGATCCTGCGATTGTGCCGCTTTAATGTTCTCGATCAATGATGACTGTACTTGCAGCTGCATCAACTGTCCCGTAAAATGCGGTAGCATAATCTCCAAGTCAAATCTTCGAAAATCTGCAAGGATCTCCTTCTGCGTAGTTAACACCTGAATTGCTGGTAACCGACTAAGCGCATCCGGTACGACATTAAGCTTCCCCGGATGGTACTTAAGATCAAGATCGTAGTCAGCCATCAGCTCCAACCATCTACGCTGCCTCATATTAAGCTCCTTCTGCGTGAACACATACTTCAAGCTCTTATGATCAATGAAAACTTCGACCCTTTCGCCCAAAAGGTAGTGTCTCCAAATCTTCAAAGCGAAAATCACAGCCGCAAGTTCCGAGTCATGAGTTGGATAATTCTTCTCATGGGTCTTCAACTGTCTCGATGCGTACGCTACAACCTTCCCATGCTGCATCAAAACACATCCCAAACCTTTCCCAGATGCGTCGCTGTGAATCACCAATCCTTCGGAATTGTCTGGCACGGTCAGAATAGGGGCGGTTATCAATTTCTGCTTTAACGTCTCGAAAGCTAACGCACATTTGTCCGTCCATACAAAAGGTACCTCCTTGCGCGTAAGCTTGGTCAACGGCTCCGCCAGACGAGCAAAGTTCTCCACAAATCTTCTGTAGTATCCGGCCAATCCAAGGAAACTTCTTATCTCAGCAACATTCTTTGGAATTGGCCAATCTTGAACTGCTGTAATCTTTTCTGGATCGTCGGCAATTCCATCGCCAGACACAACATACCCCAAAAACTTTACTTCCTCTAGCCAAAACTCGCACTTACTCATCTTCGCATATAACTTCTCTTGTCTCAACGTTTGCAGTGCGATCTTCAAATGTTCAGCATGCTCTTCAAAACTCTTCGAGTAAACCAGAATATCGTCAATGAATACCACAATAAACTGGTCCAAGAACGGTGAAAAGATTCGGTTCATCAAGTCCATGAATACTGCCGGCGCATTTGTCACTCCGAAGGGCATTACTAAGTATTCGTAATGTCCATACCGAGTTCGAAACGCCGTCTTGCAAATATCTTCTGCTTTCACTCGAACCTGATGATATCCGGATCGCAAATCCAGCTTCGAGAATACCCTCGCGCCACTAAGCTGCTCGAAAAGTTCACCAATGCGAGGGATCGGGTACTTGTTCTTAATAGTCACCCGGTTTAATTCTCGATAGTCGATGCACATCCTTCTTGTGCCATCCTTCTTCTTTACTGGAAGAACTGGAGCTCCCCAAGGCGAGTTACTGCTTCGAATCCAACCTTTTTCAAGCAATTCAGCAATCTGTTTCTTGACTTCTTCCAACTCTACTGGTGCCATTGGGTAATACGCTTTGGATACTGGCGCTGCACCGGGGATAAGATCAATTGCGAACTCCACGTCTCGCTTCGGCGGTAAACCCGATATATCTTCAAACACGTCCATAAAATCACGAACAACAACCGGCTCTTCACTTTCATCAACTTCCATTGCTGCAAGAATATTGTTTGTCGGCCTAGCCCTAAACTCGACTGGCCCGACAGAACTGCTTCCTCCAGTGAAGGTAAACTCGGGATGTCCGGGAATCTGGAAAATTACTTTCTTTGCCCTACAATCAATGTGAGAGTGGAAAGTGCCAAGAAAATCCATTCCTAAGACGACTTCGTAGCTGCCCGTATCAATCACCAAGAAATCTGCAAAGAGTTCCCGTCCGCAAACAACAACTGTACAATCTTTACACTCCTACTAGATATGATTTTCCCATTCCCAGTGTGTATGTCCCAGAAACTAGACAGGGTCGTGCAGGCAATCGAGTGTGTAGTTATAAATTTGGATGGCATAAAACAATGGGATGCACCAGAATCAAATAATGCCAATGCGGGAAAACCACGAACGAGTAAAGTACCTGAAACAACTTCTCCTGACGCCTTAGCTTCTTCAGCTGTCAAGGTAAAAGCTCGAGCCTGATTAGGTCCTTGAGTCAGCTGTTTCTGTCCCTGGAACGGTCTCTGCGGAGGCTTCTGAAAATCATCTCTCGTACGAAGCTTCGACGGACAAGCACCAACGGCGTGATCTGCCGCTCCGCAAACCAAACAGAGTCCCAGCCTCCTTCGACAATCCTTTTGCATGTGGCCAGGTAAATTGCAATAGTTACAAGTCATGCTCTTTCTTCGATCGACGATCACTTGCTTCTTCATGGGTGCTACACCTCGACGGTCCACTGGAATACCTCTGCGACCATGAGCTCGGTTAGGTACAAATGCTGGCTTCCTTACCGCGACTGCTGTCTGCTGCAAACCCCCATTCTTCCCAGATAGGCTCTGCTGTTCCCGAGCTGCCGTAAGAACCTGTGAGAAAGTGGTCAAACCCAGGGAGACAATCTGCCTCTGGATGTCCACATCCAAGCTGCGCATGAACCTCCGTGCCCTGTCTGCATCGTTGGCAACTAAAGGTCCAGCGAATCTGCTAAGTCTCGTCCATTCTGCTGCGTGCACATCTACGGGTGCTCCATTCTGCTTTAGCCCGATGAACTTCTCTTCCATTTCCTCCCGTGCAGTCCGCGGGAAGAACTTCTCCAGGAAACTCTTTGAAAAGTCCGCCCACTTGATCGGCTTGGGCAAGCGGGTCTCCTCCAT
Source organism: Agapanthus africanus (assembly GCA_030015575.1). Lineage (NCBI taxonomy): Eukaryota > Viridiplantae > Streptophyta > Magnoliopsida > Asparagales > Amaryllidaceae > Agapanthus > Agapanthus africanus. The sequence goes on from JASDDO010000166.1 coordinate 133,294, forward strand.
AAGCCACCATTCTCGGGCGTAGTCCACTAGCTGAATGCGTACCACATCAACCCTTTTCTCATCTGGAATCTGTCCGCAATAAGCAAATTCTCTATGTCAACTAGCCACTGCTCCGCTGGCAACAGCTCCTCCAAACCAGTAAATGTAGATGGACCCAAACGTCTGAAATCTGCTACGGTCCCTACTCGGTCAACTGGTTTAGCTCCAACATTGTTCACATACTGCTGAACGATCTGCAAACCTTCCTGAAACGATTCCGCTTGCTGCTGGATCAGCTCGGTCTGTCTCTTTTGATTTTCCAGCATTCCCCTTATTACTCCAAGCATGGCGGCTTCGTCCACACGCCTCTGGTACGTCTTCAAATTCTTATCTGCCATATTCCTGAAATCAAAACACCCAACATTAGCATGATGATAGATTTAAAATATAGATCAAGACTAGAACTCCAAGTTACTTAAATAGAGTACCGCATTGTAACTATGCCGCGGTATCATAGCCACAATTACATAACTCCACCCAAGTCGCCTAAGTCCTAGAGATAACAAGGAATCAGGTTTTCGAGTCGATATGCGAAGGAAGTTTGCACACCGTAATAGATATAATCAGGAAGAATGTGATTCAAGAATGGTAAAACGGCAAGGTGGCAGGACATGTTTCCTAAACACGGGTTTCCTGATTCGTGTATTGGGTACAATACCCAACTACAAAAGAATCAACCCGACTAACCTATGGCTCTGATACCAAAAGAACCATGTCACGCCCCGCTTCCTAGAGTACGCTAAAATGGGCACGTGACATAGCCAACCATGCTACCTGTGGGTAGGAAGTATCCATCCACAGTCACATTACGGCTGTAGAGATATCAAGAACACAATAAAACTATCTAAACATGTCCATAATCCAATATATCATGAGTCAAGAATAATAAAATGCGGAAGCGAAAGATCCAATACAAATAACTGGAATGTGTGTCCCATAATGCGGGCTCACATCAGGAATAAAATGCAGGAAAGAAAAACTAACTAATGCTGACACCTCACAGCTCATCCTGCTGGCTGAAGTACTCCTGCTCGGACTGTAACAGCGGTACGGAATCTGGGCCATGCAAAACCCAGACGTCAGCGCGTCATGTCATAAAGTAATATAATATGAACAGGGTAACAGGTAATGCAATACAAACATGAATAAAGCAAGAGTAACAATAATATGAATCAGAGCAGTACAGGGTAGTGTGCAGTGGGTAAACTAACTGTTCTATCAGGTTTTCTATTCTAAAGTCTTTGAAACCAAATTGATGAATCAATAGTATCCCGTACATACCCGGGATCACGGCCTCAATATTCTCGGCTGCAGCCGAGACATGCCGCTAGGCACAAAATAGGAATGTGTACACTCAATAGTATCCCGTACATACCCGGGACCACGGCCACAATATTCTCGGCCGAAACCGAGACATGCCGCTAGGCACAAAACAAGAATGTGTACACCCAGAACAGGTAGTGAACTGTCGAGTTACAAGTCAGGTTTCACCTTTGATTTCCCCATGCCCCCAAGTTATGTGTGTATGTCAAGTCATGTATTCCGAAATCAAGAAACTAATGCCAACACAGGATCAGGTAAACAGGTTTGTTTGGATAGACAATAGGAACGGTCCATAAGGACTACATGTCAGGTTTGTTGGCATTAGACACAGGATCAGGTAACGGGTCAGGTCATGGTACATCAGGTCAAGTCAAGCAGTGTACGGTACCATATCGGGTAAATCAATATGCATGTAGCAAGTCAGGTTAAGATGTAAACGATACATAGGTGTGCTCACAATCAGTTACATAATCAAGCATGGTTATCAACAACATGATATAAGTAATGAATTAAGCAATAGGCAGATTCATTCGATTTTGCAATACAGTTATCAATTGTGTCACAGAGATGATTACAAGAGTGCAGTAAGACAATTATAGCCGTTTAATCATGTTATCAAGTTAAGATTTCATGGATGCAATGATATCTGCATATATATAGGTTCCAAGTTCGAAAGATAAAATGTTATATAACAATATTGAACATGAAAAAGAGAAATGGTTGTACCAAGTTAAATTTATCGGTTTAGGGTGTCATTAATATATATGTAAATATTGTTTAGCATGTAGCAAGGGGTACTTGCATCGACGGGTCGCGAACCGGGAAAAACGGAACGATAAATGTCGGCAGGGAAACTCGCGACGGGCGCACGGTTCACGGAATGAGCCCAAACGACGAACACTGGAACCACACGGGTCGGGGCATCTCGCTGGAACGTCGGGTCACGTCGCCGGCATCGCCGGATTCCGGCGAGATGCAAAACAGCAACGGTCAAGAATTGCAATCAAGAAAGAAAAGAAACAAAGAAGAAGAGAAGGCTTACGAAGGTTCTGCCCTTGTGGTTTATCTAAAGGGGAGATGTGAGGATGACGACGAGGTTGACGGAGCTCCGGCGGTGGCCTACGACGACGGCGGAAGAGATCTGCCGATCAAGAAACATATTAGCAGAGAAAGAAAGAAGAAAGGAAGAGAGGAGGGAAGTTATCTCACCGAGGGGGCCTGCGAGGCCGGGGACACGAGGACGGGGTCGCCGGCGGCGACACACGGCGGTCCGACGGTGTGCAGGGGGGTTGCAGGTGGCCGCGGTGAAGATGCAGGGTGCGCGGGAGTCGACGAAGGAGGGAGGAGATGGATGTAGAGGCGACGAGGGCGAGGAGGCGAGGATCCCGGCGGTGCTGGCGCCGGCGTTGGGGCTGCGGCGGCGAAGGGGGACGAGACGACTAGGGCTGCGATGGGTTTGGGTTGCGTTTCTGATGGAAAAAGAATAAGAGGGAAAATAAATATAAAAGGGAGAGAGAGAAGGATGGGGGGAGAGAGAGAGAGAGAAGCGGGGGGGAGAGAGAGGTCAGAGGTGGGGCCCACGAGTTTGGAGAGCCATGATTGGCTGAGAAGAAAGATTTAGATGTTAGGAAAAATATTTAAAAGGATTTAAAGATTTACGTGAACAGTAAAACTATATAGTTAAGGAAATATATTTGACGGTTTAAGTATATTAAAATTTGGGATTTTGGCGCAAAATAAAACATTTCCAAATCGCGCCCGGGTCGGGTCCAAAAATTTGAAATTGAAATAATAGAATTTTAAGCGGGATCCAAAATTTAAAATGAATTGTTTTGCAATCAAAAAGCATACCCCCAAAACGGACACACGTACGTGCGCGTAGCCGTCCAAACTCGCCCGTTTCACTGAACGGGACAAGAACACGATGCACGGATGCTACAACAGGGTTAGGGGTGTCAAGTAGGCCAAGATGAATATTTTTAATTTTATTTTAGATGCCAAAATTGTTATATGCAGAAATGAATTTGCCGGGTAAAATTCACAGTAAGTAACAATCAAGCAAGATAAATGAAATGAGTGCCACACTACGTTCAAACGGTAACTGAAATTAGTAGCATTGGGCTCGGGTGTTACAACATCCGAATTGCTGGCAAACGACTAAGCGCATCCGGCATTACATTAACTTTCCCCGGATGATACTTGAGATCAAGATCATAGTCAGCCATCAGCTCCAACCATCTACGCTGCCTCATATTAAACTCTTTCTGCGTGAACGCATACTTTAGGCTTTTGTGATCGGTGAATATTTCGACCCTTTCGCCCAGTAAGTAGTGTCTCCAAATCTTCAAAGCGAAATTCACTACTGCAAGCTCCAAATCATGAGTTGGGTAATTCTTCTCATGGGTCTTCAACTGTCTCGATACGTAGGCTATAACCTTCCCATGCCGCATCAAAACACGTCCCAAACCTTTACCAGATGCGTCGCTGTGAATCACCAATCCTCCGGAACCGTCTGGTATGGTCAAAATAGAAGCGGTTATCTACCTTTGCTTCAACGCCTCAAAAGCTGACGCACAACTATCCGTCCATACGAACGGTACCTCCTTTCGCGTAAGCTTGGTCAAAGGCTCAGCTAAGCGAGAAAAATTCTCCACGAATCTTCTGTAATATCCGGCAAGTCCAAGAAAACTTCTGATCTCTGCTACATTCTTCGAAATCGGCCAATCTTGAACTGCTGCAATCTTCTCAGGATCAACGACGATTCCATCTCCGGATATGACATGCCCCAAAAACTTCACTTCTTCAAGCCAAAACTCGCACTTGCTCATCTTTGCATATAATCTTTCTTGCCTCGATATCTGCAGTGCGATCCTCAAGTGTTCTGCATGCTCTTCTAAGCTTCTCGAGTAGACCAGAATATCATCGATGAACACCACTATAAACTGGTCCAAGAACGGTAAAAAAATTCGGTTCATCAAGTCCATGAATATCGCCGGTGTGTTCATGACTCCGAATGGCATCACTAAATACTCGTAATGTCCATATCGAGTTCGGAACGCAGTCTTGCAAATATCTTCTGATTTAACTCGAACTTGATGATATCCGGACCGCAAATCCAGCTTCGAGAATACCCTCGCGCTACTGAGTTGCTCGAATAATTCACCAATGCGAGGGATCGAGTACTTGTTCTTAATAGTCACCCGGTTCAATTCTCGATAATCGATGCACATCCTCCGCATGCCATCTTTCTTCTTAACTAGAAGAACTGGAGCTCCCCAAGGTGAATTACTGCTTCGAATCCAACCCTTCTCTAGCAATTCGGTAATCTGCTTCTTTACTTCTTCCAACTCCACTGATGCCATCGGATAGTACGCCTTTGAGATTGGCGCTGCACCAGGAACAAGATCGATCGCGAACTCCACATCTCGTTTTGGAAGTAAACCCGAGATGTCCTCGAACACATCCATGAACTCTCGAACTACAGCTGGCGCTTCCTCCTTATCAACTTCCATCGACGGTGTTTGTCGGCCTAGCCCTAAACTCGACTGGCCCGATAGAACTGCTAACTCCAGCAAAAACAAACTCCGGATGTCCGGGAATCTGGAAAATCACTTCTTTTGCCCTACAATCAATGTGAGCGTGGAAAGTGCCGAGAAAGTCTATTCCCAAAACAACATCATAACTGCCGGTATCGATCACCAAGAAATCTGCAAATAACTCTCGTCCGCAAATAACAACAGAACAATCCTTACACTCACTACTAGATATGATTTTCCCGTTCTCAGTGTGTATGTCCCAACAACTAGACAGGGTCGTGCAAGCAATCAAGTGTGCAGTAATAAACTTAGATGACATAAAACAATGGGATGCACCAAAATTGAATAATGCTAATGCGGAAAAACCATGAATAAGTAGGATACTTGAAACGACTTCATCTGAAGCCTTGTCCTCTTCGGCCGTCAGAGTAAAGGATCGAGCTTGATTGGGCCCCTGAGTTATTAGCTTCTGCCCCTGAATCTGCTTCTACGGTGGCCTCTGAGTATCTTTCTTCAAACGTAGCTTCGACGGACAAGTATCAATGGTATGATCAGCTGATCCGCAAATAAGACAAAGTCCAAGTCTCCTTCGACAATCTCTCAAGAAGTGACCCGATCGTTGGCAGTAGTCGTAAAACACCATTTCTTTCTGCTCTGGTGTGACGGGCCTCTTCATAGGTACAACACCACGTCGATTCACCGGAATACCGCTGCGTATAGACGCTTGGTTCGGCGTAAACGCTGGCTTCCGTACCACAACTGCCTGCTGTTGCGTACCCCTTGTCTTCATTGATAAGCTCTGCTGCTCTCTGGCTGCTTTAAGAACTTGTGAGAAAGTGGTCAATCCCAGAGATATAATGTGCCTCTGGATTTCCACGTCCAAACTGCGCATAAACCTTCGTGCCCTATCAGCTTCTTTGGCCATCAAAGGCCCCGCGAATCGGCTGAGCCGTGACCATTCAGCCGCATGCGCATCCACGGATTTGCCATTCTTCTTCAGACTGATAAAACTTTCTTCCATTTCCTCCCGTGCAGTCTGCGGAAAAAATTTCTCCAAGAAACTCTGTGAGAAAGTTGCCCAACTGGTCGGCTTGGGCAAAAGGGTCTCTTCCATAAGCCACCACTCACGGGCATAGTCCACCAATTGGATACGTACAACATCCACTCTCTAGTCCTCCGGAATCTGTGCTGCAATGAGCAAATTCTCCGTATCGAGTAGCCACTGTTCCGCTGGCAACAACTCCTCCAAACCAATGAAAGTGGACGTACCAAGTCTCCTGAAATCCGCCACGGTACCCACACGCTGTACTGGTTTGGCTGCAACAGTGTTTACGGACTGCTGGACGGTCCGCAAACCTTCCTGAAAAGCTTCGGCTTACCGCTGATTTATCTCGGTTTGCCGCTTCTGGTTCTCCAGCATCCCACGAATTACTCCAAGCAATGCGGCGTCATCAACACGCCTCTGGTACGATCGCAGTTCTCTATCCGCCATGATCCTAAAACCAAGACACCGAAGAGGATCGGTATGATAATCAAGATTTAAAACTTTCGATAAAACATAAACTGGTAAGCAATGAAACCGAGAGAAGCAAGGTAATATAATGACCATAAAACAAGGAAGTGAATCAAGACTAGGACTTCAAAATACTTAAATAGAGTACCGCATTGTAACCATGCTGCAGTTCATAGTTACAATCACATAACTCCGTTCAAGTCGCCCAAATCCTAGTATCAGAATCGAAAGACTACGTAGAGAGAAACAATAGGGAATCAGAAGAATTTGAAGTCGAGATGCAAAGTTGTTTGCATATCGTCAAGACAAGGGTCAAGAGAAAGATATGATTCAAGAATCACGATAACAATGTGGCAGGACATGTTCCTAATTACGGGTATTCTGATTCGTGTATTGGGTCCAATACCCAACTACAAAAGAACCAAACCCGATTAACCTAAATCTTATGGCTCTAATATCAAACAAACCCTGTCACGCCCCACTTCCCAGAGTGCGCTAAGATCAGCACGTGATAGAGCCAACCATACTACCTGTGGCTAGGAAACATCCCTCCACAGTCACATTACGGCTGTCCATAAGATATCAAGAACAGTAGAAATAAAATAAACTATCTAGTACATGTCCATATGCCAGAATAAACGAGTCAAGAAATAATATGCGGAAGCAATAAATCCAATAAACAAAAACATACGGAAAATACGTCCCAAATACGGGCTCACATCAGGAAATGAAAGTACGGAAATAAAACTAAACTAAACTAGATACTAACATGATCCTCACTGCTCGGCGTGTCGGCTAAAATACTCCTGGTCAGCCTGCAACAAAGACAGGGGATCTAGGCCATGCAAAACCCAGACGTCAGTGCGTCATAATATCAACAATAATAAATGAACAGGATACATGAGATGTGCAGGCATGAATATAAACGATGACATGAATATAGAAAGTAAACACGGAAATGAAACAGTGAGGTGTATGTACATGTGGCGTGCAACCTATTTCTGGACTCTAGGTTATCTAATCTAAAGTCTTCGAAATCAATTAATATAATCCTCATCGTAACCCATCAGACTATGCCCCGTTCATTCCCCACGGGACCACGGTAACATGATTATTCAGTATATGCCCCGTTCATTCACCACGGGACCACGGTAACAGGATTTTTCCGTAACGCCCGGAAATACGACAAACAATATAATAGCCCTTTGAGTTACATTCGGTTACATTCTTGATTTCCCCTTACCCCCAAGGTTATGTGTTCAAGTCAGGTATTGATAAATCCGGAGCTAATGCCAACACAGGATCAAGCACGTACAGGTTTGTTTATGCAGACAACAGGATACGTCCGTCAGGACAACATGTCAGGATTGTCGGCATTAGAAATAGGATCAGGTAACGTGTCAAGTGGTGGTGTATCAGGTCATGACAGGTAGTGCACAGGTATCAAACGGATGCTCATAATAAAACTGTAGCAAGTACGGATGCATGATAAAAGTATGGATGCACAGTAAAACACGGATGCACAAATATCTATCAGGGATTTCATCTGCAACTCCATGACTACGTAGGATGCACATTATCAAACATGGGGTGCTAATGTAACAGTAATATGAATTAATATGACATGGCATGCAACTAGATATATAATAAATTGTACGGATGCGAACGGATATTGGGAAAACGGTAAAACCGTAACATGGATGCACAATACAATAAATATGCAATATTTTTATTAATATAGATGCAAGTATAATAATATAGCATGTATCAAGCTAACTTGCATGCAACCAGATATGTAATTAATGATATGGATGCTTACGGCTATCCGAAAACAGTAAAACAGTAATATGGATGTACAATGCAGTAAACATGTGATATTTTTATTCATATGGATGAAAAATAAGTATCATAGCATGTAGCAAGGTAAACTTGCCTGAACGGATCTTATGACGGGGTGTGTACGCTGCGTCCGACGTCGGGTAAACGTCGCAATGCACACACGGCGTATAGAACTGAACTAAGCAAAGCAAGAACACGACCACGCTGGCTGGGAACGTCGACTTGGTCGCCCGGATCGTCGGCGACGACACGGCTCCGGCGATCACCGGAAAAGCAAGATCAAGAAGAGAAGAAGAACTAGAAGAAGAAGAAGAAGGAGAAGAAGATGGCCGGTGCTCTGGGTTGGCTCTGGAGTCAGAGAGGAAGGTGAGGGAGTGACGTCGACGATGGGCCGTCGACGGCGAGGATGCAGGCTGGGAGTTTTCTGGCAAGGCGGTAGGTGTTAGGGTTTCATGTGTAGGGAAAAGCTCAGGCTTTTGGGAAGAGGGAGTGATGAAGGTGGTGGTCGTGGGTTGCCGAGGGTGAGGGGTGCAGACGAGGGTGGTGATGACGCGGAGGTTTCCAGTGGTGGGTGCAAGCGCGGTGATGGAGGCGATGGGGTTGTAGTGGGTTCGTCGGGAAAGGAGAGGAGATGAGGTGGTGGTGATGAAGGGAAATGAAGAAAAAGGTCGAGGAGATGGGGATGCCGGCGGTGAGGAGATGGCGATGAGGGCGGCGCACGGGCGTGGGCACGGGCAAGGACGAAGCGGTGAGGCGGGAGAAAAAAATGAAAAGAGAAAGAAGGGAGGTGGGTGTAGCGATAAGGGCGGTGACGGGATCTCGTAATGGGATTTAAAGAAAAAAATTTAGAAGAGAGAGAGAGAGAGAAACGATTTAGATTAGGATATAAAATATATAAAATATATTTATGTAGAGAGAGAGAGATGGTCTGTTTACAAATCTTTAAAAAAAATATTTAAAACTGAATAACTATATGAATATTATTATAACAGTAAAAAAAATCTTAAGGATGAAATATTGATTGTAATTGAGATTTTGGCTAAATACAAAATAGTCCAAAAGACGCCAGGGTCGGGTCTAAAATTATGGTTTGAAAATACGGTTAATATACGTATCAACCAAAATTAAAATAGAATATCCGGGTAATGAAAAAGTATACCCCCAAGAACGGATACATGTAGCGTGCACATAGCTATCCAAAAGAATCCGTTTCACTGAACGGAACGAGAACAAGATATACGAATGCTACAACAGGGTTAGGGGTATGATGCAGTGATATAACATGAAAGTGCACGGATTCTCATAACTAGCCGGGATAAATCATAAACAGGAATCGAGACGGTTTTCCAGCATGCGGGTCGGGTCGAATGCAAACACAGATACCAATTACTTTTTCGCACCCAAAATACAATAAATCAAGAAATAGCCATAAATATAGAAATACCCAAAAATAGAACTGATATAAATGAACTAGGGTAGGACAAGAATAAAATTCTATTTTGGGAATATATTCTCTCGATCTTTCTAAACAAAAAAAGATTGCTCTCTGTAAAACAGAGAACCCTTGGATTAAAAATCTAATGGTGATTAAAAAATCATCACTTTACAGAATAAATTTTGCATAGGGGAAAATATTTCCCCAATTTTGTTAAAAACAAAAATCATATTCTGTAAAAACAGAAGTCCTTGGATCAAAAATCCAATGGTGGGTAAAATTCCCCAAATCAATTTTGAGTCCAATTAAATTAATTGGAATCTCTCAATGAGAGATTTTCTCAAAACCAATTAATAATTTGCCTCCACTATATAAATGACCCGAGACTTCAAGTCTCAACACACATAGAGAGAGAGAGAAACGCCCGAAAAGCTTCTGCAAAAAAAAAATACAGTGAGCTCTTGAAAGAACAGAGAATTTAATTCTCAAAGAAGAATACTCTCCTCCTCAAAAACCCTAGGTAAAAAAAAACACATAGATCAAAATATTTCTTTTTACCTATATAAGGGTTTAACCCTTTACAAGAACTTAGTTCTTTCTCTAGATCAAAGATCCACAAGACAAGTCTTCCACAAGTTGAGAATTTAATTCTTATCGGGAGGATCTTGTTCTTGAGAATCAAAGATTCAGAAAAGAATTAGATCCAAAAAAAAAAAAAAGGAAAAAGAACCTATAAAAGAAATTAGTACTTAAAGGAAAAAAAAAACTGATCCCAGATCTTCAAAAAAAACGAAGATCTTGGTGATCATTAATGGTCAAAATGCCATTAATAGAGATTTAATATCTAAAAAAGGAAAAAAAGACCAGCACCTCACATAGGCACCCCCTTTTAACAGCGCCTAACGCCTCACGTGAAAACACGCGGGCGCTCAAAACAGAAGGCCGGCGCCTTACGTGAAACATACGTGGGCGCTGAATAAAAGTGCTCAGCACTCCCTATGCAGCCGAAGACAGCTAAGTGCTTAGCACTGATTGGGCAGCGCCTAGCGCCGCACGTGCTCCTCACATGGGCGCCATACAAAAATTGCTTAGCACTTCATATACAGCCAAAACGGCTGAGTGCTTAGCACTGATTGGGCAGCGCTCTGCGCCGCACGTGCACCTCATGTGGACGTTATAAAAAGTGCTTAGCACTTCATATTTAGTCAAAATGACTAAAAGTGCTCAACATCTATTGGGCAACACCCATGACTGAATGCTTCAAATGACATACATGTGAGCGTCAGAGCACAAATAAGTGCTTAGCACTTTTACATGAAAAGAAAAAGGCTGAACAAACAGATCCCAAATAAGTGCTTAGCACTTTTGAATAAAACAAAAGGCTAAGTAGACTTAGTCCAAATTGGCTAAGTCTCTAAAATTTTCTTGTAGCTGAGCCCAAATGCTCTTTTCCTGGATCTTAAATAAAAATGATCCTTGAAATTTTGCTAAGTTGATCTTAGTCCCAAATTAGATTAACTCATCCTTAGCAAGAACAAATTGAGCCCAAATGCTCACACATTTAAGTTGATCTTAATCTCAAACCAGATTAACGGTCCTTAAATAAACCTAAGCACCAAATCTAAGATATACGGATTTGGACTAACCCGCGCCCTACGGGCGACGACAGAAACTAGTCTCCGTATACAATTCACTGGCAATCAAAATAAACAAAAACACACACAACACGACCGGAGCAGGAGAAAGTGGAAATCGCAACGCGGTAACGTAATTAACTCCAGGGGCTTGCGCCTGCAGGGAAGAGCGGCCCCAAAATCAAAAACCCCTCATAAAATGAGGGGGAATCTGATAAAGATCTGCTACAACGGTCGCGTCTATCCAAACATCCGATATATGGTACTATAAATCAACTTGGTATCTTCGGAGAGGTGGACGGATAAATCCAAATAGCATCTGCCCCCAAAATTCAGGCCAGACGTCCCAACGTCTCGGTCGGGTCTTTCGGCGGAGAACAGGTATGTCCACAAGCAAAATAGGCACGTATGAAAACCGGAAAAGGCGCCGTGAGTAAAAACAGCAGGGCTACCAGCGAGCTTGTAAAAACCTGGAAGTGCGCAATCTCGTTTATAAAAAAAAGACAGTATGTCCACAAGCAAAATAGACACGGATGAAAACCCGAAAGGGCGCCGTGAGTAAAAACAGCAGGACTGCCGAGGAGTTTGTGAAAACCCGAAAAGGGCGCAAACTCATAAAATAAAAAATTCATGTGCACTTACAAGATCCTCTCGACCTTTTGAGGAGAAAATACCTACGTGAGATCCTTACGGCTCACAAAGGAGCAACACACTTAGAAATCCTCATGATTCCTAAGGAGAAATTACACTTACGGGATCCTCACAGCTCGTAAGGAGAATTCCCCCTATGAGACCCTCACGGCTCGTAGGATTCAAAAGCCTTAAGCTATAGGGATCTAAACCCATTCTTAAGCCGTCATATCCCCCAAGTTGCCTTATAAGTTGTTCAATATCGACCCTTATATACAATCCTTGGGCATAAATAAATATATCTCCCACCAAGTTCCACCAATGACGAGAAGTGTCCCCATATGGTGAACGACACTTGAAAGTCCTCTCGACATACAAGGAGGAAAAACTCTTGTAAGATCCTTACGACTTACCAGAGAAAACATACTTAGGAATCCTCATGACTCCTAAAGAGAAAATACACCTACAAGTTCCTCTCGACTTGTAGAGAGAAATACCTTTATGAGACCCTTACGGCTCATAAAGTCAAAAAGCCTTAGTCGACAAGATCCTAACCCTGTTTACTAAGCCGTCCTTGTTCAAATCGACAAAGGCAAATGCTGATTCGCTCCTGGCAATATTCCAGTGGTAGCGATGTTGATGCCTAAATAGGGATCAAGCTCCATGTCCTCCACAGCAAATAATGATTCGCTTCTGGCAATATTCCAGTTGCAGCGATGCTGATGCCAAGATTGGTATCAGATCTCAAGTTCCTAACTCGTAATAAAACTCAGCGAGTCGCAAAATAATGAGTAAGAAAAAGCCGAAATGTTTGGGCAACTCGCAATAAAAAACAGCGAGTAAAAAAATAATAAAATACATAGCCGAAATGATTGGGCAACTCGCGATAAAAAGCAACGAGTAAAAACAAAAACAGCCAAAATGATTGGGCACCGCGATAAATAGCCGAAATTATTGGGCAATCGCGACTCTAGCGATATAAAAAGCTGAAAAGATAGAGCATCGCGGAAATAAAAAAAATTTGGCACAAATGAAAAGGGAACCATATTTTCCCACCAGGCTCCATCAAAGGAAAAACCAGATCTTGACAGCGACATCTACAGCCTTGAAATCAGCTCGACGTTCCTTCTCGGTGCAGATGCGACATCAACAAAGGCTCCAAGGAGCCAAATCAAAAAGGAGTAACGACAAAATCCTAACTCCAGTTCGACGTGCTTCTCATGCCAGCAAGATGCAAACACGACATCAACAAAGACCCAAGAGTCAAATAGAAATGGAGTCACGGAAAAATCCCAGCTCCAAATCTTGACGGTTCATATACAACCCAGAGACTATCTCGACGTTCATCTTCATTTCAACAGGATGCGGACGCAACTATCAAATGAAATTTGGGCGATGGCATATTCCTAGCTCCGGACTTCAATTGCAATACATACAGCATAGAGATCCTACAGATGTCTACACTACTTCAGCAAAGAAACGGCATGGCATCGTTAAAACAAAAAAGAAGTGATAGCATATTCCTAGCTTCGGGTCTCGACGGCAACTCATATAAAGCCTAAAAGACTACGGAGATCATCCCACATCAGAGCGGAGTGGTTATGACTTATCGGGGCTCCAAATTGAGCCTAACCACAAGTAAAAAGCGTCATGAAAAATTCCTAATGTTTGCTCTTCTGACGATGATATGACCTAAGGAAATTACTTAAAGATGTCTTGTCCATCCCCCGAAGGGATCAGAGACACGACAGTCGTGGGGCTACTCGAACAGCGGCTTAAAGAGTGCATATCGAGGAATACATCAGCCAACGCGACGGTACCACGGACTAAAACCCTAGTACCACAAACCTAACGGATCCCTATCGTAAAGAATGGGGGTTATCTGTATATAACGTTAGGACAAGTTTTCCTGTAAACCCAAGGGAGGTAAACTAAAGAAACTCCGAAATGAGTACATAAACTATAGATTCCGAAACGAGTGAATAAACTATAAACTCCGAAATGAGTATATAAACTACAAACTCCGAGATGAGTATATAAATTACTTTACGCCAAATCAAGATAGAGAAGTGAAAACATGAAATAAAATGTCTTTTATTCATAAATCAAAATGAATACAAGATACAAAAAAAAGATGTACAGCGAAAAAAATTTAAGGACGACGGGCGGTTCAATAGGCCGGCTAGATCATCATTTTTCCGCCGGACTTCCGCCTCAAGCTCTAGAAACGCCGCAAGTTGAGTCCATGCCTGTTCCTGTTGTTGTTGGTATGAAGAAAACCGATTCTCAAGCTCTTTCTCGGCAATCTTGTGAGTCTTGACCATTTCACGTGTGAATATGACAGCTTTATCAAGAGCCACCACCTCCGTAATTGCCTCCTGAAGGACCCGCCAGATTTCATAGGCACGAGTGGTCTTGGTTGTGAGCTAGGCTTGAAGTTCCCCCAAAGCCTTCGAAGCAAATCCCTTTCCGAAAACTTCCAGTTGAGCCTTTTCTCACAAGACTGGAGATTGGCCGCACACCGATCGATCCATCTGTAGGGTTCTTAGGCACTCTCAAGAGGTCTCACAAGGCATCAACCATGCCAATTTGAAAAATTGCGGTGCCGAGAAACCCTAGACTAGATCGTTGGCTAGATTTTTAGGCGAAAAAGAAACTAGTTTACAACTAAACTAAAAGAACGGAAATACAACCTTTGTAGATCCGTTTCTCCACCTCCATAGCTCCATGATGAAGTCCTCTCCGCTGTCCAAATCGAACCATGACTCTCACGGTGGTTTCATCGGAGAAAAGACCGGGCTAGGTCGTCGACAACGTGCCGAAGATGATCTACGTCGAAGCATCACTAGATCAAGCTCCACCTTCACCAAGCCATGAAAACTTGTGAAGGAAACACACTCTACTACTTGGCAAGAGGTAGAGGATGAAGAAATAGGAAGTGGGTAGACTTTAGAATTGGATTTCTCACTCTAATTCATCAATCACCATTGATGGAATCTAGTTTCTCTTCTTGAAGAAGAAGAAGAAGAAGAAGATAATCTTATGATAAGTTCATTAAAAGGAATAATAAAAATGAATACTTATCATATCATTAACCATGGTAATGTGTAGAGAATCAATCATGGTTAAAGGAATGGTTAGGGTCAAGCTAGAGACAAAATGGTCACTTAGTCAAAGTGTTCATGAAGCTTCATGAAAACAACAAAATGAAAGCCACCATTTCATTTCATTTTCTTTTATTCATTTATCAAAAATAAATGGATAATTAAATAAGATAAATGAATAACAAATAATAAACCCTAACCATTTCATTAACCAAGGTTTAATACTTTACACTTAACCAAAAAGCATATATCATCAAACATGATACAAGCAAGTGCACAAAATCATATCACATATATAATGCGCACATCCGAGCGAGAAAATCCATTTAAAGTGAACCAATACTAGTTAATGCAAAGCAATATATCAAATATATAATTATGCATTAAATCATTAAATCAACACTTGATTTAACGATCCGGTCATATCACATATAACCGACTAGTATCCAATGTATCGGCTTATCGAATCAATCCTTGATTCGATAACTAGGTTATATCGCATATAACCAATCGATACATCCATCGCGAGAATAGAATACGGTATCACATACTCGCATTATTCTCGGTCCCGCACATATCTCATATGCGCTCCTATTTCGTTTCGCTTGAGCCAGGAAACCTCTGTGTAGGACTCTAAAGACTCGTCAATACGCCGGCAGCAGATAATGATCATATCAAACACCCACAAGCCGCAAGCGGTCTGCTAAACGTAACGGCCACCCGGGTATTGAGCGATCTGAAGATCGACGAGCAATCCCGCTCACACTCCAGTGAATCCAACCAGTAACACTACCGTACAGTCCGGTCTGATCATCTGATATGTCGCATATCTCGACTAGGGGTGGTAAACGTCAGACCCCAATAGCTCGATAAGTCGTGTCGATATGAGGTCTATAACAATTCGAGAAACTACTGGTAACACTTACCAGTAAATCTCAGCAACCCTGGCCAGGGATTTTCTGTTATTGCCAATCGAACACAGCGCAACATCAACTCCCTATACCGGGAGAGACGAATCCCCTCCTATCGCTCATTGCCTCCATGTGACTCGGGACTGTACCCAAAAACCACCGTTTTGCACGCCCTCTTGGACGTGGTAAGATGGAAATCAAAGCATAGTGGGAACCATACAAGACTCTATGACGATCTCGGATCAACAGACTACTCTGTACCAGTGTCACCAGAGAACTGCCATCTGACGTAAGGTATAATACCATCTGGGAGTTCTCGGCGAGTCCATCCAGTGTACCCAGTCTCTACTGAGCACCCGTATATCTCCTCTGATGTCAAACACCAATGGATATGGGATCATCCATCGCCCATCTGTATGGGTCGAGAAGGTACACGCTAGTCTACTCTGGTATATCGATGCCCTGTCCCGATACACCCACGACTAGGGACTGTGAAGGATGTACTTATAGACTACCATGTCCCCACTAGTATGATCCGCATCATAGTCCAGGTAGTCAAGTACACATCCTAAGGGCTTTACCAATATGTAACAGAGAGACAATTAGTGTACACGTTAAGGTAAAGATCAACCAGATAGCATACTATCATGTCGAGCAAGAAAGTCCTCCCTATATATGTCCCAGCATCCACTACAATATACATCCTATGTATAGTAATGGCCTCTAGGGCATACATATAACTAACAATCTCCCACTTGCACTAGGGCCATCTGATAGCAGTGGTTGCAGTATCTCATACTCAACCATCCCATAAAAGTCTCTCTCTGGGAACAGGCCTTTATGAGTGGATCCGCTGTGTTGTCCTCTGAGTCTACTCTCCTGACTTCGATCCCCTGGAGATCAACCATCTCCATGATCAGGTGATACTGCCTTAGAATATGTCTGGATCACTGATGGGACCGGCGTTCCTTGGCATAAGCCACAACTCCATTGTCTCACAATGGTAGGAACGTAGTTCATCTCATGAACCAATATACACCCAGACAGTCTCTTCGGTAGCATCTTAAGTAGCGATGTATCCTGCCTTTATCGTCTAGTACGCCACGGTATCTAGCTTGGAACTCTTCCAACATACCGTCCCTTTACTGAGGGTATAGACAATGCCTGTGACTGACATTCAGTCGTATTTATCACCCTGGAACACTTCCAGTGATTTTCCCCAGGATCAACTGATACCATCTCACTACAACTAGTAAGAATCCTAACATTCAATTAGATCTATCTCATAGATCCAAAATCCAGGATTTAGTAGGTATCACTTTGATCCTATGTGGAGAATCATTGTGATAAGCGGAGATTGATCGAGCGTAGCATAGGAAACTCCTTCCCTATCAAGAGTATGTCATCCACGCACTCTACGAGGATTGTCACCATACTCCCTACTACCTTTTTGTTTATACAAGGTTCATCTACCATTTTGATGAATGTCAACTTCTTTGACTAATTCATCAAAACAGATGTTCCAACTCCGCGATGCCTGCTTTATCCTATAAAGCATCTTGCACACGTTTCCGCTGCTCCCACTGTCTACGAAGCCCTCTGGCTGTGTACTTATAGACGCACTCTTCTAAAACATCATTTAGAAAAGCAATCATGACACTCAACCACCAGATATCGTAGTCATGGCATGTAGCCGTGACAAGTAGGATCTGGATGGACTTAAGCATAGCTACTTGAAAAGGTTTCATCATTATCCACACCTGGTCAATGATGCAAACTTTTAACAAGTCTAGCTTTGAAAGTCTCAACTTTTCCATCTACACCAAGTAATCTTCTCAAGATATACTTGCTCCTGATGGGGGTTTAACCCTTCAGATATAGCAACCAAAGTCCATACTTTGTTGGTGTATAAGGATTCCATCTCAGATCGCTAAGCATCCAGCCATCCTTACAGAGTCTTACTCCTGATGGCCAGCTCGAAGCTAGTTGGGTCATCATCTCATGATGCAATCCTCGCTCCCACTGTCACAGAGCAACTGAAGTATCTCTCAGGTGGGTGAGGAACTCTACTAGATCGGCGGAGAGGCTGAGGTTCGTTGGAATCTACTGAATCCTTTGGTTCTACCAAATTATTTGCTGTATTTTGTATAGCTGGAACCTTTCCAGTTCTACATTACAGACCTTGCCTCGAGCTTGTCCGGATTTTGCTTTTAGACATTAGCCGGACAACCCCAAATCTTAACTAGCTTAAGACATGGGCTCTTCCCTTTCCATATCACATATGAAATGGTAGGCAACTGATTTGATTGGAACCTAATTCAATAGGTATGCAACTTCATAAGTGCATAACCCCCAAGAAGGAAATAGGTAACTCAGCAGTACTCATCATAGAGCACACCATATCAAATAGGGTGTATCTGCTCCGCCCCGATATACCATCGTCCTATGGTGTATACGGAGGAGTAATGCCGAGAGAGAATCTCATTCTCCTTTAAAATAGTCCAGGATTTCCGTGCTCAAGTATTCTCCTCCTCGATCTCATCAAAGGACATAATACTTATACCCGTATTTTGGTTCTCTACTTCTGGCTTATATTCTGTGAATATCTCAAAAGGTTCGGACTTGTGTTTCAATAGGAACATAGGTCTGAAACTCGAAAGATCATCAAAGAATGTAATGAAGTATAAAGAACCAGTCCTGGCATGTGTAGACAGGGGACCTTACATACATCATCATGTATCAGTCCCAAGAGTTCACTAACTCTTTCTCTGTTTCCAATAAACAGAGCTGGTGTCATTATATCTTTGTGACATGACTGGCAAGTTTCACAAGATGTAAATTCAAACTGATTTAAATATGCATCTAAATGTAACTTCAGCTAGTCGGGTCGCATTGATATGACCTAGTCTACAATACCTCAAGAAGGATTCGTTCATTTCTGAACTCTTCCTCTTATGTGTGTTCCATATACTAAGAACTGTAGTTTGATTTAGAACATCAATGCTTTTAGATAACGTGCCTGAACCGATCAACTTTTGATATAGGAAATGTTCAAAACATTATCCATCAATACAAAATTTTATCATTTCTTTACCAATAAAGAGATAGATATGATTTTGTATATCAGGTTCGGTATCTAATAACATTCGTTCAGAATCAATGTATTCGTAATACAGGATGACAGTGACCAACAGACTTGGCTGCAACACTTGCCCCGTTTTCTGTCTCATGAAACTTATCACCCGTTCTCAGTTCTCTACCTTTCTGTAGCCCTATGTAACTAATTACATATCTGGGATCCTGATCTGGTATCACATACCCAGGACGTAGAGGATACAGAGAAACAGTTCTTTGTAATGAACACACCCGAAGATGATGCATCAGCATGCACTCTCTTCGTTTGGGCTGCACGGGAATTCTGGTAATCCCCAATTTCCTGCTCTGTCTTATAACAATTATAAGGTGGAGCGGGACCAACGTTCCCCAGCTCAGTATAACAAGCGGGTTCGGTCAATATTCCGTATTATTATCTTGATTAAGGTGTGATATGGTCGCTACCTGGAGAGAGAGAGAAGAAAACACTCAGCGTGCGCTCTTGCAAGAATAGATTGGTTATTATTTTATCTAATCAGGATGGCTCCCACTGCTTTTTATCAAATCTTCTTTCAAACCCTAAAAGGAAAGACTAGCCGGGATTAATTACATACTACAAGTTCGCCAATCTTTCAGCCAGGCCAGTGTCGGTACTTTGAGGGAGGTCCCCCGTGCTTTCGCACGAACCTAATTAATGTAAACCTCGTTTTCCCAGAGGCGTAACCTCGTTGACACCTTTCTAGACACCTACTTGATCGGCTAATTGTAATGTGTAAAACTCTCCCAGGAGTAACTCTTACTCGCAGCGGGTATCGGGATCCAACTATCTCATAGAAGGTATGCAATCTCATTGCAAATTTCAACACTTGAAATTCCCGATAATATTTTGCCCCTAGCACCCTATGACCTTGACGGAGGTCAACAAACCATAGGCTACTAGTCAAGCTCAACCCGTCATTTCTTGATCGAATTAAACCCATCCGCACGACCCTTGACGGAGGTCAACAAGGCCGCACGACTACCCTAATCCAATCTGCATCATATGCATAAGCAGATAAATACTAGTTAGCTACCGCACACTACGCCTTGACGGAGGTCAACAAACGTAGCACGAATACTAAGTAGGACTTATCTGAAATGACGGAGGGCTACGACAGGTTTTTCTGAAAACCTATTGCGTAATGAACTTGATATCGTTGTAGAATCAAATGATTTTAAAATGGAGTGCTTTTGAGCCTTTTCTAGTTTTGCTAAACGAGTCACTCCTGGTGAAGGGATCGTCGGTCCTTTCCTCGTCGAATGAGGTGCGGGATATATCACATATATCACTGTGCAAAGCAAAACTCTTAAAAGCAATCAGAAGACAAACCGAGTGTGTAGCATCTGCCAGTTATTGCTAAAGGAGTCACTCCCGGTGAAGGGATCTCGGTCCTTTCCTCATCGAATAAGGTGCAGGATATATCACATATACCGCTGTGCAAAGCAAGAACTGTAGCTACCTGTTTTATTTTGAAATTCGATTCTACAACATCTTAGGTTTCTTTTACTTTCATTAATCACATTAATGAAGTCCCATCATTTATATACCTAAACATCACAGATAAATACGACGTACACTTATGCCATCCGCATTCGCCTCGATGTCCCCTCGTGCACCGTTAGGTTAGGTAACTAACGGCAGAGCGGGGCAGGGCTAGCGCGGGTGTAAAACATAAGTAACGTCTATATAATATATCATATATACTATATACAGTATCTATCAGAGAACATCACATGATCACATCACAGATATCGCAGCAGAAGAATCATATGAAATATTGGATATACTAGGACGTCCGTGTTTTCAATACGAGCCAGTATAAAACACGGATTCCACGGTCGCGATGAATAGCCAAACCCACACCCCTAGACCCCTACGAGAGCGGCAAGCAACCCTACCAATTCTAGAGTAAGGAGACCCGGACTCGACTCCTCGAGTTGGTCTCCTACTGGACTCCAGAACCCGGTTACTTGTGCTCCCCTCCTTGGGTCTATCCTAGTGCGGAAAAGTAAATAATATACAAAAAGGTGACATCTTCCGCAACCTGGAAGTGCCCCAATAAAAGAATATTACATACAAGTTTTTACATGAATGAAAATGAAAAACACTCATCTCACATAAAAAACCCCGGCTATTCAAACACGACGATCCAATATAACATATCCAGCAACACATAACATCACATGTCATCAACGTAAGTAAATATGCGCATCCCAATTATCGTTGACATATAGCAACGAAACCGGCGATATCACATATTACACTTACGGTCACAGAAAAGAAAGTGTAAAACTACAACAGTTGGAATCCGCAACCACCTCAGACATCGCATGCCTGACCAAATGAATTCTTTAGACATCGCATGCCTAACAATTATAAACCCCGCATTTTAGTCTCATTATCGAAAACTCTTTTCAATATCAAGTCGGGCAATTCAACAAGATTCCCGACATACTGATCGAATACTCGTCGCAAACTTCAGTAGGCGGCCGCACCCCCGATGCCTCCGACGAAGTGCACCAAGGCGGAACACCGCTTCCCGAGCACTGGAACGGATGCTTTCGGCGACGGGGTTCTCCTACAGTCACTTGGTCGGGGCTATGGAGTGAGGCTGTCTATTAAGTTTATCCGGCGAGTATCCGCGTACGCTACGTGATTGCGACGGACTATTGATCACATCAAAATTCCGTGGCAACCGATCAAGTGAGACTAAAGTGCTATGTTTATAACATTCATTCAGTTATCTCATAACTTATTGTGAATTCCAATTATTGTATCACATTCCGGATAAGATAGAAAATGTTAAACTTTTCGATAGAACAATCGAACACCCAAGTTTTCCCGATCAACCGAATGAAATAAGTTCAAAGACATTCACTTCATGCCTCAGTACCAACGGTCTAGCCGTAGAAGGGTCAAGCCAACGCCTCACATGTGGCACGCCGTACTGCCCCAAACCCTAAGGTTCAAAGGGCAGTTCAAGACGGTCACATAATCGAGTTAAGGTTTGTTGTCTTCTAGAGGGACCATCGCGTTACCTGCACTACTCAGAACGTCCTTAAACCACGGAAAAATCCAACACTTGGAAATTTTCCGGCAGGGGAAAAAGTGGGTATTTATTTCCGGTCGAAATTTTTAACATATTCTAAAATATCCGAAAAACACATAGACAAAATTAGACAATCCGATCGAATGTACGAACTCCTAATACAACCCAAAAAACTCAACTCTTGATTTCAGATAAAAAAAATTCCCAGGAAAACCAGCACTGCAAAATAGGAATTACTGTGCAAAATTGAATGCCTAATAAGACAAAAAGGCCGCGGAACAGCCGCATTAGCATGCTAATGCCGCGGTTACGCCGCAATTTTGAGGGATCATTAGTTACTTTTTGCACCGTAATTCTTAGAATTTCCTGCTGATTTTTCTGCATATTTTTAATTCTCAAAAATCCATGAAAACAGAAAATGTCCAGAGAGCACTTTCAAGTCGGGGTTTCGGGTCGATCGGACTTCTAACTCCGTCTACGCATCGCCTAAGGCTCTAGCTAGGCTCTGATACCACTGTAGGGTTTCTAGGCACTCTCAAGAGGTCTCACAAGGCATCAACCATGCCAATTTGAAAAATTGCGGTGCCGAGAAACCCTAGACTAGATCGTTGGCTAGATTTTTAGGCGAAAAAGAAACTAGTTTACAACTAAACTAAAAGAACGGAAATACAACCTTTGTAGATCCGTTTCTCCACCTCCATAGCTCCATGATGAAGTCCTCTCCGCTGTCCAAATCGAACCATGACTCTCACGGTGGTTTCATCGGAGAAAAGACCGGGCTAGGTCGTCGACAACGTGCCGAAGATAATCTACGTCGAAGCATCACTAGATCAAGCTCCACCTTCACCAAGCCATGAAAACTTGTGAAGGAAACACACTCTACTACTTGGCAAGAGGTAGAGGATGAAGAAATAGGAAGTGGGTAGACTTTAGAATTGGATTTCTCACTCTAATTCATCAATCACCATTGATGGAATCTAGTTTCTCTTCTTGAAGAAGAAGAAGAAGAAAAAGAAGATAATCTTATGATAAGTTCATTAAAAGGAATAATAAAAATGAATACTTATCATATCATTAACCATGGTAATGTGTAGAGAATCAATCATGGTTAAAGGAATGGTTAGGGTCAAGCTAGAGACAAAATGGTCACTTAGTCAAAGTGTTCATGAAGCTTCATGAAAACAACAAAATGAAAGCCACCATTTCATTTCATTTTCTTTTATTCATTTATCAAAAATAAATGGATAATTAAATAAGATAAATGAATAACAAATAATAAACCCTAACCATTTCATTAACCAAGGTTTAATACTTTACACTTAACCAAAAAGCATGTATCATCAAACATGATACAAGCAAGTGCACAAAATCATATCACATATATAATGCGCACATCCGAGCGAGAAAATCCATTTAAAGTGAACCAATACTAGTTAATGCAAAGCAATATATCAAATATATAATTATGCATTAAATCATTAAATCAACACTTGATTTAACGATCCGGTCATATCACATATAACCGACTAGTATCCAATGTATCGGCTTATCGAATCAATCCTTGATTCGATAACTAGGTTATATCGCATATAACCAATCGATACATCCATCGCGAGAATAGAATACGGTATCACATACTCGCATTATTCTCGGTCCCGCACATATCTCATATGCGCTCCTATTTCGTTTCGCTTGAGCCAGGAAACCTCTGTGTAGGACTCTAAAGACTCGTCAATACGCCGGCAGCAGATGATGATCATATCAAACACCCACAAGCCGCAAGCGGTCTGCTAAACGTAACGGCCACCCGGGTATTGAGCGATCTGAAGATCGACGAGCAAGCCCGCTCACACTCCAGTGAATCCAACCAGTAACACTACCGTACAGTCCGGTCTGATCATCTGATATGTCGCATATCTCGCCTAGGGGTGGTAAACGTCAGACCCCAATAGCTCGATAAGTCGTGTCGATATGAGGTCTATAACAATTCGAGAAACTACTGGTAACACTTACCAGTAAATCTCAGCAACCCTGGCCAGGGATTTCCTGTTATAGCCAATCGAACAC
Source organism: Agapanthus africanus (assembly GCA_030015575.1). Classification (NCBI taxonomy): domain Eukaryota; kingdom Viridiplantae; phylum Streptophyta; class Magnoliopsida; order Asparagales; family Amaryllidaceae; genus Agapanthus; species Agapanthus africanus. Next base: position 157,507 of record JASDDO010000166.1, read on the forward strand.
AGCGCAACATCAACTCCCTATACCGGGAGAGACGAATCCCCTCCTATCGCTCATTGCCTCCATGTGACTCGGGACTGTACCCAAAAACCACCGTTTTGCATGCCCTCTTGGACGTGGTAAGATGGAAATCAAAGCACAGTGGGAACCACACAAGACTCTATGACGATCTTGGGTCAACAGACTACTCTGTACCAGTGTCACCAGAGAACTGTCATCTGACGTAAGGTATAATACCATCTGGGAGTTCTCGGCGAGTCCATCCAGTGTACCCAGTCTCTACTGAGCACCCGTATATCTCCTCTGATATCAAACACCAATGGATATGGGATCATCCATCGCCCATCTGTATGGGTCGAGAAGGTACACGCTAGTCTACTCTGGTATATCGATGCCCTGTCTCGATACACCCACGACTAGGGACTGTGAAGGATGTACTTATAGACTACCATGACCCCACTAGTATGATCCGCATCATAGTCCAGGTAGTCAAGTACACATCCTAAGGGCTTTACCAACATGTAACAGAGAGACAATTAGTGTACACGTTAAGGTAAAGATCAACCAGATAGTATACTATCATGTCGAGCAAGAAAGTCCTCCCTATATATGTCCCAGCATCCACTACAATATACATCCTATGTATAGTAATGGCCTCTAGGGCATACATATAACTAACACAGTCCACGCAAGCTATCCTTTACAGACATGATATCAGAGGGAAGGCACACGCACTCAACTCTATGTAGAGAAGCCTCCACTGTACGGCAGTATTCAACCTAAGTATGCACCAGCGCCTCACCATGGTAAGTGGCAAGAACGGATAAAGAAGTATTGGCTTCAACAGCAAATTTCTCAGCTATAACAGAAGTGCCGGCGCGAAGATCTTCAATGAGGGTTGCCTGTGAATGAATGCTCTGTTTTGCCATCCTCTCAGACATACGTCTGGCATAAGGGCCCGGCGGCATGCAAATACGGGACTCTAGCGGAGTCAGAGTTGGCAAAACTGTGAAGATACATGTATGGTTACTCACTGTTCCGAACAGAGAATACGTAGAAGAACACGAGAGTTAAACCGTCACTTACCCATGGCTACAGAAGGCGGATCTGAGAAGCCCCCAGGCCCATCAAGAACTTCAACTTCGTCATCAGCCTGTAGGACTGTGGTTTAAAATTAAAAAAGGGGCACATCAGCATCATTATAAAAATATGATACAGAAGGCAAAGGAATATCAACCTTGGCCGGAGGAAAGGATGATGCTCTAGGGGGTACCGTGTGCGGGGCCGCCATATTAAGTAGACACAAGAAGATTTCTTCCGGAGAACGATCTACAATAGAAGATACCAACTTCCGCAATTCTGAGAGAAAGAAAGGGTCAAACATATGGAAGGGTCGTTAAAACAAAATTACATATAAGATTACCTTCGATACTTCGTCCATTCTGGATTGGAGGGAGAGCAACTTCAGTAATCTTCTCTACACCCTCCTGTGCATCACTGGAAATATTTACAGAGTCTATGGTCAGTCCGGTGACCTCCGCTGAAGGAATAAAGGCCGTCACCGGAGGCTCTGAGGCACGATCTGGACTCGAAGTTGCGCCCGCCATAGAAGGCCCTACAAAGGAAAAATATGTAAAGACGAATACGATATGAAGCTAATATATAAATTATCTACTGAGAAGAACGTAAAAGATACATACCAAAACGCCAGGGAGCCTGAAGTATGGCCTTTTCGAGCCGCTGCTCTATTCTGTTTAATCGCGCTCGTCGGGCTTCGATTGAAGATAAATCCCTGCCCACCTTTAGAGTAGCGTCGTCTTTAGAAGCATCCGAGATTGGTTGTTTGAGAGCCCGTTCTTCTTCCAGCATCAGAGGAACCACCGGTAACATAGTCGGGGCCGGATCAACATCACGGAATTCAACATGGGGAAAACATCCCTTTTTAGGGCCCACGTTTTTGGCTTCATCCTGTGAACCCTTCAAAGCCTCGGCCAACTGAGCGGCTTCCTCGATGGATGTACCAAGAAAGAGGAGACTGACGCCTAGTTCATGCGCAGATATAGGCTCATCATGAAGAGGCTCGGACTCGAGCAAGGCATCGAGTAAACCGGCGGCTGATTTCTTCCTCCTTTTACGTCCCGAGCTAGCACTAGTAGAAGAGCGCTTCCTCCCCTTCGGCACTTTGGCATGGCGCTGCCCAACCTCGCCTTCAGTATCCGTCTTTGGCGACGCCGCTGCTGGTACTTTATCAGGAATCTCTGCCCCAGCTCTAGTTCGAACCGGCATACCAGCAGTAATGGGGACTGATTCCGCTCGAGCGTCTTTAGGAATAAGCACTGAATCACTGTCCCTCAGAAGAGGGCGAACAACCGACCGTGGCCGCAACAGGGCACTGATGGCTTGGGCTGGAGCAGGGGCTTTACACTGAGAAAATATCCTTTTAATAAAAGGTTATGGTATTTATTTGAAAATTATCTTTTAATAAAGTTTTAAATATCCTTTTGGAAAATATCATTTATAAGGGTTATGGTCTTTATTGAAAATAGCCTTTTTGTAAAGGTCAAGATATTTAAATGAAATTATCTCTTTTTAGGATGGATTGAGGTATTTTATTGTAATTAATAATTTTATGAAATTATAGTGTTTTAAGTTTGAGGTAACGTTTTAGAAAATACGTTCGTGTTGGCAACCGCTGCACATGGATTTGTGTCTTTTTCAGGGACGATTGCCTTATCAACCACGAGGTACTCGCGTAAAACATTACCCTATTATTAGGGTAACTCATTAAACTTTAGTTAACATTCTAAAAAGAATTAATATAAAAATATCCTTTCGAGTGAAAGGCGCTAAGTTGGAAAAACCATATGCCGTTATTTAAATTTAGTATTATCCCCTTTCAAAAGGTGAAAGGATTTTAACAAAACTAAAGTAGTTGGTGGAAAAGTGTAAGTAAAATATATATATCGTATCTAAAACATTTATTCCAAATATTTTATCTTAGGTGGATATTTTAAACAAATACAACATTTTAATAAAACGAGGGTATTTTGTGGAAGTACGCTATTTCGAGATCAAATTGGTAGTATGGATAAGTGTGGGTATGTGAGGGGTGAAGTGATACCCCGTGGGTTATAACATTAAGCATATCACATTTCATGTAGTACGAGGGTGCAATATTTTGCATAGGAGTGATTAAGGAAACCATTTTAATCATGGGTTAAGATTATCATCATTAAGGGGTACAAAAGAATAGGCATGCAAGAATATTGTAATATCCTTTTAATATGGGGTTGATGATTAGAAGTTGGAACTAAGGTTATTGAAAAAGAAGAAGGCGACAGATGAGGGGAGAGAGGCGGATCCTACCTTTTGTTTGAGTCGGATGCCGATGGGTTGAAAGCGTAGACTTGTACAAAATCCTCAATAGCTCCACACTCAGATTTTTCCTTGATGTTTGGGTGGAACCGTAGCGTCGGCGCCGTCGATACGAAGATGTGGGTATTTTTTTCAGAATTTTTGGAGTTTTGAGGTGTGAGAAATCAATGTTTGAAGGTGACTATTTATAGGGTTTTTTTCCAGCCATAAAATCCAAAACTGTTAACAAAATCCCCCAGAAAATCCGCACCAATGATTGCCCCAATCATTCCTCGTGATTAGCCGCCGCCGCCGGAGCTTCGTGGCCGTTGGATCTGCATCCAATGGCTCACGAGCCGCCGCCCCAGCGCCGCCATGCGCCACGTGCTCGCGTGTGTGGGGATCACGCGTTTTCGCGTGGTCCCCACCACGTGGGCGCCGACAGAGGGTCTGGGCCGTTGGATCTTGTGATCCAACGGTCCAGGATCAAGGGGAATTTAAACATATTTTCTTTTTTTATAAAAGAATAATAAACTGTTTGTTATTTAAAAATTGAATTTGGTTTTAAAATTTTTTTTTAAAATAGTTAAAAATATGGGAAAATTATGGAAAAATTTCAGAAAATATATTTTATTGTTATCTTTAGTATAAAAATAATTTTAGGCTAAAACTAAGTAATATAACCATTCCTATGGTTTTAGTTAGTTATTAAAGTCTAGTTTATCCTTTAAAACCTTTTTAATTACGAATTAGTTATTTTAATTAATAATAAAAATATGCAGATTATTTTAAGGCATTATAAAACATTTTAAGCCTATAAAAACGATAAATAGATTTTAGAAAATTCCTTTAATCATTTTCAATGCTAAAAAAATTATTAACATTACTTTAAAAATATTCTTCTATCAACGAAACACGTAAATAATAATTTGATAGTAGAAATTTAAATAAAATATATTTTATTAGGTATTAGAAAATACGGTCGTTACAATCTACCCTCCTTAAAATAATTTCGTCCTCGAAATTTCAGAAGGTAGGTCAAGAAAAAAAAGAATTCACTAAGAAGGGATTATCGCGGTTAAATATTTTAGGTCTCGCACTCTCGTCCCGTTTTCTCGCTTCCGTGTATGTCTGCCTAGTAGTTCTTTCTCCACTTAACTCTAGCCGGCTGGATTGTCTTGTCCTTCAAGGTTTCATTCTTCTAGTATCCCGACCGGTTGCCGCTCGTAGGTTACGCCAACTTTTCCGTGATCTCGGAACGATCAAAAGTATGACTAGGGTTGCCAGCATACCCTCGTAACTGTGAGGTATAAAAGCATTATGCACGCCCTCCAAAGAAAATAGCAGAACTAGGCTATACACAAACCCACCGTCTCTTTCCAAGATGTTAAACGGCCGATGAGTCATGGGCTGAGCCTTCTGCGCTCACTTCATCGCATTACCATCTCCACTTATTCTACCATTATCTAAATCTTACAAATTCTCCATCTTCAGGATCGTCCCAACCGATTGGCACTTCTCCCATATAAAACTTGACCCCTATTATCCGCTTCAGGTGTTTCAACCCTCCGTGTCCTCACGTTCTCCTTAGAGTAGCGTTTCTATATCTTCAAGATGAATATTACCATCGCCAGTTCTAGATCTGAACATGATAGTTGCGTCCACAAGTTGTTAGTTGTCTTGACGCATATGCAATTATATCGCCGCGCTGATACATCACACCACCAAGTCCCTTCTCCGAAAAATCGTTGTGGATGTTTAAAACTTCTGGATTTGCTAAGAATTGCAAGAATGGTTGTGATAGTTACAATCTACCCTCCTTAGAATAATTTCATATTTAAAATTTTCAAAGGAGTAGCCACTACTAGGCACGGAAATCAGTAACGCTGTCAGGAATCCTCTTTGCTGCATGTGTCGCTCCCGCGAGTTGGTGTATCACTTGACGCATGTAAAGTCTCTGAAGGGTTTAGGTATAAGGAATCAGAAAATGTAAAATCAGTAGTTGCTTCTAGATAGGAAAGTTTGGGAGTTGAAAGAAGGTTATGAATTGATGGAAAACTTGAGAGTTATAACATAAAGGCAACTGGTCGAAATTACGAAAACTAGAGAAATTATAGTAAGTTTAACTAAGATTTGCATCGAAGGATAAAGGAGCATAGTATCAAAAAGAAAGGTTGAAAAAGAAAAGGGTACCTCTACTGTCTTGCCACGTGGTATCAGCCTTCTCGGCTGTCATGGTGAAGATCTGGCGTTTGGGTCCATTCCTCTGCGCTTGCTGAAAAACACGTTCCTATGATGGCAAGGGTGGTCCCCTTGGTGATGCCCCTTGACCGGTTGGTTTAGTGGCGGAAAGTGGCCGGTTTCCCTGTGTTGGTGCCCCATAATTAGTCGGCTTGTTGACGGGGCCTGATTGTCTCCCTCTCTGAGGATAGTCCCCAATAGCATGATCCGGAGACCCACAGACTATGCAAAGTTTGTTCAAAATACGACAGTCTTTCCTGTAGTGTCCGGCCCTACCATAATGGTTGTATATAACGGCTGGTTTTCTGAAGATAGTTGGTCCGGCTGGTCTCTTAGGTTGTTGTCTCCCGTTGAATCTGGAAGATGATCCCTCAAGAATTTGATTGGTTGGTCGCTTAATGCCAGATAAACGGTCATCCTTCCTCATGCGTCTCTGAAGGTCTTCAAAGTTTCATGCCGCCTCTAAGATTTCATCATAAGTTGAAAGAGTAGCAGAAGACATGGAGGACTGCGTCTTCAGGTCTAATCCTTGCCGGAATCTCTTAGCATAAAGTTCTGGGGTTGCCACCAGATGATGCGCGAACCGACTTAACCTTGCGAACTCTGAAGCGTACTCATCCACCGACTTATCCCACATGCTCCCTTATTGGAGTTGTATAAACTCTCTTTCCATCTCTAGGTGTGCCACAGCTGGAAAGTACTCGGTATCAAAACGATGTTTGAACATTTCCCAGTCGATGGGCTCCTTCAATCTACTTTCCTCTGCCTCCCACCATATCCTGGCTTTATCCGTCAGTTGTAGCTTAGCGATGTTCACCCATGCGTCCTTCGGAATTTGGGCGGCACCGAGATCGTTGACTGTTCCCTTAAGCCATTCCTCAGCTTCTAAGGGAGTTTCCTTCCCCGAAAAGTCTTAGGATGGAGTGATTTGAACTGCTTCACTCCCGCCAAACCTTGAGAAACTGGGATTAGTGCCTTACTTAAAATCCCTGCTTGCTGCTGCCTACTTTCTCGTAGCTCCTGATGAAGGGCAGATGTCTGCTGCTGCTGTTGCTCCAGTAGTCCTTGCATCATTTGTAGAATAGTTGCTTGCTGAGCAGCGGCTTCATTGACTCCATTTCCCCTTCGGTTGCGGTCATGGTGTCGTCCGGCCATTGATGATCAGAATAGGTTAGGTTACAAACAGGCTGAGGGATGAGACAAGATAAAAGCTTGCATGGAAGAACAACAATTAATGCAAGAGAGAGACTAATAAGAAGAGCAAGTGACACGAGAGATTTTTGCTCGAAACTAAGATTTTATTATTCAACTTCAATATGGAGAGTACAACTGAAAAGTAAGGACATGCCCCTACTATTCTTACATCGTTTTATTCGGCCAAAGAAAAGGAAAAAGACTTATTAGTCTCGATTATGGGAGTTCAACAAGTGGTGATAGGTCCTCGCACTAAGAAAGATACGGCCATTCCCATGGTGTCTTGCGGGGACAACTTCCTGAGTTTCTTCGGCCTCGAGTTCCTCCTCACTCGAAGCTTCGTCCTTCGACTCATCCTCGGCAGGAGCCTCGTTCTCTGATTCCACCTCTATAGGGTTTTGTTCTTTTGCAGGGGCCTCCTCATCCGGATCATATTCTATAGGATTCTCTCCCGCCGCAGGAGCCTCTTTTTCTGGCCCATCCTTTATATGCTCCTCTTCCACGGGATCTTCTTCTTCGTCTTCGGAGTCATTGGCCATCACAGGCTCCGGAGTTGCAGTATCGACTTCTTCGTCTTCCGAGTCGTTGTCGGAAATAACCACCTGAGAGTCTACGACTTCATCGTCTGAATCTCTAGATGTAGCTTCAAAAGTAATATCGGACATGTCATCCTTGTCGGAAAGATTTGCCATGACCTGAAGGGAAGGTCATGGACAGGGTACAGAATGTCAAGGAAGGGACAAGGGACATAGGAAAATTATGAAATCGGTATAAATAGATGAGATTTACAAATATAATAAGTCAGTTAACGGTTTTACTTTAGTACACAAGAGGACCTGCATAGGCCACCACTAAAACCTGTCACGCCCCGCTTCCCAAAAGAAGGTGAAGGATGACGTGGCAAAGTCCGCAACCTAACTGTATTGAAAATGGTCTATTCAATACAGTTACGTTAAGCGTATGAATATCTAACATGCAGGGTGTGTACCAAAATCAAAGTAATAAAAGCAAAAGGCATTTATTTCCATTAACCAAACTTTATTACATCCCAAAGGAAAGAGTAAAATAAACTAAGTAGTTTAATTACATCAAAGGAGAAACAAAAGCCCTAAACATGTGGGCAACAACAAAAATTAAATCTAGCTAATCTTCCGTCATCAAGTCTGCATAATCTTCATTAGTTGGCTCCACACCTTGATCCTCGCCATAATACTCATTCTCATCTGACAGACATTCCAAAGATAGAGGAAAAAGGAAAGTCCGTCAGCGAGTTATACTCGGGTAGGATTGCCTCATAAGGAAGTAAAGGTATAGAAACAAACATGTGTATATAAATATAATGAATATGATGTGCATGTGTATAAAGGTATGAGGTTGTATGCAAATTAGATATGTTGACAGAGCTATATGTGAATATGAGTAGGTTGTGTGAGGTATATATTTGGTAAAGGTTCAAGTCAAGTCAAACGAATATTCAGTCTAAGAGTTAGATCAGGTTAAACCAAGTGTGTATTGATGGAATTGACTGGTGAACATACTCGTATCCTTGAGGTATCCCATGACTAGCTGGAAGCAGTATGAGCTGGTGCTCGTGCCTGGGATGGCAATCAATGCGGCAGCGTGAACATCCCCGAAAGGTGTCCCATAACTACGATGGAGCTTTGTCTAGCGTGAATATCACTCAAGTGCATATGTATTACCACCCTTCAGTTCCATAATAAACAACAAGTCTAAACTGGTAATATACCTACATCCAAGATACTGAATAATTCATGTCCCACAGAGAAAGGTAGATAAGATAACAGGTAGGTATATCACATGATGTGGGTTTAGTGTTGAGTATCAATAGCTATTGTAAACGTTTTAGTTTGTTAAAAAAGGGTCCGGATACTCGCGATTATTCCGTTGTGGCCACGGAACAACAACTGTGGAAATGAAATGTACCGTTTCACCTACCGGGATCATGATCGAGTAGTAGGGGAATCCGAGTTCCGATATCTCTTTGCCTAATCAAACTACCCATCCCCGTGGTTTAGTATAAAGGTTTTGATGAATTAGAGTTAGTGCGTATACCTCTAGGCATGGAATTTCCACATTATATGTCATCCACATTTTGGATCATTCGCCCTCAATAGGGTTAGTATTCGCCCGAATATCGGGTTAGTAGTCGTCCACACATTAAACTGGTCACCCTGCCTGCAGGGATCTTCATATATAAGTATTCCATACCTAGGTCCGCGCATTCTAACCCTAACCGTATCATATGTTGTATATGTCATAAACTTATAATCAAGAAGTTGATCTCATTTAATATGGCCTTCCACAACCGCTCGTTTTGTCTTGTTATCTTTTAAAGTTTGTAATGTACTTCGTGTCATCTTATAGAACACTTAGTTAATAAAGGATAATAGTGTTTAATTATATTTATTGTTTATAAGAAAACCATGATGTTTGGAATATTTATCGTTTTGGAAACCCATAATATTTTACTGAAAAAATATCCTTTTAATAAAAGCTTATGGTATTTATTTGAAAATTATCTTTTAATAAAGTTTTAGATATCTTTTTGGAAAATATTATTTATAAGGGTTATGGTCTCTGTTGAAAATAGCCTTTTAGTAAAGGTCAAGATATTTAAATGAAATTATCTCTTTTTAGGATGGATTGAGGTATTTTATTGTAATTAATAATTTTATGAAATTATAGTGTTTTAATTTTGAGGTAACGTTTTAGAAAATACGTTCGTGTTGGCAACCGCTGCACATGGACGGCAGGATTTGTGTCCTTTTCAGGGACGATTGCCTTATCAACCACGAGGTACTCGCGTAAAACATTACTCTATTATTAGGGTAACTCATTAAACTTTAGTTAACATTCTAAGAAGAATTAATATAAAAATATCATTTCGAGTGAAAGGGGCTAAGTTGGAAAAACCATATGCCGTTATTTAAATTTAGTATTATCCCCTTTCAAAAGGTGAAGGGATTTTAACAAAACTAAAGTAGTTGGTGGAAAAGTGTAAGTAAAATATATATATCGTATCTAAAACATTTATTCCAAATATTTTATCTCAGGTGGATATTTTAAATAAATACAACATTTTAATAAAACGAGGGTATTTTGTGGAAGTACGTTATTTCGATATCAAATTGGTAGTATGGGTAAGTGTGGGTATGTGAGGGGTGAAGTGATCCCCATGGGTTATAACATTAAGCATATCACATTTCATGTAGTACGAGGGTACAATATTTTGCATAGGAGTGATTAAGGAAACCATTTTAATCATGGGTTAAGATTATCATCATTAAGGGGTACAAATGAATAGGCATGCAAGAATATTGTAATATCCTTTTAATATGGGATTGATGATTAGAAATTGGAACTAAGGTTATTGAAAAAGAAGAAGGCGACAGATGAGGGGAGAGAGGCGGATCCTACCTTTTGTTTGAGTCGGATGCCGATGGGTTGAAAGCGTAGGCTTGTACAAAATCCTCAATAGCTCCACACTCAGATTTTTTTCTTGATGTTTGGGTGGAACCGTAGCGTCGGCGCCGTCGATACGAAGGCGTGGGTATTTTTTCAGAATTTTTGGAGTTCTGAGGTGTGAGAAATCAATGTTTGAAGGTGTCTATTTATAGGGGGGTTTTATCAGCCATAAAATCCAAAACTGTTAACAAAATCCCCCAAAAAATCCGCGCCAATGATTGCCCCAATCATTCCTTGTGATTAGCCACCGCCGCCGTAGCTTCGTGGCCGTTGGATCTGCATCCAACGGCTCACGAGTCGCCGCCCCAGCGCCGCCATGCGCCACGTGCCCGCGTGTGTGGGGATCATGCGTTTTTGCGTGGTCCCCACCACGTGGGCGCCGACAGAGGGTCTGGGCCGTTGGATCTTGTGATCCAACGGTCCAGGATCAAGGGGAATTTAAACATATTTTCTTTTTTTTGTAAAAGAATAATAAACTGTTTGTTATTTAAAAATTGAATTTGGTTTTAAAAAAATTGTTAAAAATAGTTTAAAATACGGGAAAATTATGGAAAAATTTCAGAAAATATATTTTATTGTTATCTTTAGTATAAAAATAATTTTGGGCTAAAACTAAGTAATATAACCATTCCTATGGTTTTAGTTAGTTATTAAAGTCTAGTTTATCCTTTAAAACCTTTTTAATTACAAATTAGTTATTTTAATTAATAATAAAAATATGCAGATTATTTTAAGGCATTATAAAACATTTTAAGCCTATAAAAACGATAAATAGATTTTAGAAAATTCCTTTAATCATTTTCAATGCTAAAAAAATTATTAACATTACTTTAAAAATATTATTCTATCAACGAAACACGTAAACAATTATTTGATAGTAGAAATTTAAATAAAATATATTTTATTAGGTATTAGAAAACACGGTCGTTACACAACCTCATGACCCGTGGGAAGGTGTATAACTTATAGAAATCAGGCCGCCGGTGTGCAGCAAATGCGCCTAAAACATGCATCTCGATCCACGACGTGAAGTATGGAGGGAGAAATTCATGGCGTTTGCACCTTGGTTTGAAGTGTTAGCGGCTATACTTAAACCATGGTATAGGTGTGATAACCTTGCAATGCCAATGGCCAATCGCGCTCCTTCGGCTATGTGATAGGCAGGATAGAAGACGGAGGCACTCATAAAACGGCGGTGCATCGGCATGGCGAACCAGCTAAGCCAGAGACTGATGAAGCCTACAAAGAATGTTTCTTCATCTATTCCAGGAGTAGCGAGAGCATTACAAAGGTCACGGCTAACGAATTTGGAATGTAAAACTGCAGCAGGTCTTCTTCTTTAACCAACAATTTTTCCAAGCCGAATCCGAAAGGATCCTCAAACTTTATGAATTTCGGAGCTTTCTTGGATAGAGCATCTTTATGGAGAAAGCAAGCAATGAAAGCGTCAAAAATGACACCTTGTCCTTTCGATGCCATGAACAGTCTCTCAAAAATGCCCAAGGCCTTGATTAGACTCGGATGCTTGTGCCAAACAGCATTCTCGGTCTTTAAGCCTTCAAGCATAGCTGGCACTGTAGCAAATATATACTCGTTAGGGGGTAATAATTCTTCGTAATGCTCTCCCGTAATCGGTAGCCCTGAAATTTCACGGAACTCCTCCAGCGAAATAAGACTTCACGATCCCCTAGCAGGAACGTATTTGTTGGAAGATTCCACTGGTTCAAAAAAGCCTTGACCCACCAGACATGGGGAGCATGGTAGTAGAACAGCAACGCGTACACCACTTGATGCAACCCAACTTTCTGCAACCGTGAGCGTTGGGAGGAAAGAATGTACCGGGCCGAGGGAAGGTAGCCCACTGGATAGCGCGGGATAGCACCTATCTTATAGACCTGCCCTCAGGGTCGAGCTTCACCCTAACATATTCGGCGTCCTAAAATATCTATAGCCATCACGGGTTGATTGGGTATCCCTGTCGTTGATGGCTTAAGCCAGCCCTCAGGGGCTCAATTAGCCGCCTCCACCGCATAAGCAGTACGCGGACGCTTCGTGAATAACATTGAACGGATGGGTTCTGTTGGTACTTCGCATGTAAAACTACGGCGACCCCTGATAATGTGGCCGTACCAAACTCCCCATAGGAGAAGGCTCTTATTGTCCTTATCATGTTCCCTAATCATTGCCATAACTTCCCCTTCCGATGGCGACTGTGGGAAAGCGACCTCCGAGCGTGTGTAAGGGAAGTAGGGAAGTGGGGCCATTGTACCTAAAGGAAGGGAACAAAAAACCCATTAATAAAAAGTGTGAGTTTGTTTTATGGGACTACTAACTACAAAGCCAGTAGGCCCCACGAAATCAAAATGGCGGCTCACCAATGATGAGGTAAAATAATCATTGTGAGAATCCAAAAGGATTCTCATTAAATAAACAGTGGAGTTAAAAAAACTCTTAGTGTCCTCGAAAAGTGAGTTCTGTTAAGAATAGACGACAGATTCAAATCTGTGAAAAGGGTATTAAAACCCTAAAAAGGAAAATACTCAAGAACAGAAGGGGAATAAAATCCCCAAAAGTCCCTAGATCTCTCAGAGTTAAGCTCTGTAAGAAAATGGAATTAAATTCCTTTAATAGCGGGATTAAATCCCAGAAACTCCCGTAGTGGGGAAACAAAGAAAATGGAATTAAATTCCAAGGATCCTCAAAGATCAGTGATAAGGTAAAACCCTAAGAGGAGAACTAACAATCCTCATTGATTCAAGAACCTAAAGTTTACTTAAAAAAAGTTTTTTTTAGATCTCTAAGAGATCAATTCAAGTAAAGAGCAAAGCTCTGTTGATAGATTTAAAATCCAAGACAAGAACAAAAAGGGTTTCTTAATAAATGAATTCCGTTCATAATACTTACCAAGAAGAGTTTTTGCAGAGTTTAACTCTGAAGTTCTATGGACAGAGAGCTAAGCTCTGAATGGAGAATTAAATTCTCAAGAAAAAGAGTTAAGGAAGAAGATGAAGAAACAGTAGTCATCTCAAGGGCCAAAGTCCTCATTTATAAGATGTGATGGGAAGCAGTTCAGCTTCCCATTCCCCTAGGCAATCCAACGGTGATAAAGATGGACAGGGTTGTACTCACGTGCAAGTCACGTGAGAACAACGTTGGAGGGCATTTGTTCCCTCATATAAAAAAAAGAAAAAGGGGAGAAAATTCCCCACAACTCAAACCTCACGTGTTAAACACGTGAACGTCTATATGCAAAGCATATGGGCGCTGCAATCAAAACACTTAATAGGCTAAATAAGCCTCACGTGTTAAACACGTGAGCGCCTATATGCAAAGTATATAGGCGCTGCAATCAAAAAACTAATAGGTTAAATAAGCCTCACATGTTAAACACGTGAGCGCATATAGGCGCTACAATCAAAACGCCTAACAGGCTAAATAAGCCTCACGTGTTAAACATGTGGCTATAGGCCAAATTGGCCTCACATGTTAAACACGCGAGCGCCCATATGCAAGGCATATGGGCGCCAAATCAGAGAAGCTAAATAAGCCTCACGTGTTAAACACGTGAGAGCACCTCCTTACGTAGAATTAAATTCTACTCAAACAAGGAACCGTTGGACCAAAGATCCAATGGTGATTAAGCATAGAATTAAATTCTGTTGGGAAGGATATTTTCTGTTAAACAGAAAGTTGATGGATCAAAAATCCAAGGAGATGGAAGATATTTCCCATATCCTGCTAAACAAAAAAAGATTGTGCTCTGTTAAACCGAGCACCCTTGGATTAAAAATCCAATGGTGATAAAAATATCACCGTTCAATATAATTTTATTCTATATATGGGAGAATATTCCCTCAATCTTGTTAAAACAAGAAAACATATTCTGTAAGACAGAAACACTTGGATCAAAGATCCGGTAAAATTCCCCAAATCAATTTTGAGTCCAATTAAATCAATTGGAATTTCATAATGAGAGATTTTTCTCAAAATTAATTAACAAACTTGCCTTAACTATATAAAGGACCCAAGACTTCAAGTCTCATATAGAAAAAAAACCTATAAGCTCCTGCCAAAAAAATACAGTGAGCTCTTGAGAGAACAGAGAATTTAATTCTCAGAAAAAGAAGACCTTCCTCCTTCAAAAACACTCTAGGTAAATAACAAATGATAGATTTTAAAAGTATCCATCTTGCATAGTATAATGGATATAAGGGTTTAACCCTTCATACAAGAACTTAGTTCTTCCTCTGGATTGAGATTTGCAAAAGCAAATCTCTCCACAAATTAAGAATTTAATTCTCATCGGGGAGATTCTATTCTTTAGACTCAAAACTTAGAAGGAAGAACTAGGTTAAAAAGAAAAACAAAGAAAAAGAAAATGAACATATGTTCTGGGAATTTAATTCTCCCGAAATTAGGGTTTAACCCTACATAAAGAACTTGGTTCTTATAAAAGTAAAAAAATAAAAAGAACTTAGTTCTCCAATAAAACAAATGATGATGATTCAAGATCTTCAAAACAGACATCTTGATGGTCATCAATGACTAAAATGTCATTAACAGAGATTAATATTTCTAAAAACAAAAAGAACTTGGCGTCTCACGTGAAACACACGTGAGTATAATTAGTGCTTAGAACTATTATTTTGCCTCATGTGTTTCCCACGTGAGTGCTTAAAACAAACAGAAGAAAAACTAAAACGCCTCGCATGCTTCCTACGTGAGCGTCCAAAGGGCAAAGGAAAACCCTTTTGTGTTGATTAGGCAGCAACCAAATAAACCATCCCAACACCCCAAAATAAAGCAATCACGTGAAATACACGTGAAACGCTCTTGGAAACCCAAAATCTAGCATCTAACGTGCTTCACACGTGAGCTCCAGCCAAGTGCTTAGCACTTATGTCAAAAAAGGGGGGAGAGCAAATAAAAACTGAAATCAACGCTCAGCACTTACGTGCTTCCCATGTGAGTGCCATGCAAAGTGCTTAGCACTCCATATTCATTCAAAATGACTAAGAGCTTATCCCTGGTTGCGCAGCATCCATATCTGAGCGCCTCACGTGAAAAACACGTGAGCGCCAGAAAAGATTAGTGCTCAGCACTATTCCATTGCCCCACGTGAAATACACGTGAAGCGCTGGATATATTAGTGTTTAACACTACTGGGTAGTATAGAAACCCAATCTCAACCCAAATGGGCTAAATTTTCTGAGGTTAAACCTCTTTGTTTTTTTAATCAACCGAGCCCATATTGCTCACGATCTCCCAAACTGATCTTAGTCTCAAACATGACTAATGATCTCTCACGGATGATATCCAAAATGATATTCATTCCATATCTCCTAAAGTAATCTTAGTCTCAAACATGACTAACGATTCTTAGGACCACTACAACCCTTTTTTCCCTCAATTACGGTATTCGGTTCAAGGGTACATCTTTCCACACCTCTGATATATATCGTTGTAATTCATCAGCGTCTTCAGAGAGGTGGCGGGTCCCAACAACCAACAACAACTCCGTTTATCCCATATTAATGCACTTCTAAGTTGACGTGCGCATCTTAAATCGGATCGCACCCTAAATTGGGCGCATTCCATATTACCATCATTCACTTCGCCACGTAACAAATACACGTGCGCGCAAGATGAATGTTGGACCGAAATGTCCTTAAACTAATATTCACCCCAAATACGGCGATAATGGACCGAAATGTCCTTAAACTAACATTCATCCCAAATATGAAATGTTGGACCGTGATGTCCTTAAACTAAAATAATTGAGCCTATACGCTCATTTACTTCTAAGTTGATTTTAGTCTCAAATATCACTAACGATCTTTAGATCAAACCCAAATATCAAGTGAACTGATGGACCTCATTTATATGAGATCCGCATCCTAAGTTCACTCTCGTTGGCAAACCAAGCTACCAACGTGGATCCCGTCAAGCAAATCCTTGACCCAAAACCTAAATCTAAAAATATACGGATTTAGACTAATCTGCGCCCTACGGGCGACAACATAAACTAGTCTCCGTTTACAATTCACGGGCAACCAAAACAAACAAAAACACACACGACACGAAGTGAACTGCTGGAGAAGGAGAAAGTGTTTATCGCAATGCGGTAACGTAATTAACTGCAGGGGCTTGCGCCTGCAGGGAAGAGCATCCCCACAATTAAAAAACCCTCATAAAATGAGGGGGAATCTGATAAAGTCTGCTACAACGGTCGCGTCTGTCCAAACCTCCGATATATGGTGTCATAAATCAACTTGGTATCTTCGGAGTGGTGGACGGATAAATCCAAATAGTATCTACCCCCAGATTCAGGGAAGACGATCTATCCCAGTTCGTCTATATTTCCGACGGTAAATATAAACAATGGCATACTGAAAGTAAGTGCAGAAAAAACTAGTAGTCATGCTGAGCTGCAAACTGGTCCAAGTCCTCCTGGCTCGGCTCTACGTCTTCAGAGTCCGGTCCTCCTGACGAACATTCCAAGAAAGAAAACAGAAAGGAATGTCGTCAGCGAACTAGCGCTCGGTAAGTCCCAAAAGAAGTAAGAGAAAATGACTGAATGGTATATGAAGTGAATAGAAACCAAGTAAAAGTACACAGATAGGGTTGTATTTTAGAGTATCTAATCATGTTCACTTACAGGTATAAGATAGCTATTCTAACGTAGTTATTTGTAGTTTGATAAGAAAGGTATTCATGTATACGAGAGGAGTCCATCTTATCCCATGGACTATAGTAACATGTAGTATAAGGCCGATCATAACCTACAGGACAACGGCACGTGAATTCATATAGGTGTCTTTTAAGTGACCTCTCGTGCCACGATATACGTTCCGCACCAATCTACCCTTTTATTCTCGCGTATTGTATTGTATAGATTAAGATTATAGGTCTTGGACGAATCCATGAATATAAAATGTACAGGTTCATGTTCAAGGTGTAAGCATGTTTTTAGGTAGTCATGTCAAGTTCATGTCACGTTATAACCATGGTTCGGTCGAGTCGAGTCAAGTATACAAGTTTGAGTTTAATGATTTGAATTCGTGTGTTCAGGTTCATGATCAAATATTCAAGCTTGTGTTTGATTTTGGATTCTGGTTTGAATTTGGATTCATGTTGGAGTTAGAATCTTATGGAAGGACTTTGTTCTTGCAACATCTTAAGTTCGGGAGTAATCGACAACTGCTGCACATGGACGGCAGGATTTGTGTCTTTTTCCAAGACAATTGCTATTGATAACTCCGTTAAGTTGTCTAACCTGAATAGGTAAGCACTCACTTTCTCTGGCTCCTTGGGGCTCAAGAGAACTGATCCCGCTTAAACCTATATTAAACTAGAGTCTTTAAAATATTGTTTTGCATATCTCGATAGGATTTTATGAAAAATTCTTTAATATAGTTTAAAAATAAACCTCGAGAGTGATTTATAATATTTAGGCCTTTCATGAACATGGATTTTAATTTAAATGGTATTTTTGGTGATGAAACATAGCCTTTTTAAAAGTTTGTGGTATTTTATTGAAAACTGACTCTTTTGGAAACTTGATAGTTTTTTATTAAAAATTTTAATCTTTCTTTTTAAAAGTATAACTTCATAATATGTTTTTATTGAAAATACAAATTCATAGTTTTATATAATTTTCCAAAATTTAGTTTTTATTTAGAAAATTCATATTTCTTAAAAACCCGTATTTTTATTTTCTTTCGAGACGGAATACTCCGTGAGGATTTCTGCATCTCGCTCTACTGTCCCAAGAATGTGCGATAATCTGCACCATCCATTAGTGGGTCTCTTAACGAGGGTTGTAGAGGCGTATTTGCCAAGGATTACAAAATACCGATTTAAAAGAAACCCATTTTGAAAAGATGTGGTATTTTAATGAAAAGTTTATTATTTAAAATAGCTATATGTTTAGAGTACCGTGCTATGGAACCATAGTGTGCGTATGGGGCAGGTCGTTACGCCGTGATGTTTTTTCAAAAGGTATTTAAACTAATTATCGATTAGAGGGTGATACTAAAAGTTCGTTTTATGATAGTTTCACATGGAATATTTGGTTAAAATCAAAGATAAAAGATTGTATTCAAAGTTATAAGTAGGGTGGTAAAGTTAGTTTGACCTATATATTAAGGAAAAGGGAGTTCCAAGTTTAAAAAAATGTATCGAAGGTAACTCCACTTTACTGATATATTTTTAGGAGAAGAATTCAGATGAAAAGAAGAAAAGATGAGAGGGACTTACGGCTTTATAACTTTGAGAAGGGAGTAAGGAAAAGGGAGGGGGCTTCATGGTGTCGCGGGAGCTCCGGAAACGGTTTCGATCTTCTATGGAAGGAGCTTGGTTGCTAACTCCACTTGCACTTAAGAACTTTTGATGTGATTTTGCTAGAAATTTTCAGAATAGAGGGGAGCTAGGGCATAGGGTGGTATTTATAGTGAAGAATTAAGGTATAGGAATTAGAATTTTGGATTAAAATGCATTAAAAAGGTGTTAAATGGTGAATTGAACAGTCTCTGTTTGATTGCAGGAAAATCAAACAGTGCAGGGGAGTTAAGGGGAGTCGAAGGGACAAGTGTGCAAAGCACGGAGGAGATTAGGGCATTTTGGACCGTCGGCACCGGCCATAATGAGGGAATGGGCGGTCGGATCTTGGGGCCTTGCCTCGAGATTCGTGTCATGTGTCAATTTGGGTGTGCACACCTTATTGCGTCTGTTTAATTTTTCTGAAACTTTTTGTTTCTCCGTCTATTGCACGTACAACTCTTGGGCTTCCGAAAAATTAAAAAGAAAAATCTAAAAAAATAATTGGGTCTGATAGGGTTCGAACACACAGGCTATGTCACTGCAGTGTAGAGGCTTTACTAGTGAGCTACAAGTTATTTCTTGCTTTTATTAAACAAAAATAACTTTTAACTCTTACACGGGCTGAAATACCCTTTTACTGTGAAATACAAGAAATTTCTTTACAGTGATTTCAGAGTCGTTACGTCTACCCTCCTTATAAAAATTTCGTCCCCGAAATTTACAATTACATAGGTACTAATTTTTAAAAAGGTAAGGGTATCGTGCATGCATATCTTCTTCTCTTTCCTAAGTTGATTTTCCTAGCGAGTCCTTTCTCCATATCACTCGGACCAAGTTTACCTCCTTGTTCCGTAATGTTTTAACTATCGGTCTAGGATCTCAACTGGTTGTTGCTCCCATGTTAGGTCGATTTGTACTGTAAGCTCTGAGTGATCAAGTATGTGGCTGGGGTCGCTCACATATCGTCGTAGGTGAGATATGTGGAACATATTGTGCACTCTTTCCAATGAGAATGGTAGTGCTAAACGGTATGCCACTTTTCCAACTCATTCGAGTATGTCGAACAGTCCTATGTATCTTGGACTTAACTTACCCATTTTGCCAAAACATATCACTCCTCTATTTGGAGAGATCTTCAGGAATACATGGTCTCCAGGTTGGAACTCCAGATGTCGACGCTTTGTATCTGCCTAATGTTTCTGTCGGTCTTGGGCTATGCGCATCCTTTCCCTGATCGTGCGAACCACATCTGCAGTTGTCACGATCATCTCTGGCCTGAGGAGTTCGCGATCTCCAACGTCATCCCAACTCAGCAAGGAACGACATTTCCGTCTGTAGAGTGCTGCGAATGGTGCCATCCCAATGCTTGCCTGATAGCTGTTGTTGTATGAAAATTCCACAAAGTGTAGATGATCTTCCCACGAACCTCCAAAGTCTAACATACAGGCTCTTAGCATGTCTTCCAGAATCTGAATTGTTCGCTCGGACTGTCCATCTGTTTGTGGATGATACGCCATGCTAAATTTCATACCCGTCCCTAGGCTAGCTTGCAGACTCTGCCAAAATTGTGATCGGAATCTTGTATCACGATCAAAGACGATACAAATAAGTACTCCATGTAATCTCACGATCTTCTGCATGAGTTTATGGGTATCAATTATGGTACATCTTGAAGGTTTAAATCTTACTTTAGATTTACACTCACCTCCATGTACTTCTTTGCTAATGTCTCGGTTGACGGGCCAACTCAAAATGGAATAAGGTGAGCCGACTTAGAGAGTCAATCCACAATAACCCAAATTGCATCGTTACCCTCTGTGCTGTGAGGGAGTGCAGTCATGAAGTCCATGGTAATGTGCTGCCATTTCTATTCTGGGATTGGTAACGGATGAAATAGACCAGCAGTTCTGTGATGTTCAGCTTTCACTTGCACCAAACACTTTGCAACGCTTCTAGCTACTTCGTACTTCATTCCATGCCACCAGTAGTGTTGTCACGACCCGAAAATACGGAATATGACCGGCACTTAAATTACGAAACGTCTCGAGGCGTACGTAATCTAAGTAAGCCAAAACCCAGAAATCCAAACCAAGTAAAGCGGTAGAGTGAAGGAAAAATCAATTTTTAAGCAAAAAGTTTAACAACATAAGCCGAAATATGCATTTTTAAAATCTCAAGTCTTTTCTGAAAATTTCGGCAGAGTTTCCTTTGTAAAAACTGACCCCAAACGGGTACAACCTGATAAAGCATATATAATGAATAAAGGCATCCCCAAGCGGGAGCTAGCTCTTCGTCAATCGACGGACAAAACCACACAATGCAATATAATATACAACACCTAAAGGCGAGGATCAAACTCAGGATATAATCCAACATCATCAAGAAAACCAGAGGAAAACCATAATAATACAGCGCGCGACTCTAAGGTCGAAAGAATATACACTGGTCATCTATCTCTATCAAATAATACAAGTCTGGTTGATGGAGTTTTACTAGATATAACTGAAATAACAAATATACAATGGTGGTCCTGATGCAAAAGAACCCACCTACCAAAGCAATCATCCGGAAGGAACAGTGTGCCAGCAAAGCCGCAACGAAACCTGTACGGCAAAACCTGCAAGGAACTGTAACACAACGGGGGTGAGTTGCCAACTCGTGAGTAGAAAACATCTACGAGTAGAAATCGCATGTATGACGCTATCCTAAGTTATACGATCAGTAATATCCTCAAATAATAATAATAAGGCCTGAAGCATACCATAATGGTAAGGGTAAACATCTATCCATATAGTGTAATACCAAGAACTCGTGTCAGTACCTCAGGTAACAACATGTCACTAATATGATGTACAAATGTCAGGTAGCAATATATCACTAAAATGATGTGCAGATGCATATGATGAGAACAAAGTACATCATGAATCAAAGAACTGTTTTTCTTTATTTAATGAGATTTCTGTATGTATATAATCGAGATATCATCAATGAAATCAACCTAAAATCCGTGTCAAGTATCGACACAAAACATAAATCTCAATATCTCAATATCTCAGGCTCCGGCTATCCGGACTGGCCTGTATCACCAAATCTCAATATCTCAGTGTCTCAAATCTCAATATCTCAATATCTCAATATCTAGGCTCCGTCAGTCCGGATCGGCCCATGTCATCAAATCACACGACCACGGACGGTATCCTCCGGAAATCCGCCGCGCCAGGTAAAATCACCGGTAGGCAGTCTGCCCCTGCTAGGCTCATCATCCTCCATGAAATCACTCTCGCCCCGGGGACCATACCGGGTCCACCATGTACCCGAGACGGTTCATACGACTCCTCGAATCGGGTTCGAAATCCATCTCATAACCGAGAAAACATCATGGTGGACGACTCATACATCACGAGAAAACCACACTTTTCATTTTAAAAAGAGAGAGAGAAGTTTATATATATTCTTGCGGTTTTCCCCCAAATCCAGGAAATCTCATGAAAATCCGAAATCCAATCATCAATAGAAAGTAAACAGTGAATATCGGCATAAAACCCCAAAATATTGTATAACCAATGAATATATGAATGCATCTGATATCATGCAATGAGTGCAATAGTTAAACTAGCATATGAAAGCGGTAACATATTGCAACTATCAGCTAGCAGGCTATGTCAATGAAATGATATTCACTAAAGTGTACGTGACATGGCAATTACCGATGATGATGTGTGTGAGCCGGCAAGCAGGTGTACGTGGAACATACGCATCATCGGTAATGGTGCTGGTGTCCCGACAGCAGGGTTTCATAATAATTACAGATAACATATGTATAAGCATGCAATGCGATGAAACATCATGAATATACAGAAAATGATATGATAACAGCAACACTGAAGAATAAACCTACCCAATATACGAGTCATACAATTTGGTATTTAAAAATACTCACAATTCTCCACTTTTGAAAACAAGTATGACTCGAGCCCAGTCAAAAGGGTAAGGAAATCCATTTAAGTCTGAGTCGATCTATATATATATCTAGTAGTCGGTGATCTCGCCTCAATAGTATCACGTACGATACAATATATATATATATGACATCCTCGAGTCAAGAGTGCGGATCTAACATCATAATCATATCTCGTAAGGTAAATTTATCGTACGGCATCCCAAATCTGGGTACGGGTCAAATATCACATATAACACAACATCCATATGGTATCATCATCATATATCATGAACTATCACATATAACACAACATCCTTATGGTATCATCATCACATATCATGAACTATCACATATAACACAACATCCTTATGGTATCATCATCACATATCATGAACTATCGCATATAACACAACATCCCTATGGTATCATCATCACATATCATAAACTATCACATATAACACAACCATATATAACACAACATCACTATGGTATCATCATCACATATCATGAACTATCACATATAACACAACATCCCTATGGTATCATCATCACATATCATGAATTGGGGGGTACTGATCTAAAGTCTAGTACAAACTGATACCAATATCATCATACATATGTTCTCGCGTGAATAAAATCACATTACCCAACGATCCACTATAATATCCTGCCGCATCTCATATCATGACCCAGATACATATCACAACTCGCGGCATCATGCCCGATCATATCGACTCGCCTCCAATATCATATACTGTCATCAACATCCGTGTGTGTGTGTATAAACACCAAAACATCCACATAAACCTATATATATACATATGACGTATACACCCAAAACCAAATCCCGTGTGTATATATGTATGTGTACAATCCTTACTCTAGGTTTCACGACTAAGAAACCAACTAAATCCTTCTTTCAATTCTCGCTAACACTAACCCATGATCTGCTAAAGCTTTTCTTGCTAAGTGTTTATATCTCTCAATAACACATCAAAGTAAATCTATATCACATCATACCATTTCTTACGACATTGCGGGGGTGCTATACGCCATCCACCCGACTTCTCCCGTAGATATAAATCTACTCACTTTTGCTTGCCGATGCCGATGTCGCCACGCGCTTGCTTATCGTCTCTAAGTCTTCACGAGGGTACCTACATATAATAAACAATCGCAATCGCTATTAACATCAAGTCCAGAAACCAAAACGGCACACGGATTTTCTATGGGTCAAAACTTATAGCCAACGCATGCAAAACGACTAAACAGCCCTTGTTGTTGATGTACAAACATGCAACAACCCAATACGAATCCAAATATCAAGAATTAGCATTTCAAAATACGGAAAACATAGCCAAAATCACACTAGAATGTTCCCAGATTTTGACTCAGGTCAAATAAAGCTAAGCAAACAAGTCTAGGGTGCTGTATATGATGTATATGAGCTACTGGACCAACCCCGACACCTCATGCCACCAAGTGGCCGGCCCCTACCTATCAAATTCCGTCCAAATCGGCCCTCCCTTCTCTGTTGGGTTTTGTCTTCGTAGGGTGGTCTCCTGGTGGTGTATCTAGGTCCCTGATATTGTTTGCTACTCTCAAAAACTCTCCGGGTCACTCCAGATTTCTCTGCACACCCCCAAACACTCACAAAACCGATATGGATCAATTCTAAAGTTTGTATTCTCTGTTCTAAACTCGGTTCCAAGTCTCTAATTCGATCCCTAGGGTCTTGTACAGCCACCACACATCACTAATTCCCCAAAATCCTCAAACCCTTCTCTTGAATTTTCTAAACACCACATACCCTAACCAAACACATTCTAAACTAATCTAGAATACAAGAAATCTAAAACTAAACTAAATGGAAGAATTTATACCTCCTTTAGGCCACTCAAGACAGCCCTAACTCCCCAAAGTTGTCAAAATCCCATTTTGCTTGGTCTAATGTGCTTCCCTTGAGCTTGTTTATGTTTTTAAAGAAATGGGTATGGGGTTTTGGGTTTGTTTTGGGGGTGTTTTGAGGCTTGAAGTGGAGGAGTGAGATAGGGTTTTGCCATGGGGGAAGAGGGTGAAGAGATGAATAATGAGAAACAATGAGCCATGCCTAGGTTGACCCCTCACCATCTCTCTCTCTCATGCCCATCCCTCTTGTCATCATGATACCTTTTGACTTTTCTTTTCTATTTGTTTTCTCTTCTTTATCTTTTGTTTTCTTTTCTCTTTCTAAAACAAAACTATGCAAGAAAAGGAAAAAGCCATGACAAAATGAAAAAGGGTCAAAATGTGACATGTTGCATGTTTTGCACAAAACAAGGTTAATACGCGATTAGCGATATTTCATCGCGATTAGCACTAAAAGTGAATATAATAAATCATAAAATTTCATAATTTACTTAAATCCAATAAAACACCATCATTTTAGTAATTTCTATAATTTTTCCAAATTTCCCCCAATTTGTCGGTATTTAATTTTACCGCCCTATTAAAATATTCATTATATTTATTATTTAATTCTAAAAATTCCCAAAAATAATATTTTATTTTTCTGAAATGTTACAATCTTTCCTCCTTAAAGAAATTCGGTCCCCCAATTTACATTTAGCCCCTCAAATACTAAAACATTTCAGTAAAAAGTCCAAGTCGTCGGGGCTCCGAAATCATCAATACCTAAAACGCATCGTAGCGTAATGCATGCGCATGAACAATGAGCAGATAACTCCAAATCAAAACTCCGTCAAGCATCCCGCAATCATCGGAGTTACAGCGAAGACATCCATGTCAAAGCCAAAACAAAACCAATCATGATATACATCAAAACCATACATGTAAACATCAAAAGGAAATGCATGCCAAACCTTTCATGTCGCTGTGCGACGCGCGTATCGCGGCACAGTGGCGGACGTCTATTGTAAGAAAATAACTATATATATACTTATCATTTGTTTAATGTGTACGTCCCGCCGTTTTGAAATGATTTAGAAGGGTTTCCTTTATAAAATGTTTCATGTCATCTCAGACACGTAGGTAAATACCGAGACTATAGCTCCCTTTTTTTTTGGAAATCTCTTCGATAGCTATCAATGCATGCAAAATATATCCAGGTACTCTCCTCTGACTAGTCATGCTCAGTACGAAAATAAATAGCAAATATCATAAAAACGTACTGCTCCATAAGAAATCAATCTCAAAATGTGCATATGACTGCTGCGTGCGTCTGATGCGCACGGAAATCGAAATCCATGAATGTGTCATACATATATACAGAAACAAAATCTAAGTGCAACGGGTGTGCACGAAACACCTGTCAAAGGCAACGGGTGTGCCTGACAACAATATCAGATGCATCTGATATGCACGAAGAACCCTGATTTAGTGCATCTGGTGTGCACCAAAATCGCATCAAGCGCCCAAATATGCGCAAGAATCCAAATCCAGTGCACAAGGTGCACGAAAACAATATCGAATATCGCAATAGAAATCGATGGTATACAACACATCTCAATCCAAATCCAAATCAGGTATACCATGATATAATCTCACAACCATATGCATCAGCGTGCACAAAATCGAATCAAAATACTAAAAGTGTATGAAAACTATGCCGAAAGTATAAGTCAAATCACATGCCTACCATAGGTATGGAATCAAAATCACTACCTCAAATGACATCTAATCAAAGTCAAGTGCTACTGTGGTGTACAAAATCTCAATCATGCAAATAAATCGCTCAAAATATCAGGCATGAAATCAAAATCAACATCTCGAATGATATCAAATCAAAATCAAGTGCAACTGTGGTGTACAAAATCTCAATCCAGTGCAACTAACATGCACGAATGGAAACCCCAATCGAGTGCATCCGATGCGCACAAAACACAAATCTGGTAACACAAATGCTCAAAGGCATAAATCGGATGCAAACAAGGTACGGAGTATAATTCCGGTGCAACCAATGCACAAAATACCTAGCTGGTGCAACAAATGCTCGAAATATGAATCCGGTGCATCCAGTGCACGAAATACAATACATTGCAACAATCGCACAAAATAAAAATATGGTGCTTCAAGTGCACAAAATACCAACTCCAGTGCATCCAGTGCACGAAATACCAAATACAGTGCATCCAGTGCATGAAATACCAAATGCAGTGCATCCAGTATACGAAATACCAAATACAGTGCATCCAGTGCACGAAATACAATATGGTGCAACAATGCACAGCGTAAAAACCTAGTGCAACAACTGCACAAAATACAAATCGGGTGCAACAAGTGCACGGAAATGCATCAATAAATCAAATGCGTATAAAAAAGCAACACCGAGTGTGCCAAGATGTATAAAATTATAAACGCGTGCAACTGTGTGCACAAAACAAGTATCCACGCACTGCAAGCACATGCAAGCTATACCGAGTGCAAAAACCAAATCGAGTGCATATCACCTGCATAAAAATCAAATCAGCTGTATGCAATCCATGAAATCATAAACATGTGCAGCCAAGGCACAAAACTGAATCAAGTGCAATAAACCTGCACAAATCATAAATCAACACAACGGTGTATAAAGCATATCTTGTATTGTGATGGTAATATTCTCAAGACCTGCTTGGGTTTCTCTTCTATACCATGATGATGGTGATGGAAACGTTAACCTAGCATATTGGTTTTGTATTGTGAATGTATGGTGAACTGTGTATAACCGTATGATCAAGGAGTGGTTTATCTTGTTTTCAGAGAAGGAAAAAATTGTGACTTTTATTTGTGTAGTTGCATGTCTTTGTTTAGTGCACTCTTTACTTGTCTTGGTCAAATATGGTACATTTTGATTTCATGCACTATTAGTGCCCACTGATTGCCTGTTGATTGCTTCTATATGTGCAATCATTAAATATAGTTCTTATTGCTCTCTTAAGGTCTTTTGTATAGCAAAGTATAGTTTTATGCACATTTGCTGATATGTGCTCGTATTTTGATCAGATCCAGTTGCGGCATAAATTTGCTGGATTGCTTGGTTATTCCAACTATGCTAATTTCGTCATTGAACCTAGAATGGCAAAGACGACTGCGAAGGTTTGTGCCCTTTTACAAGCTTTTATTATCTTCAGTGCAGATGTTAAGATTTAAAAAAAAAAGAAAAAAAGAATTGCATATTATTTCAAAGTCTCAAGGTTAGCTATCAATTTTTGATTCAATTTCTTTTAACAGGATATCTCAAGACATCCCATTGCAGTGAATGCCAAGCGGCATCCCATTTTAAATAGTATGCCACTTCATGTAGAGGTTATATTCTAGATATTGCGAGCAGAGAGCTTCAAAAAGAAAAGGAGAAATCCTCTCTTTCTCTTTCTCTTTCTATAACTGAACCAATAATCTCCTTCTCCCTAGATACCTGAACCAAATTTCTCTTTCCTTAATTAGATATAATTCCACATGCCTGCTTCGCACGAACGAAAATACTAGTGAGATTGATGCAAGGTAATTAGACGTTTAGATGTGAAATAATAACTCTAAGGCACATATAAAACTAGAAAGAAATAGAACACATTCTTACAAGTAGGTGGCATATACTAATTTTGTCAAGCAAAATGACCTTTCTTAGGTTAGGGGCTGATAAGTAGGAAGTGTCTCCATATTAACGATTATGTAATGGCACTTTCCGAGTCACATCTGAAACCATTGAATCTCCATTAAGAACGGCTAATTGTTTCATATACTAAAGTTATAATCTGATTTTTTATTAAAAAAAATGGCATCTTATGCAACTAGATTTTTAGTGCGTAAATTATATCCTATGCCTACGAAGATATAGCAGGATATATCCTTCCTGTCTTATGAGGAAAAAAATTCAAACTTTCCTGTTAGAGGTCCATGGATCTCTCTTTGAAATCTAGTACTATAATAAGTAGACATGGCTTCTCTCAAGGTTAGTTGTTGTATCTGAAGTTATTTGTGCATTGAAAGAGGAGCGCTTCTTTGTGAAATTCAATGGTATTTAATTAGTAAAAGTGCTAATATAGGTATACGTTGTTAAATTGTTGAAAAAACATATGAATGAACTTAAAACACTCCATTGCTCTGTTTGCATTTTAAACTGATGAATCAATATACAAAAGAAAATGAGTTTCAATGAAGTGTACAAAGAAAGCGAGGCTTAAAAGTGTTAAGCTGGAACCTAGTACCCTAATTATTTCCTTTACAGTTAAGGAACTTTTAGCATTTCAAGTCATTGTATTTTTCTTTTGGAAAGTTGGGATTGTTTTTACTATGATTTGATTATTTAAAACGCCTCATCGCATCCGCTAGAAACATGGTTTCTTGCACGGGAATGGATTTCATAATCCGTCATCATGTGATTGCTCAAACTCATACAGTGCCTTGACATCTTTTCATTTATTAAATGTCCCACCTGGATGTCCCGCTTCATTAACATCTTTAATTCTAAGTTTTGTTCAATAGTTAGCCATAGTCTGATAGGATTATATTGAATGATGACTCAAGGCCACCATTTAATTTGGACCTAGGATTTACTGTACTATATGAAGAGGGCCAAAGAACATCACTTCAATTTGGACCTAGGAGAAGTGAAGCAATACTTTCCTTTCAACTTGGTTCTGTCTGGAATTTTCAAAATTTTCAAGATCTGTTTGGTAATCATTATATTTAACCTAACTCTGGCAACTCCTTCTGTAGAACAATAGGCGTCCAAAATATTTTTTAAATTACTTTTTATTATTTGTTCATAGTAAATTTAAGATTCTTTTTTATAAAATTATTCCTGATGCAGGTTTAAGATTTGAGGAAATTAACAGTGCCGAGGTTTGCCATGAAACTGTCCGCCTTTTTTCTGTTCTGGATTTCAGTTCAAGTGAGCTCGTAGGTTACTTGTACCTAGATATGTTTTACAGGTTCTTCTATTCTCTTCTTAATATTAGCTTCCATTGCATGGTTGAATTAGTTTAAATTCTAAATATTTGAAATTTCTGCCTCAGAGATGGAAAGTATGCTCATACTTCTGTTTTGCCACTTCAAAATGGATGCTTGTCTTCTGGTGGAATGCGTCAGGTATCTTCCTTTGCCTTATGGATACGGCTTGAATGACATGTCGTGTAGATCTTTATTGATGTCTAAAATCATATAAACTTTATTCAGTTTTTCATTTCTATCGCCAAATATCATATCTGCAAAACCATGCTTTTAGTATATACACATGTTGCATGAGAAATCAGTGTCCCTCATGTTTTATCCATGGAGATCAAGATAGTTCAAGAAGATGGTGGATACTGGATAGTTAAATTTTTAAGGAAACTTCTCGCAAGTTATATGAGCTCAACCTCCTATACATATATCCTTATTGAGAACCTCGGGTTATAGAGCCTTAAAATAAGGTTAGTTTTTCAGCCATGCAGTTTAAACTCATGCAACGGAGGAGCAAACTTCTTATTTCTCTAATCTCTCGTCTCCCATAAATAAAATTTTAAAATGACTAGATTTGCTGTGAGGAATCTATTCATAGTTGAAGAATAAATTAGCCAAAGAACCAATGGCAAATCTCCAATTCATGGTTTCATTTAGTCTTGCTGTGACTTTGCCTTTACACTTCATGAATACTGTACCAAGTGACTTCTGATATTGGATATGCTCCTTTGGCTGTTGCTATTTCTTTTATTCCGATTTACTTTTTTTGGCAGCATCAGCAGGTGCGGTGTTAATTAATACATTTTGTAGATGCGTTTAACTATTAGTTATGACTAAAATTGATGTTGTTTTGGAAATATGCTTGTATTTTTTACCATAAAAGTTTATGTCATATGCATAGATGATTGTGGTTAGCTACCCACCACAACCTTATCATGTTGCATTGGATGGGTATGAATAAGTAAAATCTACTGAGATGCTATGCAGTATTCAACTTTAACCTTTACCTGATCTTAAGTATTCCGTTACCTGGAATGGCAGTAGATCTTTATCTGGTTAACATATGATTTATTATTATATTCTTTTGCCTCAGTCTAAATGTATATATTAAGCATTTGTTACGTAAATTTTCTCAGGGGTCATCTCAATTTGGATGGCATTTCATGAGCCACAATAAAAAAAAATTTCAAAACCTTATGATATGTGGCCGATCTGATCTATATTCCTTTTTGTTTGTTCAGATTCCTGTTGCATTACTATTAGCTCAATGTCCAAAACAAATTGATGAAAGACCAGTTTTGTTGCGATTCTCTGACGTTGTCAGTCTCTTTCACGAGTTTACTCATGTGATATGATGATCTCTAACATCAAACCGCTGTTTCCTTAAACTGCTTTATTTATTTATATATTGCTCCATTTATCTGATGGTTCTAATTATATGCTTCGGAATAATTTTGAGCATGGACCAAGCGTTCTTCATTTTCTATCTTAACTGTACACTCTTTCTGCTTCTCAGCTGGCTTCCTTGTGCCAATTTTCATTTCCCCCCTTGTCTGTCACAATAGTTTTGGCTTACGATCCACTGCACAATTTATTTGCCTATTAATTGATTTCACCTGCAAGGATTGCTGTCTATTTCTTAGGAGCCTTACTCATTATTTTGGCAACAACTCATAAAAGCTTGAAGTATGGTTGACAATCTGTCGAAAAAAGGGTCAATTTTATTAAGATTTTAAGACTTTGTCCAGTTCTCCATAGCTGACCCTTTTTTTCTCGGGGAGAAGGCGGAAAAAAGTAATAATGAAAACACTTAGAGCTTAAATGTAAATAAACGAGAAGGAGAAATTAGATTGTGTTACAACTACTTGACTTTTCTTTTCCATACCTTAGGAATTCTTTATCTTAAGAGATGCGGTGTAGCAATGAAGTTTGTACGCCGTGCACTTATCAGAAATTTTTGTTTGCTATAATCTATATTAAATTACACGCACTAAGATGTAACTGTCTCATTTGTTCATGTATCTATGTAGTCCTTGACGATTTGTATTGTCTGTAACAATTTCTATATGGCTTTAATAGTTTCAATTTAGTTACTCCTGTTGAAGATTTTGATTAATTAATGTACTACATGGTATAATACAGTGTGATTCATCTACGGTTTCATTCTTTTTGATATTGTTTTGGTAACATGTAGTCTGCATCTAAGGTAGAACCGTAGAACCAAGCAGAGCCATGCCTATCCTCCCAGCTATGATGATTTCACATTTTTTTACTTAATTCCATATTGTTTGTTGTTTGTGCTTGCTATTGGAGGTTTATCTGTATGTGTTGTCATGTTTTCGTGGCTTCTTGTTAGGTCCATCATATATGCAACCGAGCAACTTTTGCAAGATTTTCTGGATTGCGTATTGAAGCAGACTTCACTGAAATTCCTGGTCAGCTTCTTGAGAACTGGTAAACTCGAGCAATATCAAATATCCCTTAATTTATATGAAAGATATCACTAGAGGACAGTGCTTTACATTAGATTTTGGCTTAGGTGTTATGAAGGCAGCTGTCTTCAAATGATGTCTGGTTTTTATCAGGTGACATTTCTTCTATCCATATTTGGTTTTATGTTTCCTACATGGCAGTTAAAATATACTGTAGTTAATAATTTCTCTGAAGTTTCCATGCTTCAGCACATGGTACTATGGTAGTCCGTATATATCATGTAGACGACTGCATGAAAACGTGAAGTTTTGACTGTTCTTGAAAAACTATATTTTTGTTTTGTATGCCTGAAGAAACAACTGTCGATGCTTGTCTCAATGAAGAAGAAGAAATGCTGATGTTTAGTGTTAAACCTATCTATATAATTTTTCTCAGTAAGGATATTAGAGAAGAACCATTTGCTTATATAATGATATAGACCAGATAAGAACAAAAAGATGCCTTGCTCCAACTTGGGGACATTTAAAATGCCGTGTGTCGTGACCATTGAAATGTATTTCTTACCGACCTAGTAGTTGAACTATAATGTGGATATTAATTAATAGGTATTCTCATATATATGTTTGCAGGACATTACAAAATGTAATTCAAGTGAGATGTGTAAATCCTTAAAAGGGTGGCGGGATCTGTTTTCTGGTCTCAAACTGAAGCAAGAAATTCTTTTCTGTGAGTCACCAATGTACCATTTTATTTACAGCCATAAATCTTTGGAAGATAATTTTATGCTTGTAGTTCGTACATTTTAAAATTTTACTATCTTAATAAAAGTGTGTATTGTTCATTCTCAGTTAACTTTTAGATCATCAGTAAATTTTCTTGTTTTATGTCTCGGTTCTCAATATCTGATCAGTGATGTTTTATCTATCATCTACGATATTGTCATGAACCAGAAAGTCATTTATCAGTAATATTTACTTGATTACATGGTTAATAAGTTTTGATGCACATATGTAACAATTACCAGACAATGTTTTTCTTGTGTCTCTCGACTGCAGAAGTCGTTTTAGAGAGAGTCGGCTATCTTCTTTTTTGCGGACATGAATTCGCTCCACACCTGACTTGTGTATCCTAGCTACCATTCCATTTCAATATCTATATAAGTATATAAATTTAATCAATACTCTCAATTATTATATCAATTGTATTCTGGCACTACCATTCCATTTCAATTATTATATCAATTGTATCCCATGGAATTGACCTATTTGGGGTATTTTTTCCCTTTGGGTTTACCCATGAAAATGCTATCCAAACAACCCTTTTTAAAGGATTGCGTTGATCCGGGAGAAAATGTAATCTAGAATTTTTATCCTATGGATTGTGTGTATCCAAACATGCCCTAAAATCAATGGGATTAAACCCTATTCCTTTTTTTGGTGCTAGAACGCTAAACATATTTTTCCATAGATATTAACATTGGTTTTATTTTGGGAAATTTTTTATAGAGCACCATTGAAATTTCAAGGGTTTTGAGATAACAGCATCGAATTTTTAAAATGCCATGAACCCCTTTTGAATTGACAATATTGTATAAAAATGTTAATTTCGTTAACCTTTTGAAGTCATGAATGGATTGAATAACCTCTAAACGACCTTGTATAGGGACTGAATAGCCTCGAAATGAATTGAACCTGACATTTTTTGACAAAAAAATCCTCCAAATGGGATTCATAGCATTTTTAAAGTTCAATGGTGCTATTTCAAAAACCTTGAAAGTTTGATGGTGCTTTATGAAATTTACCCTTTTATTTTTCATGATATGCATTATGCACTTATGGGGTATTTTACGAAATACGGATGCTATGGACTGCGAATCCTGTACATAGATATTATGGAAACCAAATTGTGGATTAAATATTTTAATAGAATGCTGCTCATGCTAGGCGATTGCCTTCCGTGAAAAAATCTGCTCAGTGATTGCCTGCACTAAGAAACCGAAAGAAAACAAATACATAAGTAATTAAATATTTGTTTCAAAGGGCTGAAGAAAGTGTCCTAATATCTTCTTACAGTGATCTAGGTCTTCAGTGCTGTTTTGTGTTATTCTATTAATTTGAGGACAAGCGCTGCTTAGTGTTAGGTGCACAAAGCATCAAAATTTAAATGACTGACGAGCTGTTTGATCTAATCATGCAGGTACTGGCCCCAGGAGGAGCTAAAGATCCCGTCGAGATTTTAAGCTCCAAGTGTTGCTCATGCTGTTTTTTTCAACAAATTATTGGCACTCATAACTTGTTTGTATGTCCAGCTTGCTTTACACATCTGCTATCTGATCTTGACCAATTTTGTTCTTACACATCTCCTACCTATCTTAGCCAAATGCTTTTCTAGTAAAACTAGAGCACAATACACGTTGGTTTTTAATTCAAACTAGGAATGGAGTTTTTTTGGGTGGGGTTGAATGCTTGAATTGGCATATTTAACTGGTTATTAATTTATTTTCATTTGCGAACTAGTTTTCATATTGCAATTTGAACTTCTAGAAGTGCCTTGGCAAAGTAAAATTGCAAAAGGAAACAGAGAGAAGCCCAATTGGAAGAGCTAAAAAGCTTTACAAATAGGGAGAAAAGTATTGTGCCGTTGTCGCCTATAAAAAGTTGACAAGAAATAAACAATTCAAACATTTTTTTGCGGGGTGGGTGGGGTGAGGGAGCAGGAGGTTTTACGATCTTTATCAATATGCCATAATAGCACTCAGTAATTAAACTTATCAAATCATAGAAAATGTATATGCAACGAGGTATGTGTTTATGTATACTGGAGATCTACCCTTTAAAGTCAAGTATCATTTTATACCAACTATGCCGAAACACGGTTGAAAGAAAACTTTTGGATATTTATGTATTTTATGGTGTCCCGTAAAGGGAAGAGCGCAAATGATAATAGATTATTGATCAATGGGGACTGACGACATGTATTTAGTTCTACTCAGTTCTGTCGCGGTCAGATAACGATAAGAGATTAGGTTTTCTAGAAAGTTACCGGTTCATTCGGGAAGAGAAGAATAGATGCAAGAGTTTGATTGCTCATGATGAAATCTAACAAAATGGTAGAAAACTAAACTTCCCTTCTAAAAGTATCTGTCCTGGTTATTTGCCATTTGAATACACATGTATTGACGGATCTCTGGATCTTCTTCAGATGTTACCTTCTGTCACGCTTCGCTTCCCAAAATACGGAATACGGAGAGCGACGAATGCCAGCCGTGCTACCTACGGTAAGAAAACATCCTTCCATAGTCATATAAGACTGTCTAGATTAACCTGTCAAAAATAAAATCCAATACCAAAAGGAATAATACTGATAATCATGCTGCAATGAAACCACAAGGAATATTAAAAATGGGTCCACTAGATAATTAATGCAAAAAGATCCGATACAGTAGGTTCGAAAAGAAAACAAAATCTGAAAGATACATAAGTCCTAATGTCCCAGAATGACGCACATACTAAATACTAACAGAAAAGAAATAAACCTACGGGTTACTGATCTTCGGAAAATTCATGGTAGCCGTTGCGGGCCTGCTCAGCCTGAAAATCTGTCTCTAAACTTGAGATGGCAAATCTCAGGGATGTCAGAACATCCTAGCAAGTACTCAACGTATAAAGTGTATGTGTGGTATGATAACATGAATATATGAATGTAGTGAAGCCCGTGTGCGCAGGTAAAACAGATATATATATATAAATAGATGCATTAATACTATGAAACCAACATATAAAGAGATCAAGTCATAACTTAACTGGTCACTAAAAGGTAAACTACCCTATCGTAAGCTCGAGTGTGTACGTCAACCTCTGCAGGAGTATTCCTAACCCAAAAGTGGTGCCCCAGGGGCTAGGAAACATGGGCCCAACTGTGGAATGAACAAGCGAACGATATAGCCCGGTACGAGCTGTAATAACATGCGACCGATATAGCCCGGTACGAGCTGTAAACATGCGACCGATATAGCCCGGTACGAGCTACCGGCATGGGACTCCTGAGATCCTGTTGTACGAACGCATACTCAAAATACCCCAACACCCGCGTATTTATAGCTACTATGGTGATGACTAGAGCACTAATTAAGAATGCTGAAAAGTCTGTAACTTGTGATATGGGAATTGTATAGAAATGAAACCGGTAAATAGTAGTGTGTCATATCATGTAGTTTAGCATTCTAATTAGAGATCTCGTTCTTAGTAAAATGGACTAGAGTAATGAATAGTCAAGACATGTCGAAAGTAATTGTTATCTGGTACTGGTAACTACATGAAAGTGATGTACAAGCTGGTATTAGTCATGGTTGTTATCTTTACCGTTAATCTTAACATGGATATAATAATCGTAAGCTGGCTAGTAAAGCACACGTATAAGTTAGATTAACAACTTTCAAACCTTTTTCGTAATTAAATAGATCTCATAGCAAAATCCATACTTAATCTAGTTTTCTGATTATCAATTGGTTGAATACGAGTCTATATCTTTCTAACGATATGAAATCATTCAGCACTAACACTTTCTTTCTATTCCAGTGAAGGAAAAGAATATATGTAATATATATAAGGGGTTGCTGATATGTATCGACCAAAGCAAAGCAAGAATACTTGCCTGAGGATAAAGATCACGGAAAACGATGTACGAAGATGCGAGGCACGATCTCAGCTAAAGTTCGACTTGGGATTTGAGTTATATGCTCCGTCTAGATAAATTTATCATCGGTTAAATTATAATTATTCTCATAAATATCGTCACATAACTAAACACAATTATATAAACTTCGGGTTTTAATTCTAATTTTCCCCCTCCTTCAAGTCCTTTGTTTTATTCTACCATCCAATATAATTTCACTGTCAAAATAAACTCCATATACACATATATATGACTTATAAGCAAACCTATCAACTTAAGGTTTTAAATCTTTCCTTTCCCTTTTCAATGTTCATTGTTTTCCTATTATTTTATTATTTTATTTATTTTTCATTAAAAAAACAGGGATCAAGGAAACTTACAGAGGATGATGGTGGTAAATGCTAGGGTTTGGATGGGTCCTGGTCGAGTCGAGGAAGCGTCGAGGAGTGCTCGGATCTGACGATGGGAAAGCTGTGAGGGTGATGGGGCAGGCGTCGTCGTCGTCGTCGGAGGGATGGGAGCAGCTGCGAGGTGCAGATGAGGGCTGCGGTGGCAGTGATGAGGACGAGGGCGGTGGTGACGGGATGAGATGAGAGGGTCGGGGTCTGTGGCGGCGACGAGGGATGGAGGCTGCGTCGGTAGGATGAAGACGAGGGCGAGGGCGAAAGGGGAAGGAGAAGGAGGCGAGGGTCGGCGAGTGAGGAACGGGAGTCGAGGGCCGCGGCGGCGGTGATGGTGGTGACAAGGGATGGAGGCTGCCGATGATGGGGTGAGAGGAGAGGAGTCGGTGGCGAAAAGAATTTGAGGAGCAGAGGGGGAGAGAGAAAGATGTGAGTATGAGAGTGAGAGATATTTTGTTTTGTATATATAGAAAAATTATATATATATACACACACACACACACACACACATATCTTCAATTAATTGTATTTAGAGACTCGGCACAGATTTTTTTATTGTTCTCATATTAACAGTAAACATGAGTTAGCCAAGATAATATATGTATGCAACCCAAATATTAATAAGTCAGTTTAGGAATTTTAAGATATGAAAAATATTCTTTTGTTGCAACTAAGGAAATTTTATATATCATATAAAAACTGAAGATTTTTCTCATATCAAAATTGTTTACGGTAAAAATTCAAAAATAAAATATACTAGTAGCCAACTAAAAACTCTAAAATTATGGAAAAAGAATCTCGATAAATCTTGAAGTACTGCATCCAAATAGGACTGTTACACCTTCCGTGGATCTGCAGCGAGCGCTGATCGATGGATGAGATTGAGTTGGAGGGTCGCCTCTTGAAGCGTGTGGATCTCAATGGGTTTTATGTGGTTGAGGCTGAGCTACCTGCAAGGAAGTCCCGGGGTGGTTGTGCCACCGAGGACCCTCCGACGATCAAGTTAGACGGAATATTTTGGCAGAGTAACGGCCTATTGGGGTAAATTTGGCTTACCTAAGTCATCTGGGAGATGGGTTTATATAGTGGCAGCCATGGGCAGGCGGGCGCAAGATTCACGCCGGTCGTTACGCCCCTAACGTTACGTCCGCGTGACAGGTGGGATTCCTCATTAATGAAGAGATATGCTCGTTAATGGGGGAGCGCGATGGCGTGGAACGCGGGATCATGGGCGGTGGATATCTCGCGTCTGGAGATATTCGCGGAGCCGTGGCGGAGGCTCCCGTGATCGGTGATGTGGGTCAGTCAGTGAGACCGAGGAAGCTAAGAACGACGGGAGGCTCAGGAACGAGCGGGAGGCCGAGGGAGCTTGGTCATGAGATAGCTCAGAGGCGGGCTGGGGCTGGTCTGGAAGGCCACCGAAGGTCGGTAACATCCTCGGGCCGGAGAGCCGGGGTATGCTTCCAACATACCATTCTTGATCCTTTCTTGTAATCTCCGGGATACGTCATCTACCACGTGTCATGATCTGGGGAATCATAGATATCAAGCATCATCATTAGCCTCCCACTCTCGTCTCGACCCATTCCTGGGTCGGGTCGAGAGTGGTCTGACCGGTCACCCGGGGCAAGCTTTTATTTGAAGATATCGTCGGTGCGTATTCCCGAGCAAATAGTTGTATTTTCTTGATGACGTCAACGGATCAGGGGAGAGATCTCGCATTAAAGGGGAAGCACTGGTTCGTGCGTATGTTCGTCGAAGCGTCGGTCCACGTGTTTGGCGCTCGTTGGCTGACGCGACGTGCCGCCAGTGTCCTTCGCGCCCGATGGGACGTGCCCAATGTGAGTGCGACAGGTGGAATATTGTCGGCCGTTGATTGCGAAGCACCGTTTTGGCGCGAGACGATCGGAGCCGTAGGATGTGTACGCCGGATGCCATAAATAGATGCGGGATCCTCTTCAGGGTCCATACTTTTCCATAATCTCCCCGTCCCTTCACATGTTAGCTCGGCCTTTTTCTCTTTAGGTCGGGATCCTTGCGTTTTCCCTTCCGAGGACTTCAATCTTTTGATCAGGTTAGATGTCTTCAACCGAGGAGTTTGTAGAAATAGTCCGGGAAGAGTCTAGGGAGTCTTCTGTAACTTCCTCTTCTTCTTCTTCCTCTTCTGCTTCTTCCTCTTCCTCTTCTGAGTCGGAGTCCCCCCAGGAAGTTAGGGTTAGTCATGCTTCCCGAGGTCGTGCAACGGGGGCAGTCACCAGAGCGCAGGTTAGGGGTGTTCTTGGCGCGTCATCCATGCCGAGGCATGCGGATGAGCTCGCCACCATCCGGACTCGTTTCTACATTCCTCCCGGCTACTCACTTCGTCTGGCCAAGGAGGGGGAGAAGGCAGACCAGGTATGGGGCAAGGAGATTGCCTTGTACCTGGAAGCCTTTTGGATCGGGATGCGCCTGCCCTTCTCCTCCGAGGTGAGTGCGGCATTGAATTGTTTTGAGTTAG
Organism: Agapanthus africanus; assembly: GCA_030015575.1. Taxonomy (NCBI): domain Eukaryota; kingdom Viridiplantae; phylum Streptophyta; class Magnoliopsida; order Asparagales; family Amaryllidaceae; genus Agapanthus; species Agapanthus africanus. The sequence goes on from JASDDO010000166.1 coordinate 196,967, forward strand.
CCCCTGGCCAGTTAGTGCCGAACTCTTGGAGGATTCTCCTTGGGTTCCTGGTCCGGTTGAAATTACGCCAGATCCCTTTCAGCCGGAGCCTTCTTTTTTCTTCTCTCTGGTACAAAAACCACCCCGGCACTCGCAGGGGCGAGCCGAGCTGGGTATACATTTCTTTTAGAAAACACCGAGGAGGTGCTTCCGGGTCGAGGGTCGTTGTAGTATTTTCTTCTATTTACGAATGGAAGAAGAAGTTTTTGTTTGTCAGGCCGCCCTAGGGTGAGGACTGGCCTGTGCCCAACCAATGGCATAGGACCAACTGCCCACGAGTGAGGTGGTCGAAAGATCCCGACGTGGTGGCGGTGGCGGTGGCGGAGTTGGAGCCCTTCCCCCGGGATGATGTGTTGCTGTCTGAGCAGGCTCTCAGTTGGGCCAGGCTCAGCCCTGCACAGTTCGCGGGTAAGTTAGGAATTTTCAGACGACCTATTTAGACTTGTGTATTCCTCCACTTTTTCAGGCATTGCTGACTCCTTTGTATTTTCATCTTATGCAGAATCCATGGATCTAGGCAAATTTCGGGCAACCCTGGTCGAACAGAAGAAGGGGAAGAAGGCCGGAGGTGCCAGTCCCTCTCCCCCGTCATCGGCTCCGGCTCCACCGGCGGCCGCTCCAGCTAGGCGCTCAAGTGCGCCCCAGGCCCCGGAGTCCAGCCATGCACCGAGCCGAAAACACGCTCGGGAGCAGGAGCCCCGGGTTTTGGAGGTGGGAGGTGAGACTGGTTCCCCTGCGTCTCTCCTCAAGAGATTCCATAGGACGGCGCCCTGCTCTCCGGCTTCCCCGATCATCGTGGATGAAGGGGAGCTTCACTTCGAGGTGCCCTCGGGGCTTTCCATCGCCGGCAGCCTGCTCTCGAAGATGGAAAGGTCGGCCGGGGGCAGAATCCCTCAGGGGACCCTTGGGGGACCCTCAGGGTCCAAATGGCGGCCATAGCCCAGGAGGCCGTGCAGGTCAGTGTTCGCACCTCACTTGGGTCTTTATTCGGTACTTTCTGTTCGCAAGATTGGGTGCCCCCCTTTTCTTTTTAACCCCTCCTTTGTTTTCTTCAGGTCTTCCAGCACGTCGCCCTTGTCGTCAACATGGAGGACGAGGAAATTGCCCCGGCGATGCAGGCCGCGGGCGAGTTCTCTTCGCGGGAGGAGAGCTCAAGGCTGGAGCTGCAAGCGGTGATGGAGAGGGTCGCCGCCCTCGAAGACCGGGCGGCGGCCGGGAATCAGGAGATTGCCAAGTGTCGAGAGGCCGCCCGAACTGCCGAGGCTAAGTTAGAAGATTCCAGGGTGCTTGTCGCCACCCTGAAGAAGACGGCGAACACCCTCCGGAGGGAGAATGAGGCGGCGAAGGAAGGAACGAGGCGTGTCGAGCTCCGAGCGTCGAAGGAGGTGGAGAGCTACAAGAAGTCGAACCAGTACTACACCGACCTCGCTGGAGCCGCTGCCATCGTTTGGCACGATGCCCTCGATACCGTCAAGGCCCTGATGCCGGAGTTTCATGACGGCGAGCTCCGGGGTGAGTACCCCCTCAGGGATGAGGTGCAGGGGAATACCCCCAGAAGTGCTGCAGGGGGAGAGGCCCCTGGTGGTTGCGTTGGGGAGAAGTCGGTCGCCCCGGCCACTGGCGCCAAGGCTCCTGCGGTCGGCGCTGACCTTCAAGATACCACCCTGGTCGTCGCGGTGGAAGCGCAGCTCATCGAGATTCTCTCCGGTCCCGAGGCCTGAACCTCCTGGCCTCCATATTTTCGTTTGCGCTGAAATTTTGTAAGCCCCCAGGCGATTTTGTAAGGCTGGGGAGCCCATAATACCTCTGTAAAGACCTCCGATTTTGGTGAATGAAATCTTTTTGCAGTGTTGTTTGCGTACAGATTTTCTCTTTGTTTGTGGTTAAGTCTCTATTGGCGCGGTACTGCTTTCATGATGCGTTAGGTCGGAGGTCGGTTTTTCAGCTGGCGACCGCACGTCGAGTTGAATTCAACCATTTGCCAAGTGTACAAAGACCGGCACAAGGGCAGTATCTTCATGGCCACAAAGTCGACGTGGGGATCGCGTAGTGAAGACGCGCAGGAGGTCGCCCTCTAAGGATGGACCGAGCAGGGAAGTTGCTCAGTGGCCTCTTGATGAGGGCTTTGATCCTTAGCGCTGGAGGAGTTGCCTGCTAAGGATGGACCGAGCAGGGTAGCTGCTCGGTGGTCTCTTGATGAGGGCTTTGATCCTTACCGCGGGAGGGCATTGAGTGGCCTGCTAAGGATGGACCGAGCAGGGAAGCTGCTCGGTGGCCTCTTAATAAGGGTTTTGATCCTTGGCGTCGTTGGGTAAGAGATTACCAGCCAAAGTTTGACCAAGCAGGGTAGCTACTCGGTGGCCTCTTGACGAGGGCTTCGATCCTTGGCGTCGTTGGGTAGTGAACTACCAGCCATGGATGGACCGAGCAGGGTTGCTGATCGGTGGCCTCTTGGCGAGGGCTTTGATCCTTGGTGTCGGTGGGTAGTGAACTACCAGCCATGGATGGACTGAGCAAGATAGCTGCTTGGCTTTGCGAGGTTCGGTCTAAACTTTCTTGGTGTGCGAACATTGGGAAGAGTGACCGTCGCGGATGACATGTGTCAGGAACGCACGGGGAAGGCGAAGCGTTTCGAAGAGCCGCGTCGCTCCGACTTCGGTTCACCGAGAAAGACGGGATATCCGCCGCATGGCGGTACAGTATTGGAAGAAACGAGCGAATATTAGACTCTTGGGGGCGCTGTGGGGCTATAAAACAGAGAGGGCGTGTTGATCATTCCTTTCTCCATCCCCAAAACGTAAGAATGGACGAATTCCCTTTCTCCATCCCCGAGATCATTTCTTTCGAGGACGTATACTTGTACGACCAGCTGAGCTCCGAGGAGACGCTTCAGGCGGTGGTTCGGCACGTGGAGGACCATTTTGGCCGACTGCTTCCCCGGCGATCACCCCTGCTTCAGCTGCTGATGTACTCGATCTGGAGGGCGTCGCCGGGGCTACACAACCCCTTGTCCAAGCAACTAAAGGACGAGACGGTTGGTAAGATGAGATCCTTATGCCGTTTCGGCCTAATCTCGAAGAGTCGGCACGATCCTCGGTAGCCCTCATCCTCGAGTGTTACCAACTGAGGCATCTCACCGATGGGTGCCCAGCTGGAGAGTCCTCCGCCCGTTCGTGGCGTCGAGGGTTCGCGGGCAGCACCAGGGGCTGAGGTCGGAGGCGGCAAGGGCTCGGCTGGCGGAAATTTCTTCGGAGTACCATGAGCAATACTTCTTGCACCCCCTTCCCCCGCTGTTGTAAGAATTTTTCTTTTCTTTTCGATGTAAGGCTGAGGAGCCCACAATACCTTTGAATAAATAAGATTTTCCTTTTTGCGATGCTCTATTGTTTCCCTCTTATAAAATGAACCCAAGAAAGATTTACATCGTTTTTGTTAAAAAAGAAATATACATTCGATTAGCCAAGCATTGGTATGTAGCCCCTGCGTTTTTTAGGCCGAAGGGCATCGCCTTATAGCAGTATACCTCCTCCGCGAATCTCGCCAGACACGAGATATCCGCCGCCCATGATCCCGCGTTCCACGCCATCACGATCCTCTATTAACGAGCATATCTCGTCATTAATGGGGAATCACGCCTATCATGCGGGCGTAATGCCAGGGGTGTAACGGCCGGCATGAATCTCGCGCCCGCCTGCCTATGGCTGCCACTATATAAACCTCTCTCTCAGACGCTCAGGTAAGCCAATTTTACCCCAATAGGCCATTACTCTACCAAAATACCGCGTCTAACTTGATCGTCGGAGGGTCCTCGGTGGCACAACCACCCTGGGACTTCCTTTCAGGTAGCTCGGCCTCAACCACATAAAACCCATTGAGATCCATATGCTTCAGGAGGCGGCCCTCCAACTCAATCTCAACCATCGATCAGCGCTCGCTGCAGATCAACGGAAGGTAACATCTGAAGGAGATCCAGAGATCCATCAGTTGGCACATGTGATCAGTGCTGTGGGTCGGTCGGTGAGACCGAGGAAGCTAAGCTCGGCTGGAGGCTCGGGAACGAGCGGGAGGCCGATGCATCTTGGATATGCGATAGCTCGGAGGCGAGCTGGAGGGCTGAGGGAACTCGGCGAGCTGGAGGGCTGAGGGCGAGCCGATGGTCGTTTGTAAGGTGATCGTAGGGGTGGTCTGGAAGGCCACCGAAGGTCGGGAACATCCTCAGGTGGAAGGCCCGGGGTATGCTTCCAACGTACCAATCTTGATCCTTTCTCGTAAGCCCTGGGACACGTCATCTGCCACGTGTCATGATTTGGGGAAACACCAGTATCTAGCCTCATCATTAGCCCTCCACTCTCGTCCCGACCCATTCATGGGTCGGGTCGAGAGTGGTTTGACCGGTTATCTGGGGTAAGATCTTATTTGAAGATATCGTCGGTGCGTATTCCCGGGCAACTAATTGTATTTTCTTGATGACGTCAGCGAATCAGGAGAGAGATCTCGCATTAAAGAGGAAGCGTCGATTTGTGCATACGTTCGTCGAAGCACCAGCCTACGTGTCTGGCGCTGGTTGGCTGACGAGACGGCCATCGGCGCTCCACCTATCTTACGCGTATTGGGCGCGTCCCATCGGGCAGTTAAGGATGGACCGAGCAAGGTAGCTGCTCGGTGGCCTCTTGATGAGGGCTTTGATCGTTGGCGTCGTGGGGTAAGAGATTACCAGCCAAGGATGGACCGAGCAGGGTAGCTGCTCGGTGGACTCTTGGCGAGGGCTTTGATCCTTAGCGCGGGAGGGCATTGAGAGGCCTGCTAAGGATGGACCGAGCAGGGTTGCTGCTCGGCGGCCTCTTGGAGAGGGCTTTGATCCTTAGCGTCGGTAGGTAACGAACTACCGGCAATGGATGGACTGAGCAGGGTTGCTACTCGGTTGCCTCTTGGCGAGGGCTTTGATCCTTAGTGCGGGAGGGCATTGAGAGGCCTGCTAAGGATGGACCGAGAAGGGTTGCTGCTCGGTGGCCTCTTGACGAGGGCTTTGATCCTTGGCGTCGGTGGGTAGTGAACTACCAGCCATGGATGGACCGAGCAGGGTTGCTGCTCAGTTGCCTCTTGGCGAGGGCTTTGATCCTTAGCGCGGGAGGGTATTGTGAGGCCTGCTAAGGATGGACCGAGCAAGGTTGTTTGTAAATCCCCGTTACCACCCTAATGAAAGTTTTTTTCCTATTTTTCTAAATTCCAGAGATTTACTTTTCCTCGTAATTATTCTGTAGAAGGTGATTGCTTGAATCCCAATAATTATAATTTCCATAACCCTAAAAGTTAAGACCAAAATTTTAACAACAAAACCCTAACCCACTCATTCATTTCCTTTATTAAACCCTTTACTAAAATTCCCTCAGCCCATCACCTAGCCCGCCAATTCCCATTTGTTTTTTTTATAAATCTCTAATCTATTTTAACCCTCAGCCCGTTTCCTTTTACCAAGCCCACACTTTTCTTTTAAATAAATTTCCTTATAAATCCCCGGCCCGTCCCCTTTAATTTCCTTCAGCCCAATCAAAATTAATTTTGGAATTGAGTCGGCCCATTTCCTTCACCTGCAGCCCACGAAGTATTTTTAAAAGGAATTGTTTTAAAATTTAACCAAGCCCAACTCTTTCCCATTTTCCTCAACTCACCCCCTCTACTGTTCATCTTCTTTAAAAATTCCCAACGGTAACCTCCCGTAACTCGCGCGCGCGATCCCTTTTCCCCGCCGTGCCTCGCGCCCACGCTCCTGCCCCGCTCCTGCCGTTACAACCGCGATACACACCTCCTCGTCTCTAACTCACTCCTCATCACTCTCTCTACATTCACCGAGCCCCCAAACTCGAGCAACCACTACACCTCTTAACTCCCCTCGACTCCGACGACGACAACCCCTCGGCAACCCTCGATCACTCCTCCTCCACCAACCTTCTCCCTCCACAACTTCACACTTCATCAACCCGAGCCCCCATCAATTCAACCTCTGCACACAAAAACCCATTACCCGACCGAGCTCGAGTCACCCCTGCACGCCTCCTCGACGCCAGCGACCCCCACCACGTCGTCGACCTCCACCTCCTCAGCATCATCACCCTCACCACAATTCCCAAGCCCCACTGCTTAATCTCTCCCTCTCTCAAAAACCACACAAAACCCAAGATCACCCAAACCCATTTCCAAACATTTCACTGTTGCACTTCGCCGGAGCGCCGCCGCCGACCATCGTCAATCTCAGCACTACTCAAGAGATCCACAGAGCCTACTCTACACTTCCAGCGCGCACAAGACGACTCCGGGAAACTCCGACGTAAAACCCGTGTTTCGAACCAAGCTCGCGAGAATCCGTTACACGGCATACGTCACGCGTCCGTGACGCCACTGCTGCCGTACGACCCCGAGACGTCTCCAGGCAAGTGTTTACTTGCTTCATGCTATAATAATAGTGGTACAAACTTAAATAATCTAGTTTACGAATTTACCGATTCCCGATACGTATTGTGACCTAAGTGTTCGATGCTAGATCACAATGGAAATAATAGTTTATTTTGACGGAAACTGATATTTTCTATTGGCCCATTTGATAATAAATATTGTATATGAATCTCGCTGGAAAATACGATTGTTCGTGACAAAAATTGATACCCCCAAATATGCCGTTAAAACTAGAATTTTCTCGTACCTGAAAACGAATAAAATCACCATAAATTATATTCAAACTGTAATGCTGCGTTCAAGGGCTTAAATCAAGGCCGACTCGACGAAATTTAACCCTATGTAAAATTCTAATGATCTCTGGTCTGTAACTGTGATGATAATTAGATCGGAATGCGACTCTGAACTGCAGTCCAGAGCGTTTCTGATTTTTGTGTTCTGTCCCAAGACATGTATCACTGTGTTTCCTGAAGTCGTATGTTACGGAACTCTATAGTAGATTAAAGATAATTCTGTTAGCTAAATAAAACAGGTGGTTCCATTCCGTTTCATCGCCACTTGCTATTTTAAACTGTATTTAAAAGGGCAGAACGTATAACTGTCCAGAATAGATTCAGAAATGACATATTGAGGTTAAACTGTATATAACTTTCAACGTACAGATGTGATTGAGTATCCGTCTATTGCGTTGAATACTTTATTGAAAACCCTAGATTTCATTCAACTGTAACATCGCTAAATTCTGAGCCCAACTGGGTGTAATTCGTGTCGCGAAACGGACGTTCAGTTCTGAAACTGAATTTCCAGCCGCGAGCACTTAAAATGAAACAGCTATATCTTGAAAACCGGAATCCCGATTGAACTGAAACAAATTTTGATGAATTGCTGACTGAGTGTTCTATTTATCTTACTTGTATCATTTTGCTTAATTCTTAACATATTAATTTATGCAAATTATTTATTTAATGACATGCATGCTGATTCATAACATACAGAGCTTATTGGTAGCATACAATACATATATCATACCCTTGCCATATACTCAGTGTTAGTGCGTGTGGACATTGCATCATCGTACGTGATAGATGTTGGTTTAGGAGTGACGAGTACACCAATGGAAAGTGAATATTCGTGACAGTGATTGATACAGTGAATAGTGATGAAACCGTGCCATTGGTATACTTGTACACAACTAGATCAATATCATAAATAGTGTAAACCTGGGGAAAAAGGGGAAATCAAAGTGGAAAGAGTATCGTATTTAGCGGGACCGTGTTTAGACGATGATCATTCGAACCGTGATACTGATACGTGTAGGGTAGGATCTAGCGATCCGGCTGACAGGGTTATGTCCCGGGCATGTGGGCCGTTGTCTCGGGTATGTACGAGACTCCTGTTAAACATGATCCTCCTTCCACTATGTGATTTCAAACATGACCTAGAGACCGATAGGGACACATAACATATTCTGCATCATATAGTGGCATAGTGATTACTTGCATTGTTCTTATACAAGTATTACCTCATCTACCTGTTTCATCTTATTATAATAATATTGTTATTGTGTCGCTCTGACGACCTGAGAATGCATGCTCAGATCCCGTGGGAGGACCAGCACAGGAGACGGATCTACCCTTCGAGTTCACAGAGATATAGTCTGGTGTACTTCCTATCTTTACTGCTTTCCTTAGAGTGATCGTGAGATTGAACTTGGTTAGTAATTGCTCTTGTTATCTCTAATTTGTGAACAATGAAATTTTAATGTAATAAATTAGTGATGTGATTCCTTTAATACTGTGCTTTATTTACTGATTACCATATAATACTAGAAGCCGAAGTGTGACTACGGCGGGATGATTCCTTGACCGTAGGAGCATGACTGGCCTAGTCATCCCTCGTTTCCGTATTTTGGGAAGCGAGGCGTGACATTGTTGCTCGGTGGCCTCTTGGCGAGGGCTTTGATCCTTAGCGCGGGAGGGCATTGAGAGGCCTGCTAAGGATGGACCGAGCATGGTTGCTGCTCGGTGGCCTCTTGGCGAGGGCTTTGATCCTTAGCGCGGGAGGGCATTGAGATGCATGTTCTCCTCCGAACACGGAGACGCGACCGCGTAGGTCCGTCTTGCCTGAATTTCGGGGGCAGATACTATTTGGTGCTATCCGTCTACCTCTCTGAAGATGCCAAGTTGATTTATGGCACCGTGTATCGGAGGTTTAGACGGATGCGGCCGATGTAGCAGACTTCGTCAGATTCCCCCTCGTTGTGAGGGGTTTTTGATTGTAGGGACGCTCTTCCCTGCAGGCGCAAGCCCCCGCAGTTAATTACGCTACCGCATCGCGGTAACCACTTTCTTCTTCTCCAGATGGTCACTTTGTGTCGTGGGTGTTTGTTTTTGTTTTTGGTTGCCCATGTATTGTATACGGAGACTAATTTATGTTGTCGCCCGTAGGGCGTAGATTAGTCCAAATCCGTATTTTCTTAGATTTGGGTTTGGGGGTTGGATTTAAGGATACGTTAGTCTCATTTGAGACTAAGATCAACTTAAACGTATGTTAAGGATACGTTAGTCTAATTTTAGACTAAGATCAACTTAACGCTTGTTAAGGATACATTAGTCTAATTTTAGACTAATATCAACTTAACAGGATCGTTTAGATCCAACAAAAGAGCATTTGGACTTTATTGTTCAGTTGAGGGACATTGCGGTCGATTAGTTTAAGGACATTACGGTCCAAGGTTAAAGACATCATAGTCCATGGGTTTAAAGAGACCCCACAGTCCGAGATTAAGGACATCATAGTCCATAGGTTTAAAAGGACCCCACAGTCCGAGGTTAAGGACATCATAGTCCATGGGCTTAAAGACCCCACAGTCCGTGGAATGATTGGTTATCGGGACCCGTCACCTCTTTGAAGACGTTGAAGGATTACAACGACAAATATCAAATGAGCAAAGAGATGTACCCATGAACCAAAGTTGATTGGGAAATCTGTAGTCCAATTTGGAACTAAGATCAATTAATTAGATTATGAGCACATTGGCTCAGTTAATTTGAATTGAGGACTTATAGCCAACTTGGGCTAAGTCCAATTAAGGTTTAAAATGTTAGACCTTGGTTTAGGCTGTTGAACATTTGTCTGGGTTCAGCCTCCCATTATTTAGCAATGCTAAATAAGGGTTTGAGGATATGACAACATTTTGTCTTTTATTGGGCATTGACCATTCATCATGGCTCTGGAGTTTTCTTTGAATGTCATATGAAATGATCAAGTTTGAAAGAATGTAGTCGGGGTTTAATCAAAGGGGAGCCTTGACTCAGAAAGACTTAGCCACTTTGAGCTAAGACTGGTTTAAGAATAGTGTTAAACACTAACATATATTTGACGATCACGTGTTCCCACGTGATGCACTTAAATAGTGTTAAACACTAGGGACAAAACATTCAAAATAGTGTTAAATACTGAAAAGATGAAGCGCTCACGTGAGGACATGTGAGGCGCCCTAGGATTGGGCTAAGCTTCCTTTATTTTATTCTCAGAATATTCAAATAAGTGTTATCACGTGTGAGCACGTGAGGCATCTGAAGATGGGGACAGACTTCCTCTATTTTGTTCTCAGAATATTCAAATAAGTGTTAAACACTTTTGGTCTTCGGGCCATCACGTGTTGGCACGTGATGGGTATCCATGTATTGATTATTAAAGTGTTTATTAAGGGTCACGTGGGGACACGTGAGGGCGCCCAAAATTGATTCTGCCCTTGGATTTATTCCCTTCATTTTTAGGGTCACGTGTGAGCACGTGAGGCATTGCCTCCAGGCTTTTTTCTTTTCATTTTGGGGAGTCTGTTTAAGGGTCACGTGGGGGCACGCGACCTAGTCTTGTTCTTTCTTTTCTGCTCATTGAGGATGGGGGTCACGTGTTGCCACGTGACCAAGTCCTTTACGTGCATGGAGAGCTTTAAGTCTCTTGTTTTAAGAATTAGATTCTTTTATAGGGTTAAACCCTAGTTCTGTTTAGAGGAATTAAATTCCTGGGTATTTGGAAGAATTAAATTCTTATATAGGGTTAAACCCTAGTTTCATTTGGTGGAATTGAATTCCTATGAATTTGGAAGAATTAAATTCTCATATAGGATTAAACCCTAGTTTCATTTGGAGGAATTAAATTCCTATGAATTTGGGGGAATTAAATTCCTTAAACTCAATTCTCCCTCTAAGTTTTGGATCTGTATGGCAGAATCTCCCCGATGAGAATTAAATTCTCAACTTGTGGGGAGATCTGCTTTTGCAGATCTTCAACCAAAGGAAGAACTAAGTTCTTATTCAGAAAAGTTGAACTCTTAAATTTGAGAATTAAATTCTTTTTGTTTTATGGAGCTTAGATCTCTTTCCCCTTTCTCACCTAGGGTTTCTTTTTCTTCTGAGGAAATTCTTTTCTCTCTTGAGAATTAAATTCTCCTCTCTTTTTTCTCTCTGTTGTTGTATCTCTCTAAAAAAAATTCCAAAGATCCTTCTCTTCTCTTCTTGGCTCCTATTTATAGGACAAAGAAAATAATCAATTTGTTTAGTCAATCTTTCATTGAAAGATTTTGGTTGTTTCTGTAACCAACATGATCTTTTAGATCACTCAGTGAATTTTATTCACCATTGGATTTTTAATCCAAAAGATATTCTGTTTGTTATTCTTGGTGAATTTTCAGGGAAATCTTTCCTTGTATAGAATCTTTCTATTAATTGGTGATTTTTAATCACCATTGGATTTTTAATCCAACGGTGCTCCACTTTACAGAGCACAATTTCTTTTTGTTTGGAAATTTTTAAAGAAATATTTTTCCATTTAGGGTCTTTGATTTCCCTTAATTGGAATTTAATTCTATTAGTTTAGAAGGCTTAAGGGCCTATCACGTGTTGGCACGTGATCCCACTGTTTGATCATTTCTGTAGAATTCAATTCTATTAATTAAGGAACTTAGGAACCCATCACGTGTTGACACGTGACCCCCTTGATTAACATTTTAACCAGAATTTAATTCTGCTGTTTTAAAGAGTTAAGGAATCATCACGTGTAGACACGTGATGCCTCATTGGGATCTTTCCTTGCCATTTTATTATGCCTTTTAATTCTTTCAGTGGGTTCTTTAAAGGTCCATCACGTGTGGGCACGTGACTCCATTAATTGCTTGCTTGATTAGAATTTTAATTCTATTATAACAGAGTCGCAGGAAACCATCACGTGACCCTTGATCACGTATGAGCACGTGATACCCCATTGGGGTATTTCCTGATATTTTATCAGGGAACAAATGCCCCCACAGCGTTGTTCTCACGTGTTTGCACGTGAGTGCAATGCTGTCACCTTTGTGACCGTTGGATCTGTCTAGGGAACAGAGAAGATGAACCGTTCCCCATCACATCCTATAAATGCATGAGTCCCTTCAGAAGCGCCTCCACCTTCCATCTTCTTCCTTACTTGTTCTTGCCTTGAGAATTTAATTCTCTCTCTCAGAGCTTGGTTCTCTGTTTCGAAAATTTTCAGAGTTTAACTCTGTTAACAAAAGATTCCCTTTTTCAGGTAATGATCTTGAACAGCTGAAGAACTTCTTGTAGGAATTTGGATTTTAAATCCACACCAAGGGTTTTTCCCTTTAACAAGAACCCATCTTTCCAAGTTAAAATAATGTCCAATTTTTAAATAATAAACCTCTTAGGGCTTCTCTGATCTTCAGGGATCGATGGTGATACTTGTCTTCTCTCTGGAATTTAATTCCATTCCAAAGAGTTTTAGTTCTGAAAATGTTTTCTGGGAATTTAACTCCTCTATTCAAAAGGAATTTAATTCCCTTAAAGAACTATGTTCTTCACGTAGAAATGCTTTCAGGGAGACCCTTCATGATTTGCATAAAGTTTTGCAGTGGGTTTTCTCCTTGGGGAATGTGTTTGAAATCCACTGTTCATTTAGACAAGAATTCTTCTTGATTGGTTTATCCATTAAATTCTCACCGATCTTTATTTCAGATACTATGGCTGCCCATTTGTATGATCTTGACGAGATCATTTCTTACGGAGACATTCGTGCATTGGGACGCAGCCAGAACCAGGAGTTCACCAACGCTCAGTGTGCTGAGATCATGAGCCGCTTTAACGAGTACAACGGTCGACTACTCCCTCGTCGCTCTCCTCTTTTGAAACTCATTATGAGGGCTATCTGGGAAGCACTTCCTTTATTCTATGCAGGCATGCCGCTTAAGGCTTTGGATGATGCCGAAGATAAGGTACACTCAGTGTATCTGATGGGCCTAATCCCAAAGAAAAGGAGAAACAATCTTGTTGATATCCTGCATCAAGCTTTCCAACAGGCGGCGATACTCTCTGCCTATCGGAGGGTGGAGGACATCAGCGGAGATCCCGATGCTTGCGAGTGTGAGAAGAAGCACACGTGAATGGCCAGAGAGGCCAGAAACATTTTAGACGGCCTTACTTTTGAATTTCTCAATCCGTGTCCCGGATTTGATGTCTTACCATTGTAACATTCTCTTATTTTTGTACGAACTCTTAAAGTATGAATGATAAGTCTTTCCTTTCCCTATTGTGTTCGCATGCTTTCCTTATGAAATTTTGTCATATTGTTGTTTCTGCTGACGTGTTTGGCATGTGAGGCACTGTTAGGGATTTCAATCTCATATCGGTACCCACTCACGTGTTATTCATGTGTGGCACTATTTTACTTTTCAGTGCATATCAAGATTGGTGCTCACGTGCTCTGCTCGTGGGGCCCTATTGATGGGGTTGTTTAATTTCCCATGCAATCTTTTCTGTGTATGGCTTTGAATGCAGAGAGGGAGCCTTGGAAATAGTTCCACCTCTTTAATTTCCAATGCCCTTCCTTTTTCTGGGCTTTGGAAATAGTTCCACCATGCAATATTTTCCGTGCGCAGCATTTAATGCTCCCCTTTATAACCTGAAGCCATAGTTTTCTTTCTCTCTTCACAGAGAAATCCATTTACAACTTAGGGTGATTATCTTGAGGAAACAACTGAGTACTATGGCTTGCAACCGCCCCCATACTCGTCGACAACCATAGAAGGTACCCGTTGAGGAGATGATCCCTTGCTTTGCTGCGCGACTAGTGGATCCCCTTCTCACCGATGCCGAATGTGACGCGGTGACGTATGAACTCCTGATCCGTAAGGGATCCCCTCTTCCAATGGGCTCAATTTGGCTCCGGATGATTCTTCTTGCCGTGCTCGCTGACATCCCTCGTCACCCCTCAGAGATGACCCTTGCGATCCTTGACGCGGCCAAAGACAAGCTCAAGTGTTTTTATGAGGCGTGCCGATTACTCAGGCTCTGAAAGACTGCTCGGTCCATCTGCTGGGCCAGATAAGAGCCCGGCGGGCTATTATGTCTGCCTTTCCGGATGGACATGGCGCTAATCGATGGGGAGCCACTTCTCGTGAAAATCGTCATTTCGATGTGCTGGAGAAGGCAGAGAGGGAGTTAGAAAATTTTGTATTTTGTTTTGCTAACCCTTGTGCCACTGATCCTTTCTTTGGTGACCTTTTCCCGGTAGCATAGTATGTTTAAATCAATGTACTCTTTTTATCATTGGCTGTTGCATGCTTTCTGTTGAATTTTCATGTTTGTCGGATACTCGTACGTGCGTCTTACTTGTGTAAATGAGCTTTATATTTTTCCATGGGACTTTTCTTAAATTGTGAGCACTATCGTTATGTTGCATGCACATCAGTGCTTTGGGTATCATTTCTTTTAAACATTCATATAGTTGCAAATGCATGCTTGATGGGTTATACATCGGAGACTTTCCTTGTCGCCTCCTATATCAGGTGATTTGTGCGTATTTTAGATTGAGTATTGTCGTCGAATGGAGGCTTGTTTATATAGTCTTGAGTGTACACGTCTTCCTTCGGAGGTTGTGGCTGCAAAGGCGAGCTTAAGGGGAGTGATTTAGCGGTGCGCTGCGAATATGCTATCGTACGAGAAAAGGCTCAGCCGAAAGTTTTCGGAGAGGGAGCTGGCTTCTAAAGCGCTGAGGGAACTTCAAGCTAATCTTACGGCCAAGACCACTCGGACATATGATCTTTGGCGAGGGCTTCAAGAGGCTATCAAGGAGGTGGTAGCCATTGATAAGGCTTTCATTTTCACTCGTGAAATGGTCGAAACCCATAAGGTTATTAAAAAAGAGCTTGAAAGTCGGCTTGTCTCATACCAGGCCCAACAGGCTCAAGCGGAGGCCCGTCTTTTGACGATAATGAATCATGAAGCCGAGGCCCAGCGGAAAAAGGATGAACTGGAAAACCTATTGAATCGTCCGCCGGCTTGAAGAATTGTATATATATTTTTTATTCTTCTTTTGTACATACTCCTGAATGAGAGTATATTTTTTTTGATTCTTTCATAAATTATACTTTGTATTCATTTTGATTCATGAATAAAAGACATATTTTGCTTCATGATTGTGTGTCCTTTTTTTGTAAGTGCATTTTATGGATAATCTATTTTGATTTTCTTGTAGGACGGCGATGGCTTAGGAGTCAGGGTTAAGATCTGCCTCCTAAGACTTTTCAACTTTATGAGCCGTGAGGGTCTCATAAAGAATTTTCTCCCTACAGGTCGAGAGGATCCCGTAGGTGTAATTTCTCCTTAAGAATCGTAAGAATTCCTAAGTGGGTTTTCTCTTGAGAGTCGTAAAGATCTCACAAAAGAGTTTTCTCCCTTACGCGTCGTAAGGACCCGTAAGTGTTGGACGAGGTTGACATTATTCGCATTTCACGGAGTCAGGAGTTGCTCTGGCCATTTCCCACGGGGTCAAGATTGACTTTAGCCGTGTTCTATGGGACCAGGATTTGCTCCGGATGCTTCCCACGGGGTCAGGATTGACATAGCCGTGTTCCGCAGGGACCGGGTTCCGCTCTGGACGTTTCATATGGGGTCAGGATTGACATAGGCCGTGTTCCACATGACCAAGATTTGCTCTGGATGCTTCCTACGGGGTCAGGATTGACATAGCCGTGTTCCGCAAGGACCAAGATCCGCTCTGGACGCTTCCCACGGGGTCAGGATTGACATAGGCCGTGTTCCACTAGACCAGGATTTGCTCTGGATGCTTTCCACGGGGTCAGAATTTACATAGCCGTGTTCCGCAAGGACCAGGATCCGCTATGGATGCTTCTCATGGGGTCAGGATTGACATAGGCCGTGTTCCACTAGACCAGGATTTGCTCTAGATGCTTCCCACGGGGTCAGGATTGATATAGCCGTATTCCGCAAGGACCAGGATCCGCTCTGGACGCTTCCTACGGGGTCAGGATTGACATAGGTCGTGTTCCACTAGACCAGGATTTGCTCCGGATGCTTCCCACGGGGTCAGAATTGACATAGTCGTGTTCCGCAAGGACCAGGATCCGCTCTGGACGCTTCTCACGGGGTCAGGATTGACATAGGCCGTGTTCCACGTAACCAGGATTTGCTCTGGATGCTTCCCACGGGGTCAGGATTGACATAGCCGTGTTCCGCAATGACCAGGATCCGCTCTGGACGCTTCCTACGGGGTCATGATTGACATAGGCCGTGTTCCACGTGACCAGTATTTGCTCTGGACGCTTCCCACGGGGTCAGGATTGACATAGGCCATGTTCCACGTGACTAGGATTTGCTCTGGATGCTTCCCACGGGGTCAGAATTGACATAGCCGTGTTCTGTAAGGACCAGGTTCCGCTCTGGACATTTCCCACGGGGTCAGGATTGACATAGCCGTGTTCCGCAAGGACCAGGTTCCGCTCTGGACGTTTCCCACGGGGTCAAGATTGACATAGTCCGTGTTCCACGTGACCAGGATTTGCTCTGGATGCTTCCCACGGGGTTAGGATTGACATAGCCGTGTTCCACGTGACCAGGATTTGCTCTGGATGCTTCCCACGAGGTCAGGATTGACATAGCTGTGTTCCACAAGGACCAGGATCCGCTCTGGACGTTTCCTATGGGGTCAGGATTGACATAGGTCGTGTTCCACGTTACCAGAATTTGCTCTGGATGCTTCCCACGGGGTCAGAATTGACATAGCCGTATTCTACGTGTCCAGGAAGGGTTGACTTTCGGTTGTCTGTGCGTCGCCGAGTCATGGAACTGGGAATTTTTCCGCAGCTCCGATTTGCTTGATGTTGCGACTGTTGTAATGAGACGAATGTTGAGATGATCTCCAGGCTGTCTGTGAACTATCGAGATGTGGCTTCTTTTTCTGATGGAGCCTGATGGGAATGTATGGTTCCCTCTTTGTTTGCGCCCCTGGATTGTATAAAGGGATCGATGCGATCTCATCTGTAGGGCAAAAAGTTTTATTTATATATTTTTCTTTCCGCGATGCTCTATCATTTCAGCTTTTATATCACGAAAGTCGCGATTGCCCAATCATTTCGGCTATTTCTCACGGTGCCCAATCATTTCGGCTATTTGTTTTTATTCACTCGCTGTTTTTTATTGTGAGTTGCCCAATCATTTCGGCTATTTTGCATGTATACACTTTTACTTGCTGATTTGCAAGTTGCCCAATCATTTCGGCTATTTCATATGCATTTGTGGCTCGCTGGCTTTTCGCTGTGAGTTTTGGGATTTGACACCGATTTCGGCATCAGCATCGGTACAAGTGGGATATTGCCAGGAGCGAATTATCATTTGCCTTTGTCGATGTCGAACAATGGTGGCTTAGTAAACAGGGTTAGGATCCTGTCGACTAAGGCTTTTGACTTCATGAGCCGTAAGGGTCTCATAAAGGTATTTCTCCCTATGAGTCGTGAGGATCTCGTAGGTGCGTTTTCTCCTTAAGAATCGTGAGGAGTCTTAAGTGTATGTTCTCTTATAAGTCGTAAGGATCTTACAAGAGTGTTTTCCCCTTATAAGTCGAGAGGACTTACAAGGGCTGGCTACTGTGTAAACATATCCTTAGTCGCGGGTGGGACTTTGTTAGGGAAATGTTTACTTGTGCCCATGGATTGTATACAAGGGTCAATACTGAACCGCTTCTAGGGCAGCATTGGAGGTTGTGATGGCTGCTTAGGAATAGGTTCAGATTCCTGTAGCTTAAGGCTTTTGAATCCTATGAGCCGTGAGGGTCTCAAAGGGGAATTCTCCTTACGAGTCGTGAGAATCTCGTAAGTGTAATTTCTCCTTAGGAATCGTGGGGATCCCTAAGTGTGTGGCTCCCTTGTGAGTCGTAAGGATCTCACGCAGGCATTTTCTCCTCACAAGGTCGAGAGGACCTTGCAAGTGTCTTTTAACGAGATTGCCCTTTTCGGGTTTTCACAAAAACTCGCCGGTAGCCCTGCTGTTTTTACTCACGGAGCCCTTTTGGGTTTTCATCCGTGCCCATTTTGCTTATGAACATACCGTTTTCTTTTCTTTTCTTTTTAATTTTATTTTCTTTTGTGTCAGCCTTAGGATGCTGCAGTCCACAGTAGT
The DNA here is from genome assembly GCA_030015575.1 of Agapanthus africanus. Lineage (NCBI taxonomy): Eukaryota > Viridiplantae > Streptophyta > Magnoliopsida > Asparagales > Amaryllidaceae > Agapanthus > Agapanthus africanus. The sequence goes on from JASDDO010000166.1 coordinate 214,927, forward strand.
TTATCGACGTCTCGGTCAACAGCCAGTTTTAGGACATAGTGGTCCACTGTTAGTTTAAGGATGTTTCGGTCCGACGACAGTTTTAGGACATAGTGGTCCATTGTTAGTTTAAGGACGTTTCGGTCCGTTGTTAGTTTAACGACATTTCAGTCCGTAAAAAAAAGAGCTGACTACTACTAACAGAGTTTAGGCTTAGGAAGATAGCGAGCGGACATAAGCGTCGTTATCTATCATTGACCTAGGCCGTGACTCGTCAGGCGCAGTATTTTTTTAGGAAGCGACCGTTTATTGGCCTGAAAGGTCTTTCACCATGTATGTCCATGAGTAGATATGCTCCACCCTGGTAGACTTTGTCTATGATATATGGTCCTTCATAGTTCGGCTCGAATTTCCCCCGCTTGGCACGATTGGGGATCATAGGTCTTTTGACCACTAGCACGAGTTCGCCTTGGCGGAATGTTCTCGGCCTAGTAAATCTCTCATATGAGCGCGTCATTTTTGCTTTATAAGCCTCCAGATTTTGCTGCGCCATGAGCCGAGTTTCGTCGAGGGCATCAAGTTCCTCAAGCCTGTTCCCCGCCAAAAGACGCGATCGGGAATTTGGGACGTCCGGACCTGAATTTCGAGGGCAGATGCTCATTGGTTCTATCCGTACACCTCTCCGAAGATGCCAAGTTGATTTATGGCACCATGTATCGAAGGTTTAAACGGATGCAGCTGATGTATCAGATTCCCCCTCGTTGAGGGGTTTTTGATTGTGAGGGCGCTCTTCCCTATAGGTGCAAGCCCCTGCAGTTAATTATGCTACCGCATCGCGGTAACCACTTTCTCCTTCTCCAGATGGTCAATTCGGGTCGTGGGTGTTTGTTTTGTTTTTTGGTTGCCCGTGGATTGTATACGGAGACTAATTTATGTTGTCGCCCGTAGGGCGTGGATTAGTCCAAATCCGTATTTTCTTAGATTTAGGTTTGGGGTTGGGTTTAATGATACGTTAGTCTCATTTGAGACTAAGATCAACTTAAACATTTGTTAAGGATACGTTAGTCTAATTTTAGACTAAGATCAACTTAACGGGATCATTTAGATCCAACAAAAGAGCATTTAGACTCTATTGTTTAGTTTATGGACATTGTGGTCGATTAGTTTAAGGACATTACGGTCCAGCGTTGGTTTAAGGACGTCTCGGTCCAAGGTAAGGACATCATAGTCCATGAGTTTAAAGACCTCACAGTCAAGGTTAAGGACGTTATAGTCCGTGAGTTTAAAGACCTCACAGTCAAGGTTAAGGACGTCATAGTCCATAGGCTTAAGGACCCCACGGTCCATGAAATGTATGGTTGTCGGGACCCGTCACCTCTCTGAAGACGTTGAAAGATTACAACGACAAATATCAGAGGAGTTCAGAGATGTACCCTTAATCCGATGTGGGTTGAGAGACCTGTAGTCCAATTGGGACTAAGATCTGTGATTTATGAGCATATTAGCTCAATTAATCTGAATTGAGAACTTATGGCCAATTTGGGGTAAGTCCATTCAATTACAATGTTCAACATTTGTTTTTGGAGTTGTTAGATGTTTGTTTGAGCCTAATCCCTTTAAAAAATGCTAAGCATTGGTTTAGTCTCTGACAATGTTTTGTCTTTAATTGAATGTTGTGCATTTATCATAGCCCCAGGCTTACTCAAAGAACATTTTATGTTCTGTCCAAGCGCACATAAAAGTATGTGGTGCATTTGGCACTAGCGCCGGATATGAAGCGCTAATGCGCTTAATGCTTTGCGCTAAATGAAGAGCGCTGATGCGCTAGATGTGGAGCGCCGATGCACTTTTAGTTGAAGCGTTGAGGCGTTTGGCGCTGATGCCATATAATGAGCGCAAGGCACTTTTAATAATGCAGTGCACACATGAGGAGCACATGGCGCGCTTAGCACTGAGCGCTAGCTAATGAGCGCAGTGCGCTGTGTTTGAAGCGCTATGGTACTGCAGCGCTTTGCGCTAGGTGAAGAGCACTAAGGCACTTTTGAATTAGGAGCGCTAAGGCTCTTCTTAGGTCAACTTTGTGCTCTGCAGATTATCCGTTCTTTGATAAGAGACTTCGTCTCAAGATTCTAAGAACAAAGTTCTTAGTTCATAGGAGATGTTTCAATCTCTTTTTGATGAAAGGCTTTGCCTTTATGGATCTGTGATCCTAAAAGAATTGAATAATTCTTCCCCCTTTATAATGAGATGTTCATAATCTCGTTTGTGAAAGACAACTTTGTCTTATAGATCTATGATCTGTGAAAAAATTAAATACTTCTGTTTATATTGAGACGATTTCGTCTTTCTATTCTTTTTACCTTGAAAAAGAATTGTCTTCTTTTGCCGAGAGCTTCTTCTTCTTTTTGAGATTTTCTCAAAGTTTATGGGGGGGTTCCTCTCTTTTAGATTTGAAGTCTGGGGGCCTTTATATAGGGCAAGATGGTTTGTTCAATCAGTTAAGGAGATCTTTTCTCCAATTGATTTGGGAAATTTCCCATCGTTGGATCTTTGATCCAAAGGCTTCTGGTTTACAGAAGATAATCTTCTTGTTTTTTTTACCAAGATTGGGAAATCTTTCCATGCAGAATTTATTCTGTCTTTGGTAATTTTTATTTACCATTGGATCATTGATCCAACAGTGCTCTGATTTATAGAGCACAATTTTGTTGTTTGGAAAGATTTTGAGAAATCTTTCCTTAACAGAATTTAATTCTGGTTAATTAATGATTTATTATTATTATTAGATCTTTGATCTAACGGTAGGGAGCTTTTAGTTCTAGCGCTAGCGCTTATGCGCTCTGCCCATGGTGCGCTACTTGGAGCGCAGCACTCTTAGCGCTAGCGCGCACGTGCTTTGCACGTGGTGCGCTACTTGTAGCGCAGCACATCTAGCGCTAGCGCCTATACGCTTTGCACAGAGTGCGCTAGTTGTAGCGCAGCGCTCTTGGCGCTGCATCTAAAGCACTGCTTTATTGGAGGTGTCTTTTCACCCTCCTTTTAAGTCAAACTTATATTCCCTAGAACTTTCATTTCCTAGGTCTTGGAAATAGCTCCACTATGCACAATTTTTTCCTATGCCTAGTCTTCATAATCTGAAGCAAAGCTTCTTTCTTTTCTCATCTCCAAAGATCCCTCTCAACTATGGCTTGTAACCGCCCACATGCTCGTCGACAACCATGGGAAGTGCCCATCCAGGACATTGTTCCTCGTTTTGCTGCGCGCTTGGTGGATCCTGCTCTTACGGATGACCAATGCGACGCAGCGCTGTACGAGCTCTTGACTCGTGTAGGGTCTTCTCTCCCCCCACACTCTATTTGGCTTCGGATGATCCTTACGTCCGTGCTCACTGACATTCCCCCTCCTCCAGCATAGATGACCTCGGCAATGCTCGATGCTGCTGAAGACAAGATCAAGTGCTTTTTCGAGGCGCATTTGATCACTAAAACCCTGAGGGATTGCTCTGTCTATTTGCTGAGCCAAATACGGGCTCGTCGGGTCGTTATCTCCACTTTCTCTGGTGAGTGCGGCGCTGATCGATGGGTGGCTACTCCTCGAGAAGATCGCCGTTTTGACATGGTGGAGAAGACAGAGAGGGAACTAGATAATCTCATTCTTAACTTTGCAAACCCCTGTCCTTTTGATCCCATGTTTAGCGATCTGTTTATATTGTAATAAAAAAATGTCTAATTAAGTATTTTATTATCTGCCAAGTGCTTCTCTTATTTTTAATTCTTTTTTATTCCTTTGTCAGGCGCTTATGCGCTGCATAACTTAACTTGTTATAACCAGGTGCAAGTAATGAAGCGCTCTTGGTGGTTAGAGCACTTGGCTCTTAGCGCTCTCGTGCTTTGCACGTGAGCGCCGTTTCAGAGTCTTTGACTCTTAGTGCTGGCGCATTCACTACTGGCGCTCTTCACGAAGCGTCGCTTCATTTCAAATCTCGGAATTTAAACAGAGCTTTGCTCTGATTGGGGAAACAAATGCCCCCCCATCGTTGCGCTTACGTGGCCCATACGTGAGTGCAACAGTGGCAGCATCTCCACTGTTGGATCAACTTTTTGGAAGTTGAAATGGCTCTCAATGCCTATAAATAGGGCCTTTGGCCCTTTGAAATGACCATTGTTTATCTTCTTTTCTGAGAATTATTTCTCCTTCAGAGCATTGCTCTCTTCTTTAAGAAGTCTCTTAAAAACTCTGTCAGATATTTTCTTTTTGGTAAGATTTAAACTCGTTATCAGAGCTTTGCTCTATTTGGATCATGGATCTGAAAAAGAAAACCTTTTTAGAGTTTCTTTCGACCCATTGATGAAGAATTCTTGGAATTCACTTTATAGCTCTTAAAGCTCTCGAAGTTTTTACTTCTGCAAAAAGCTTTGCTTTCAGGGTTTCTTGAAGGATCATTTCATCTTCTTTACAGAGCATGACCCTTTAGAATTCCCGGGAATTTTTTTTTAGATTTCCTTCACAACTAACTTTGACAGGTGTCACTCCTGTATGCAGAGCATTGCTCTCGAGGAGTTTAACTCCTTGGCCTGAGGGACCTTTTTAGGATTTCTCTCTTAAATTCACAGAACTAAATCCATTGGGTGATTTAATTAGCACTTATTCCCACCTTGGGGATATCAAGAGTTGTTTAAATCCCGCATCTGCTTCAATAAGCTTTTCTTAATCAGTCTGTCTACTAATTCTTACTGATTTTCCTTTTCAGACGATTATCGACGCTCATATGTATGATCTCGACGAGATTGTTTCTTACGGGGACACTCGCGCACTCGGCCGTTCCTAAAACTAAGAATTCACAAATGCCCGGTGTGCTGAAATTATGGGTCGCTTTGATGCGTACCATGGTCGACTGCTTCCTCGTCGTTCCTCTCTCTTGAAGCTTATTGTGAGAGCGATATGGGAAGCGCTTCCCTTAATCTGTCTAGGCATGCCTCTTAAGGCTTTGGACGACGCCGAAGATAAGGTGCACTCAGTATACCTGATGGGACTAATCTCAAAGAAAAGGCGAGACAACCTTGTCGATATCCTGCATCAAGCTTTTCAGCAGGCGGCGATACTTGCTGCCTATCGAAGGGTGGAGAACATCAGTGAGGATCTTGACGCTTGTGATCGTGAAAGGATGCACACGAAGATGGTCCGAGAGGCTCGAAATTTTTTGGATGGCCTCACCTTTGAATTTCTCAATTCGTGTCCTGGATTTGATGTCTTGCCATTGTAATCATTTTGATGATGTTTTCGTTTATTGCTTTCATTACTGTAAGAACTTTTCGAAGTATGAATAGCAAATTCCTCGTTTCCATGTGTCTATCTTACGTACTAAATCTTTTGCACATGCATGAATGGGTATGCTTTAAACGTTTAACCGAATGCAAATCAAATGTTCTCCTTGTCGCTTTCTTCTCTTTTCTCTATTGCCAGCGTGTTACCTTAGTAAGTATAGCCTGTAGATGATAAAGAAAGCATTCTGTTGATAGTTTATTTAAATCTCTTTGCAAGACTGTGCCCTTGTTTTTTCAAGTTAAGATATTTTGTGATTTGATTTATCCCCGAAACGGAGCATTGCTCTATGATGGAGAAGTTATGAATTAATGTGTGTGTGTGTGTGTGTGTGTGTGTGTGTGTGTGTGTGTGTGTTTTTAAGACAGAGCATTGCTCTGGTTGAGGAGGTTATGAGTTGATATTTTTCCGTGTCGGAGCTTTGCTTGACGACAGGGAGTGTCGAAGCATTGCTCAACGACAAGGGGAGCTATGAGTTATCATGTATCCAAGTTGAGGCTTTGCCTGACGACAAGGAAACGTCGGAGCATTGCTCGACGACAGGGGGGTAATATGTATCCAAGTCGAAGCTTTGCTTAACGACGAGGAGGTGTCGGAGCATTGCCTGACGACAGGGGTTAACATAAGGTCCAAGTCGAAGCTTTGCTTAACGACGAGGAAGTGTCGGAGCATTGCTCTACAACAAAGAATGACATAAGCCATACGGGGTCAATATTGACATTGGCCATATGGTGTCAGGGGTTGACTTTATCCGCATTTCACGGAGTCAAGGGTTGCTCTGGATGCTTCCCACGGGGTCGGTTTGACATAGCCGTGTTATGCGAGGACCAGGCTCCGCTCTGGACGTTTCCACGGGGTCAGGATTGACATAGGCCGTGTTCCACGTGACCAGGAATTAGCTCTGGATGCTTCCCACGGGGTCTGATTGACATAGCCGTGTTCTGTGAGGACCAGGATCCGCTCTAGACGTTTCCCACAGGGTCAGGATTGACATAGGCCGTGTTCTACGTGATCAGGAATTTGCTCTGGATGCTTCCCATGGGGTCGGATTGACATAGCCGTGTTTTGCGAGGACCAGGCTCCGCTCTGGACGTTTCCCACGGGGTCAGGATTGACATAGGCCGTGTTCCACGTGACCAGGAATTTACTCTGGATGCTTTTCACGGGGTCAGGATTGACATGGCCGTGTTCTGCGAGGACCAGGATCCGCTCTGGACGTTTCCCACAGGGTCAGGATTGACATAGGCCGTGTTCCACGTGACCAGGAATTTGCTCTGGATGCTTCCCACGGGGTCTGATTGACATAGCCGTGTTCTGGGAAGACCAGGATCCGCTCTAGACGTTTCCCACGGGGTCAGGATTGACATAGGACGTGTTCCACGTGACCGGGAATTTACTCTGGATGCTTCCCACGGGGTCTGATTGACATAGCCGTGTTCTGCGAGGACCAGGATCCGCTCTGGACGTTTCCCACGGGGTCAAGATTGACATAGGCCGTGTTCCACGTGACCAGGAATTTGCTCTGGATGCTTCCCACGGGGTTGGATTGACATAGCCGTGTTCTGCGAGGACCAAACTCCGCTCTGGACGTTTCCCACGGGGTCAAAATTGACATAGGCCGCGTTCTACGAAACCAAGAATTTTCTCTGGATGCTTCCCACGGGGTCTGATTGACATAGCCGTGTTCTGCGAGGACCAGGATCCGCTCTGGACGTTTCCCATAGGGTCAGGATTGACATAGGCCGTGTTCCACGTGACCAGGAATTTGCTCTGGATGCTTCCCACGGGGTCTGATTGACATAGCCGTATTCTGCGAGGACCAGGATCCGCTCTGGACGTTTCCCACGGGTCAGGATTGATATAGGCTGCGTTCCACGAAACCAGCAATTTGCTCTGGATGCTTCCCACGGGGTCGGATTGACATAGCCGTGTTCTGCGAGGACCAGGCTCCGCTCTGGACATTTCCTATGGGGTCGGGATTGATATAGGCCGTGTTTCACGTAACCAGGAATTTGCTCTGGATGCTTCCCACGGGGTCTGATTGACATAGCCGTTTTCTGCGAGGACCAGGCTCCGCTCTGGACGTTTCCTACAGGATCAGGATTGACATAGGCAGTGTTCCACATGACGAATTTGCTCTGGATGCTTCACACGGGGTCTGATTGACATAGCCGTGTTCTGCAAGGACCAGGATCCGCTCTGGACATTTCCCACGGGGTCAGGATTGACATAGGCCGTGTTCTACGTAACCAGGAATTTTCTCTGGATGCTTCCCACGGGGTCGGATTGACATAGCCGTGTTCTGCGAGGACCAGGCTCCGTTCTGGACGTTTCCCACGGGGTCAGAATTGATATAGGCCGCGTTCCACAAAACCAGGAATTTGCTCTGGATGCTTCCCATGGGGTTAGGATTGACATGGCCGTGTTCTGCGAGGACCAGGATCCGCTCTGGACGTTTCCCACGGGGTCAGGATTGACATAGGCCGTGTTCCACGTGACCAAGAATTTGCTCTGGATGCTTCCCACGGGGTCTGATTGACATAGCCGTATTCTGTGAGGACCAGGCTCCGCTCTGGATGTTTCTCACGGGGGCAGAATTGACATAGGCCGCGTTCCACGAAACCAAGAATTTGCTCTGGATGCTTCCCACGGGGTCTAATTGACATAGCCGTGTTCTGCGAGGACCAGGATCCGCTCTGGACGTTTCCCACAGGGTCAGGATTGACATAGGTCGTGTTCCACGTGACCAGGAATTTGCTCTGGATGCTTCCTACGGGGTCTGATTGATATAGCCGTGTTCTGCGAGGACCAGGATCCGCTCTGGACGTTTCCCACGGGGTCAGGATTGACATAGGCCGCATTCCACGAAACCAGGAATTTGCTCTGGTTGCTTCCCACGGGGTCGGATTGACATAGCTGTGTTTTGCGAGGACCAGGCTCTGCTCTGGACGTTTCCCACGGTGTCAGGATTGACATAGGCCATGTTTCATGTGACCAGGAATTTGCCCTAGATGCTTCCCACGGGGTCTGATTGACATAGCCGTGTTCTGCGAGGACCAGGATCCGCTCTGGACGTTTCCCACGGGGTCAGGATTGACATGGTCAGGATTGACATAGGCCGTGTTCCACGTGACCAAGAATGGTTGACTCTCGGTTGTTTGTGCATCGTCGAGTCATGGAACTGGGAATTTTGTCGCAGCTCCGATTTGTTGATGTCGTGTCTGTTGAAATGAGACGGATATTGAGATGATCTCCAGGCTGTCTGTGAACCATTGAGATTTGGCTTCCTCTTCTGATGGAGCCTAGGGAGGGAAGGTGTGATTCCTTCTTTGTTTGCGCCCCTGGATTGTATACAGGGATTGATGTGATATCACCTGTAGGGCAAAAATTTCATTCTTTCAAAAAAAAAAAAATTATTTCTTTCCGCGATGCTCTATCATTTCAGCTTTCATATTGCGAAGGTCGCGATTGCCCAATCATTTCGGCTATTTTTCGCGATGTCCAATCATTTCGGCTATTTGTTTTATTTTTGCTCGCTGCTTTTTATTGCGAGTTGCCCGATCATTTCGGCTATTTCGTATCCATACATTTTTACTTGCATATTTTGTTGCAAGTTGCCCCATCATTTCGACTATTTCGTATGCATGTGTGGCTCGCTGGCTTTTTGCTGCAAGCTTGGAATTAGACATCGATTTCGGCATCAGCACCGCTACAACTGGGATATTGCCAGGAGCGAATCATCATTTGCCTCTGTCGATATCGAACAAAGGTGGCTTAGCAAACAGGGTTAAGATCCTGTCGACTAAGGCTTTTGACTTCATGAGCCGTAAGGGTCTCATAAAGGTGTTTTTCCCTACGAGTCGTGAGGATCTCGTAGGTGCGTTTTCTCCTTAGGAATCGTGAGGATTCCTAAGTGCGTTGTCTCTTATAAGTCGTAAAGATCTTACAAGAGTGCTTTCTCCTTATAAGTCAAGAGGACTTACAAGGGATGTTCACTGTGCAAACATATCCTTAGTCACGGATGTGATTTTGTTAGGGAAATGTTTATTCGCGCCCGTGGGTTGTATACAAGGGTCAATACTGAACCGCTTGTAGGGCAGCATTGGAGGTTGTGATGGCTGCTTAAGAACAGGTTCAGATCCCTGTAGCTTAAGGCTTTTGAATCCTATGAGCCGTGAGGGTCTCATAGGATTGTTCTCCTTATGAGTCGTGAGGATCTCACAAGTGTAATTTCTCCTTAGGAATCGTGGGGATCACTAAGTGTGTTGCTCCCTTGCGAGTTGTAAGGATCTCACGTAGGTGGTTTCTCCTTACAAGGTCGAGAGGACCTTGTAAGTTTCTTTTAACGAGATTACGCCCTTTCGGGTTTTCCCAAAACTCGCCGGTAGCCCTGCTGGTTTTACTCATGGAGCTCTTTCGGGTTTTCATCCGTGCCCATTTTGCTTATGGACATACCGTTTTTTTTTGTCAGCCTCGGGATGCTGCGGTCCGTAGTAGTTTATCGACGTCTCGGTCAACAGCCAGTTTCAGGACATAGTGGTCCATTGTTAGTTTAAGGACGTTTCGGTCCGACGCCAGTTTCAGGACATAGTGGTCCATTGTTAGTTTAAGGACGTTTCGGTCCATCGTTAGTTTAAGGACGTTTCGGTCCGTCATTAGTTTAAGGACATTTCAGTCCGAGAAAAGGAAGCCGGCTACTACTTACAGAGTATAGGCTTAGGAAGATTGCGAGCGGACATAGGCGTCGTCATCTATCGTTGACCTAGGCCGTGACTCGTAAGGCGTGGTATTTCTTTAGGAAGCGACCATTTATTGGCCTGAAAGTCTTTCACCATGAATGTCCATGAGTAGATAGGCTCCACCCTGGTAAACTTTGTCTATGATATACGGGCCTTCATAGTTCGGCTTGAATTTCCCCCGCTTGGCACGATTGGGGATCATAGGCCTTTTGACCACTAGCACGAGTTCGTCTTGGTGGAATGTTTTTGGCCTAGTTAATCTCTCATATGAGCGCGTCATCTTCGCTTTATAAGCCTCCAGATTTTGCTGTGCCATGAGCCGGGTTTCATCAAGGGTATCGAGCTCCTCAAGCCGAAGGCGAGCATTTTCTTCGTCTGTTAGCTCGTGGTGAACTGCCACTCGTAGAGAAGGTAACTCTATCTCAAGGGGGAGTACCGCTTCTGTGCCGAATACCAAAGCATACGGCGTTGTGTTTGTAGCCGTTTTGAACGTAGTTCGATATGCCCAGAGAGCTTTGATTGATGCTAAGTTTTGTGATCAAAGAATTAATTACCGCAATCAAGAACGGCGTCGCTTGGTAGCTAGCCGGTGAGTAGGGTCGGTCCACAGGGATTTTGTGTATTCTCAATTTGTTCTAACGAGTTAATTCCAAACGGTGTTGGATTGATTATCACTAAAACAGAAATGAGTTTATTTAGGATTAAAGCCTTGCTAGGGTTAGGTTTAGATTAAGTTTGGAAAGTCAATATTCATCACCGCTTTCTATGCCCTAATTAAGATCTATCAGGTGTTATGGTAATAATTAACAAAGTGGATTAGTACCATCGGGAAGAAACTAGGTTTCTTCCTCTAGGTTCTTATCCTTCCTTTCTTAATTCTTACCCTAACCTCCATGGAAAACATATACAACCGGTCTTTTAAACTACGGTATCACCGCTACCTCTTGAGATAGGGTGCCGTAGAGAGCGGTGTGTGTATGTATGCATGGAGTCCTATAAAAATATGTGATGGACAAGAAAGGGATGAGAGATTTTCATCTCTCAAATCTTCCCCAAACCTAACCCTAACAAGTGAGGAACTACTCACTCATTAGGGAATTGATAAACATGTTCTAAATTAATTAACTAGGGCAGATAATAAAAGTTATACTAGGGCAGATAATAAAAGTTATACTAAGGTAGAAAGAAAATTAACTAGGGTAATAAAAATAAAACTTACTCTAATTTTTATTTGATACTCTCTTCAAACATTTACAGGAATTGAATTCTGAATTTTGATAAATACAACGAGGCACAAGAAGTGGCATGCTCCAAAAAGAGCATTAGGGTTTCTATTTATAGATTATTGAAACCCTAAGGTTACATCTGATCCCTATCTGCATTTACAAAATTACCCTAAGAAGACCCGGTCAACCCACCGCCAAACCGTCAAATGACGCACCGACACGGGCTTCATATGGCCGCGGATGCGCTGCCAGAAGGCATGTTTGGCCGCGGTTCCGCGGCCATATAGGGGGCTTGTTGTCTGATTTCTTCTGTGCTGCTTCTGGTTACATTTGGCTTCCTGTTTCTTCACTTGGTTTCTCAGATTGTCTTCTAGTTTTCTTCCAGTTTTCCACAGTGTATAATGTCGTGGACTTTTACCGTTTGCTTTGTGTCGAAGTCTTGAACCTTGCACTGCCTTTGTGCTTTGTGAACTTGTCCATTGATCTTCATTTGTTCTTCAAACTGTAGGTATGATCAAGATTCTTCCATTTGTTGGTCGTAGTCTCACTTTTGTATCATCTTTTCATCATTTTCACTGTTTTGTTCTGAGAACCTGTAACCTGCAACTATGTAGCAGACATGGATCAAAAGCACCTGTTTATTTGTAAAATGAATAAGAATGGGGAATATAATAATGCAAAATTATGATATGAACAAATACCCCCAAACTTATCTTTTGCTCGTCCTCGAGCAAAACTAGTTTTATTCTCGAAAAAGACCTAGCCTCACTTTCGCAGGGAAACGCGATTGCACTGAGCTCGTGCAACAAGCCGTTAAACCTCTAGGTGTTCCTAGTAGGAGGAGTGTTGTCTCGTGAGGGTTTTCAGCGGATACTACCCACAAAATCCTATCAATTTGGCCTATTGACTTTTATTCTCCAATTCGGTTTTCTAACAAGAAATTCTATTATCTTCAACTCAGAAATTATCCACCCATATTTTTCACACTCACTTATCATTTAACTTAAGATCGTATATGTTCTGCAAATTTATTAGTCTTTCAGCATCTTTTGAGATTTCCTTCTAGGTTCCATCTCAACTTAGGAATTTTTATCATCTCTACTAAATATATAAGTCCTATATTTTATTCCTATCTCTCATCTAAACCCCAATCATATACCCCTACGTGTGTGTATGTATCACCCATACACTTGGAAATTCAATTCAAGCTCTTATACTCTTGTCCATCGTCCAAATTACTTTTTAGTTGGTGAATTTTTAGATGAAATTGCTCACACATCCTTCATGCGACCGTTAATACTTCTTGAGGTACCAACGACCGATTACAAAATGTGTTTGCACATTAAGGCGTAATTCCTAGTCTTGTAACACCTAAGGCTTTAGCAGTGACTCCCAAACCAGTTGGTCTAAGGCACTAGGTGATAAAGCACCCTCGCTAAATATTTTTTCTATTTATGCAGCCTTAGGTAATTACAAAAACCAGTGTTCATTTTTTTATCTCTTTATTCACACTTGTATTTTTATTTTATTTTCCTTCATACCAAGGACTTTAGACAAGAGCATTTCAAGGTCTCTTCTACTATTCCAAGTTTCAAGGTTCGTGTTTGTGCAATTTGTAGGGTATATATTTTCAGAATTTAGTCTTAAGCTTAGGAATTATTTTTCAGACTTATACTTTCATAAAAATATCAATACTTTCCCCTTGTTTTAACTTAGCCTAAGAAGTCAATTCGAAATTTGCCTATTTCTAAATAAACTACAAAGACATATACTTTCTACCGTTAAATTTTAAGAAAGGTTATTTTTAGGGTTTTTAATTTCCTAAGTCTAAGATCTAGTTATTCCTAACTAGTTAACCTTTTTGTCAAACTCAAGTCAATTAGGGCCAAAATTGAATGTTTTAATTTTTATAATTTTTCAGTTTTTATTTGATTTTTATTTTTCTATTTTTTTTTAGTTTCAAAATTTTCAATTTTTATGATTTTTATATAAAGATGCAATGCAGAATTTAAACATGCAAAAGAAAAAGAAAAAAATATATACAAAAAATTTATAAAAAAAAGTATGCAATGTAAAAGATAACCACCAATTCCCCCAAACTTATCCAAAGCAGTGCCCTCACTGCTCGGCCCCACGCCGCGCTCTCGAGCGTGAACATGAACGCTCCTCCCTAGCCAGCAGGGTTCGAATCCCATGCTCTACCTCCGTCAACCGACGGTCGTGCTCCCTCGATGTCACCCTAAATTGCTCCCTCAACTCCTCTATGCCCCTCACAGCTCTCCGCATCAATTGTGCATGTTCTAGAGGGGTCATTTCTCCTTCGCTCGCAGCCAAGCTAGAGCTAGGTGTGCGGGCGGGCACGTGCTCCGCAGGTTCAGTTCTCGACCATATATCTGTCAATCATGAATAGGACGTAGAAACGCCCTCAATAAGAGGCCTGACAGGTATGGCTCTATGCATGTAGAATTCGAACTCCTCCACGGGGAGGAGATATCGACATAATTGTGTAACCAGCATGGGACAAGGGTAATTTGCGGCTCGTTTACCCGCACCTATAGAGTTTAGCAATACTGTGCACATGTCGAAACGGGGGTTCTTTGTCATAAGGGTATGCACAATATGCAAGGAGGGTGTAAAAAATGTTGTGTTGTGGGAGCTACCGAAAATATTATTTTGTGCCCACCGGCACACAGTCAAAACATTCGCGAAAAGGGTTCTCGCTTGGATACCCTTACGCGGCTCTCTTGAGCAATCGTTGCCCATCAAGGGCATGTAATCCTCAAATTGCAAAGATTGGTCATGTGCGGGTATGCAAGGGATTAGTGTAACTTCATGTATAATATCCCTATCAATGATAATTTCTCGATCACCCCATTGCAATTTAATAAACTCAAATTGGTTGAGACACCCATCTACCATACACTCATAAAAATGAGTGACTAATTCCGGCAGTGTATAAGCATTAGGGTGGTTGTATATTAAGTAGTTCCAACCTCTACGCGCGATTTCTTTTGCAAAATAACTACCGTACACCTTGTGTGAAAAAACTTGCGAAAAATCGTGTTCAAGCTGCATGCTGTGTGCCATTGGGTGTTCTACAGATATAGAAATTTTAAAAACAGAGAGGGTATGAGAGATCGTACCTCCCCTGAAAATTTCACGGGGTGAAGACAGAGAGCGGCGGCGGAAGCGCGGTCTGAGAGTGTTATTTGCGGCGGATCGGCGGTGCGGCGACGAGATCGTTCAGAAAATTTTTGGCGGCGGCGCTAGGGTTTCAGAGGAAATATGTTTTAGGGTTTAGAAACACAGAGAGGGGTCGGGGTCTTTATATAGGGGGGAATTTATGAATATTTGCAAATAAACCCCTCTAAAAAGAGGAAATTATTTGCAAATAAAAAAATTTATTTTATTTATTTAATCTGTAAATTTACAAAAATACCCCAAAAAAATTTATTTTTATTTTTTTAGTTTTATTTTATTTTTTTTAATGTTATTTTTGAAATCTAATTATACCCCCCCTCCAAACTTGAGTTAAACGATGTTACAAGTCAATACCAAACTTTGCAAAGACCAAAAGTCAACACCAACCAGTTGAAAAATTTATCTGTGTAGAGTATCGGTCGGTGGAAGAACATATTGTACAGAGCCAAGAAGAAGTGGGGAAGAGATAAGAGGTGGTATGGAAAGTGTTTCCGTGAAAGTGGATGTGAAGAGAGAAGAGGTGATGATGAATAAAAACGAGAATGTGAATGATCAGAAATCAGTGGAATATTGGCATTCTCGTATTTTATTAAAAGAAAAGGTGGTGGTTCAACTTCTATAGGTGGAGGTTGATTCACCACAAAATCCCCGAGATATTTCTGTGGATCCTTTACTGGCTTGGCATCATCCAGCATATGCATATGATACTCAATTATGAGGGAACTAATCTCCTCGATATCCGCCATAGTCTAGCCGAAAGCTTGCCGGTTATTTTGTAAGACCATTAAAAGGACTTTCTCTTGCTCGAGGGCTAGAGAGGCCGATATGATAACGGGAAAGGTCTCATTCTCACCTAGGTAAGCGTATTTAAGGTGAGACGGCAGAAGCTTGAGTTCGGGTTTCGGAGGCAAAACAATTGAAGGTAAAATTGGTGAAACTATCTCGAACTCGAAGGATTCCAACAATGGTTCGAAATCACTGCAAGCAACCGAGTCGGATGGTTCAACTAACTCATCCGAAAATTCAAAAGACTCAAACTCGGGTGGTGAGTCTTCAAAATCGTCCAAAAAAGTGAAACACTCGTAATCGTTTTCCGGCGTGAAAGCTGTGTCAAATTCTAGGAGGAACGCACTAGTGGCGTCAAAACTGTTGTGATCAAACATAAATTTTTCAAGCTCGCAGTCCTCCTGCATGATTTCGTGGATCGAGCAAACTTCTCGTATACTAGCTTTAGGCACGGAGGGCAGACTTCCTATCTTGTAAATATTGAACTCACTAGACATCTTCCCGAAGGATAGAGTCATAGAGCCATTGCGACAATTGATTACGGCATTGGAAGTGGCCAAAAATGGTCGACCGAGGATCACCGGAATTTGGTTCCGTGGGTTAGCAACAAGTTGTGTGTCCATAACAATAAAATCAACGGGGAATATGAAGTCCCCTACGTTGATCAACACATCCTCTAACTCACCCCTAGGATGGGTGATTGATCGATCAGCCATTTGGAGAGTACAATGAGTGGGTTTCAACTCTCCAACACCTAATTGCTCATACACGGAGTAGGGAAGCAGGTTAACACTAGAACCAAGATCTAAAAGTGCTCGATTAATATTCTTATCCCCAATTGTTATTGAAATTGTAGGACAGGCAGGGTCCTTTCGTTTTTGGGGTAAGGGTTGAGTTTGGTTAATAGTATTGCTCACGACACTAGCTACTAGCACTTTCTTTGGTATCTGAGACTTTCTCTTCGAGGTGCATAAGCCTTTTAAGATTTTCGAGTAAGAAGGGACTTGTTGGATTGCATCCAAGAGAGGTATATTTATGCTAACCTGTTTGAATAACTCCACAATCTTCTCCATTTGGGGAGTTGGTTTATTGGATCTCAACTTGTTTGGAAATGGAACATTTTGAAAATTTGTTGAGTCCAATTTTTGTGGATTAGATTGCGGAGTTGAAACGGATCCCAGTGTTGGTGTGTTTGTGAAGTGAGATGTAGGTCCGTTTGGATTAGAAGAAATAGAGCCTTTTGAAGAATGAAGAACATGTTTTGACAAAGAAGATGAAGATGAAGAAGAAGAGGATGAAGAAGAAGAAGATGAAGAAGAACCACTGGCAGGGGTTTCATTACTAATACCCACGTTATTGTGCAACACTCTTCCAGATCTCAAAATGGTCACAGCATTTACATTATGATTTTGTTGTTCATAAGCAACATGTGCGTTGTGTGTGTGACCGGGATTTGGCAATGGTTGAGATGGAAGTTTTCCCTTTTCTCGCTCGCTCAACGCAGCATTTAGTTGTGCAATTTGCGCCTCGATTGATTTGATACTTTTATCATGTGAAGCACTGTTGTACACCAAAGACTGAATGGAAGTCTCCAACCTTACTGCGGATTGTGTAGATTGTTTTAGAAACGCATCTAGACTTCTTTCTTGCGAGGTAACCTTATCGTCATTTGGTTGAACAAAATTGTTTGGAGGGTAAGAGTTGTTGGGCACAAAATTGTTCATTTGGTTTGGGTAAGGTTGTGGTTGGAAAGGTTGTTGGTATTGAGTTTGTTGGGGTGCTTGTTGTTGTGGAGGAGGAGGCCTTTGAAAGTTGTTGTTTCCTTGGAATTGTTGATTTTGATTCCAAGAAAAATTTGGGTGACTCCTCCAACCCGGATTATAAGTCGAAGAGTATGGATCATTTCTTTGTCTTTGCTGAAAGGCAGCATTGACTTGATCTTGTCCTTGAACAGGTGGATTGTAAGGACACTCTTCGGTAAGATGTGATGGATCCGAACAACAAGCACAAACAGTTCATGGGGGTAAAGCAGGGGCAGAAGAAGGCGATGAGATTTTGGTCTCAATTGCTTCTAGCTTTTTCGTAAGTGCGGCCATTTCGGCCTTCATTGCAATCGACATATCTAACTGATGTATGCCTGCCTTAGATTGACCTATTGAAGAAGATGAGGTGGTCTTAGTGCTTTCCCACTGAAGTGTTTGTTCAGCAATGTTCCCTGATTAAAAATCAGAAACTACCTCAATGAGGTATCACATGCTCACACGTGACCAATGGTCACGTGTTGACACGTGATAGTTAAAACAGAAATGAAAATAAACGGCTGAAAAGGACTCAATTGGGGGTCACGTGCTCACACGTGACCAAAGGTCACGTGCCAGCACGTGACTGGCTTTGAAAGCCTTACAGTTTAATAGAATTAAATTCTAAATTCCTCTAAATCTTTCCAAACGGAAAAGGGTTATGGGGAACCGTTGGATTAAAAATCCAGGGGTGATTAAAAATCACCAATTTATGGAAAAATCTTAGACAAGGAAAGATTTCCCTAAATCTCACCGAAAATAACAAACAGAATATCTTTGGATTTGAAATCCAACGATGAATAAAATTCACTGAGAGATCTAAAGGATCATATTAATTATGAAAACAAACAAAATCTTTCAATGAAAGATTTATTAAACAAATTGATTCTTTTCTTTCTGCTATAAATAGGAGCCAAGATGAGAAGATAAAGAATTTTTTTTTTGGGATCTTGAAATTTTCAAAAAGGCAAATAGCAGAGAGAAAAGAAAGGAGAATTTAATTCTCAACAAAGAAAACCCTAGGTGAGAAAAGAAAGGGGATCAAAACTTCAAAAAGAGAATTTAATTCTCAAAATCTAAGAGTTTAACTCTTCTGCAAAAAGAACTTAGTTCTTCCTCTAGTTGAAAATCTGCAGAAGCAAATCTCCCCATAGGTTGAAAATTTAATTCTCATGGGGTTGAGATTTTGCCATGCAGATCCAAGACTTAGAGGGAGGATTGAGTTCAGAGAATTTAATTCTCCCAAATTTATAGGAATTTAATTCCTCCAAGATGAAATTGGGGTTTAACCCTATATGAGAATTTAATTCTCTCAAGATTTACAGGAATTTAATTCCTTCAAGATGAAACTAGGGTTTAACCCTAATTGAGAATTTAATTCTCTCAAATTCACAGGAATTTAATTCCTCCTAAAATGGAACTAGGGTTTAACCCTACATAAGAATTTAATTCTTTCATACACAATAGGAATTTAATTCCTCCAAAATCATAATCAGGGTTTAACCCTACAGAGAATTTAATTCTTAAAGATCAAGAGAATTAAAAGATCTTCATACATGCAGAGAACAAAGGTCACATGTTCCCACGTGACCCCTGAAAAGGTCCACAAAAATAAGAAGGAATCAGCCCAGAGGCAATGCCTCACGTGTTCCCACGTGACCTCAAAAACACAGAAAGAAAAAGCAAAGGAAATATAAGCTTTGGGCGCTCTCACGTGTCCCCACGTGACCCCTTAGCAAGTGCTTTAATAATCAGTGCATAAATCTCCATCACGTGTCAACACGTGATGCTCAAAAATATAAAAAAGTGTTTAACACTTATTTGCAAAGCAAAGTAAAAGGGATCTGGTCCCTCTTCCGGGTGCCCTCACGTGGCCCCACGTGACCCATTCCTATTTAGTGTTTAAACACTAATTTAAAGGACCTATTTCCAGTGTTTAACACTATCGTTGATTGTCTTTTAGTGTTTAACACTAATTTGAGAGCTTTATTTCCAGAATTTAACACTGCTGTTCTCTAGTGTTTAACACTATTTCTAGCAAAATTGGCTAATTTTCCAGAGGCAAAAGTCTCCCCTTCAACTGAATCTCAAAATTGAGTAAAATTCAGAGCTATAATGTTCAATGCCCAGTCAAAGATAGAAATATCACCAGAGCCCTCAAACTCTTGTTTAGTATTGCTAAATAATGTGGGCTTGAACCCAGACAAATGTCTAATGGTCCAACAAAGGGCCAACATTTTAAATCTAATTGGACTTGGCCCAAGTTGGCCATAAGTCCTCAATTCAGACTTAACTGAGCCATTGTGCTCATAATTTAATTAATTGATCTTAGTTCCAAATTGGACTATAGATCACTTAATCCACTTTGGTTTGAGGGTACATCTCTTTACTCCTCTGATATTTGTCGTTGTAATCCTTCAACGTCTTCAGAGAGGTGACGGGTCCTGACAACCACACATTTCACAGACTATGACGTCTCTAAACATTGGACTGTGGGGTCCTTAAACTCATGGACTATGATGTCCTTAACCTCGACCGTGATGTCTTTAAACTAACATTGGACTGTGGGGTCCTTAAACTCATGGACTATGATGTCATTAACCTCGACCGTGATGTCTTTAAACTAACATCGGACTGTGGGGTCCTTAAACCCATGGACTATGATGTCCTTAACCTCGACCGTGATGTCTTTAAACTAACATCGGACTGTGGGGTCCTTAAACACATGGACTATAATGTCCTTAACCTCGACCGTGATGTCTTTAAACTAACATCGGACTGTGGGGTCCCTAAACCCATGGACTATGATGTCCTTAACCTCGACCGTGATGTCTTTAAACTAACATTGGACTGTGGAGTCCTTAAACCCACGGACTATGATGTCCTTAACCTCGACCGCGATGTTTTTAAACTAACAACGGACCGTAATGTCCTTAAACTAATTATCGACCGCAATGTCATTAAACTAAACAATAGAGCCCAATTGCTCTCTTGTCGGATCTAAACGATCCCGTTAAGTTGATCTTAGTCTAAAATTAGACTAACGTATTCGTAACAAACGTTTAAGTTGATCTTAGTCTCAAATAAGGCTAACGTATCCTTAAACCCAAACCCCCAAACCCAAATTTAAGAAAGATACGGATTTGGACTAGTCCACGTCCTACGGGCGACAACATAAATTAGTCTCCGTATACAATCCACGGGTAACCAAACATAAAACAAACACCCACGACATGAAGTGACCATATGAAGAAGGAGAAAGTTGTTACCGCGATGCGGTAGTGTAATTAACTGCAGGGGCTTACGCCTGCAGGGAAGAGCATCCCCACAATCAAAACCCCCTCAAACGAGGGGAATCTGAGGAAGTCTGCTACACCGGCCGCATCCGTTTAAACCTTCAATATACGGTGCCATAAATCAACTGGGCATTTTCGGAGAGGTGGACGGATAGCACCAATTAGCATCTGCACCGAAATTCAGGCAAGACGTCCGCCGCGTCTTCTTCGCGTCTTTCGGAGGGGAACAGATTCAGATCGTCGAGAAACTGCCAAGCTTCCTCGCTTGATTTTGTTAGAAAGTGACCTTGACAAATGGTTTCCAGCAACTGCTTCGTTGCTGAGTTCAATCCTTCATATAAAGTTTGGCAAAGTTGCCAATTTTCGATACCGTGGTGAGGGCATTGAACAAGTAGGTCTTTAAATCTTTCAAAACACTTCCAAAAGGCTTCGGAAGGAAGCTGGGAAAATTGAATAATCTCATTGCGAATTCTCGCGGTCTTGTGATGTGGATAAAACTTTTTAAGAAAAGCTTTAGCAAACTCTTCCCAATTTTTAATTGAGTGTGATGCTGTATTATACAACCATTTCTCGGCTAGGTCACATAAGGTGAAAGGAATGACACGTAGCCTAATAGCATCATCAGAAAGGTGTGTTTTCTTCATCATTGCGCAAACGTTTTAGAATTTGTTTATGAAGATATAGGCATCTTCAGATTCCAGTCCGTGAAATTTTGGCAACATGTTAATGAAGTGGGATTTGATCTCAAAGTTGTCCCCATTTGCCGGTGGGAGTGAAAGACAAGTAGGTAAGACGGTGCAGATAGGGTAGAAAAGATCCTGGAGCACGATTTGTTGGGGCGCTTCAACAGGTGGGTGTTGTGGGTTATTCGCACCTAGCGGAGGTGGAATCAATCCCGCGGGTAAGGTGTTGTTAGGATTAAATCTCGACATCTCCTTAGAAGACGAAGAATGTGAAGGTGAAGGTAAGGAAGTGGAAGGAATTTCGACTTCGGAGTCGAAAGCGTCGTCAGTCGGTACCAACGAGACACGGACTAATCGGGCACTAGTGTTCCTAGCCCAACCGGACATACACTAAAGAGGTAGTGTAGTCAAAAAGGTGAAAAACAGAAGGTGGGGGTAAGAAAACGTCAATGGAAAGAAAGTGGGTGTAAGTGAGGTGCACGGATTTCTTAACGACAATTTGCAAATTTTTGTAACATTTTTTCTTTTTTTTCTTTTTGTGTTTTTTTTATGTGGAGCTTTTTGCAAAAAATATTTTCGATAAAAGGCTTAGACACTCGTTCAATCAATCACAAATGCACAATCAAACCTAGATCTAGGGTCACCTAGGTCAGCTAGACAGCTCCTAACTGTTCCAAAGGGCAAGAAGTAGGACCTCAAACCGCCTCTTCACCGCCAATTGTGGCCAGGTAAGTACAAGTCGAGAAAGGAGGGATCCGCTCATGAATCACCGTGAGACGGGCCTTTTAAAGTTACTTTTCCCTACCCGTCTAGCCTAGGCACCACAAAATCAGGTTAGGATCAACGGTCGATGCCTACAACTATTCCTTTGTCCTATTGAGCGCGAAATCCTTAGGGCTGAGTCTAATCTTTTTTAATTAACTTGATGGTCAATGCAATATGCTTTATATGATTTTTGGGGTCCTGGGAAGGGTGATGAAATCCCCACCTAATCTGAATTGGTGTTAAAGCCCCTTAAAGTCAATTTAAATATGCAAAGCAGTAAACACAATCACTTACAAACAATTTTTTTATTAGCGCGGCGCAAAGAATCCTGCACAAGATCAAGTTATTGAGAAGGGGGAGAATTTTTGCGCAAAGAATCCTACAGAAAATTTTTACAGAGGAGATATCAGGGGGTTCAGAGAAGGAGAAAGGAAGCTTACAGAGGGTTTCTGGTCAGCTGACGTCAGCACAATACCGCGGTTCCGCCGCCAAAAGCGCCTCCTCGCCGCGGTTCCGCGGTCTATTGATTGGTTCAGATCTCGAGACTTCTTCTGCTCCTCTGGTCTGATTTTTCTCTATTTTTCAGATCTACGGTTTACTGTTTTGCTCTCTGGATTTTTCCAGATCCGAACTCGTTCGTCGATCCTGCAAAATTCACACGAAACACCCTTCAAACAATAACAAGATGATAAAAATTTTATATTTTTTAATTTTTTCAGTTTTTATGAGTTTTATGATTTTATATTAACCCGAAATTGCAAAAAGAAAATACTTCGCCGATCCCCGGCAACGGCGCCATTTGATTGATGCTAAGTTTTGTGATCAAAGAATTAATTACCGCAATCAAGAACGGCGTCGCTTGGTAGTTAGCCGGTGAGTACGGGTCAGTCCATAGGGATTTTGTGTATTCTCAATTTGTTCTAATGTGTTAATTCCAAATGGTGTTGGATTGATTATCACTAAAACAGAAATGAGTTTATTTAGGATTAAAACCTTGTTAGGGTTAGGTTTAGGTTAAGTTTGGAAAGTCAATATTCCTCACCGCTTTCTATGCCTTAATTAAGATCTATCAGGTGTTATGGTAATAATTAACAAAGTGGATTAGTACCATCGGGAAGAAACTAGGTTTCTTCCTCTAGGTTCTTGTCCTTCCTTTCTTAATTCTTACCCTAACCTCCATGGAAAACATATACAACCGGTCTTTTAAACTACGGTATCACCGCTACCTCTTAGGATAGGGTGCCGTAGAGAGCGGTATGTGTATGTATGCATGGAGTCCTATAAAAATATGTGATGGGCAAGAAAGGGGTGAGAGATTTTCATCTCTCAAACCTTCCCCAAACCTAACCCTAACAAGTGAGAAACTACTCACTCATTAGGGAGTTGATAAATATGTTCTCAACTAATTAACTAGGGCAGATAATAAAAGTTATACTATGGCAGATAATAAAAGTTATACCAGGGCAGAAAGAAAATTAACTAGGGCAATAAAAAGAAAACTTACTCTAATTTTTATTTGATACTCTCTTCAAACATTTACAGGAATTGAATTCTGAATTTTGATAAATACAATGAGGCACAAGAAGAGGCATACTTCAAAAAGAGCATTAGGGTTTCTATTTATAGATTATAGAAACCCTAGGGTTACATCTGATCCCTATCTGCATTTACAAAATTACCCTAAGAAGACCCGGTCAACGCACCGCTAAACCGTCAAACGACGCACCGACACGGGCTTCATATGGCCGCGGATCCGCGGCCAGAAGACATGTTTGGCTGCGGTTCCGTGGCCATATAAGGGGCTTGTTGTCTGATTTCTTCTGCGCCGCTTCTGGTTACATTTGGCTTCCTGTTTCTTCATTTGGTTTCTCAGATTATTTTCTAGTTTTCTTCCAGTTTTCCACAGTGCATAATGTCGTGGACTTTTACCGTTTGCTTCGTGTCGAAGTCTTGAACCTTGCGCTGCCTTTGTGCTTTGTGAACTTGTCCATTGATCTTCATTTGTTCTTCAAACTATAGGCATGATCATGATTCTTCCATTTGTTGGTCGTAGTCTCACTTTTGTATCGTCTTTTCATCATTTTCACTGTTTTGTTCCGAGAACCTGTAACCTGCAACTATATAGCAGATATGGATCAAAAGCACCTGTTTATTTGTAAAATGAATAAGAATGGGAAATATAATAATGCAAAATTATGATATGAACAAGCTTCATGCAGTCTCTCATGCCAGTCCTTCTTATTTCGAGACACTGTCTTTTTCACGATCTTCGTCAAGGTTTTATTGAAAGTCTCAGCTAGACCGTTAGCTCGAGGATTATAGACTCAAGAGTATCTCCAGTCTATGTTATGCTGTTGTGCGAAGCGGCTGATCTTGTGGCTTTTGTAGGCAGGCCCGTTATCGGAGATGATCCGTCGCGGAGTTCCAAATCGATAAATGACGTGCGTTTTGAAGAAATGGAAGATATTCTCCATCTTCACTTCCCCTCAGCGGTACTGCTTCTGCCCACTTGGAGAAGTAATCAGTTGTTGCCAAAATGAATCGATGTCCTCTGGACGATGCTGGTTCGATGGGACCGATTATGTCAGTTCCCCACATTTCAAACGACCAGCTAGCCACCGTTGGATATAGTGGATTTGGATGCTGATGGATAAAGTCCCCGTGAATCTGGCACGAGTGGCATTGCTTCGCGTATTCGAGGCAGTCCTGGATCATCGTGGGCCAATAATAGCCCATCCTTTTAATCTTCAGCTTCATCTTCGGGCCGGCTTGGTGAGAACCGCAGAGTCCATCTTGAGTTTCTTGGACGACTTTCTTTGCCTCTTTAGGTTCTGATTGAATAGCTGCTTTTCGTACGTTTTGAAATCAAAGAATAGAATATACCGCAATCAAGACGGTGTCGCTTGGTAGCTAGCCGGTTGAGTACGGGTCGGTCCACAGGGAAAACATGTCTTTTCTTATTGTTCTAACGAGTCAATTCCTATTTGTGGTAGGTTTTGATTTTTATAAAAACTGAAATTGAAATTGATTTGGATTAAAACCTTGCTAGGATTAGGATTAGGTAAGTTTGGAAAGTTAATTCTACTCACCGCTTCCTTAGCCCTAATTAAGAACTTAGGTGTTAAGGTAATAGTTAACAAACGGGATTAGCACGACTAGGAAGAAACATAGTTTCTTCCTTTTGGTCCTTGTCCGTCCTTTCTTAACTCTTAGCCCTAATCTCTATGTAAATCAACCACAACCGGTCTAATTAGGGAATTACCGCTATCTCGTGGGATAGGGTGCCGTAGTGAGTGGTGTGTGTTTGATTTACATAGAGTCCTAATTTAAAATATTGAACGGGCAAGAAAGGAGTGAGAGATTTCCATCTCTCAAACCTACCCAATCATAACCCTAACAAGTAAGGAACTACTCACTCATTAGGGTATTAACAATGAAGTTCATTTTTTTAATTTTCTTTTTAATTATCTAATTAACGTGCAGATAATAAAAGACAGATATGAAAATTGCAGAAATTAAATTGCAAATAAGGAAAATTCAAAATAAAAACTTACTTTTATTGATGCACTCTTTGACGATTACAAGGGAATTAAAATTTTAATCTAGAATTAAAAAGAGGAATGCCCCAAAAGAGCTGTAGGCTTTCCTATTTATAGATAGGAGAAACCCTAGGGTTTATATCTGATCCACATCTGAAATTACAAGACTGCCCTAAGAAAACCGGGTCAATGCACCGACTCCCACCGACACGCACCGACACGTGCTCTGCACGGCGGCGGATCCGCGGCGGAATGCCTTATTTGGCCGCGGATCCGCGGCCGTTTGATGGGCTCTTGGGCTCTGTTTTCTGTGATGCTTCAAGTTGCTTTGTCCATCTGTTTTCTTCACTTGGTTTCTCAGAATATCTTCTATGTTCTTCCAGATTTCCACAGTGCAGAATGTTGTGGACTTTTACCGTTAGCTTCGTGTTGAAGTCTTGAATCTTGTGCTGCCCTTATACGTTGTGCAATCAAACTGTTCATTGATCTTCATTTGTTCCTTAAACTGTAGGCGGTATCTTGCAGATTCATCTATTTGTTGGTCGTAGTCTCACATTTGTAGTGTCTTTTCACCATTTTCACTGTATTGTTCTGAGAACCTGTAACCTGTAACTATTTAGCAGACATGGATCAAAAGCACCTATTTATTTGCAATATGATTAAGAATGGGGAATATAATAATGCAAAATCTGATATGAACAAATACCCCCAAACTTATCTTTTGCTCGTCCCGAGCAAAACCAATTTATTCTCGAAAAAACCTAACCTCACTTTCGCAGGGAATCGCGATTGCACTGAGCTCATGCAACAAGTCGTTAAACCTCTAGGTGTCCCTAGTAGGAGGAGTGTTGTCTCCTGAGGGTTTTCAGCGGATAATACCCACAAAATCCGATCAATTTGGCCTATTGACTTTCATTCTTCAATTCGATATTCTAGCAAGAAATTCTATTATCTTCAACTTAGAAATCATCAACCCGTATTTTTCATACTCACTTATCATTTAACTTAAGATTGTATATGTTCTGTTAATTTATTTAGCTCATCTTTTGAATTTCCTTCTAGGGTTCCGTCTCAACTTAGGAATTTTTATCATCTCTACTGAAGATATAAGTCATATTTCTCATTCCTATCTCTCATCCAAACCCTAATCATATACCCCTACGTGTGTGTATGTATCACCCCTACACTTGGAAATTCAATTCAAGCTATCATACTCTTGTCCATCGTCCAAAGTACTTTTAGTTGGTGAATTTTAGATGAAATTGCTCACACATTCTTCATGCGACCGTTAATACTTCTTGAGGTACTAACGACTGATTACAAAATATGTTCGCGCATTAAGGCGTAATTCATCGTCTTGTAATACCTAAGGCTTTAGCAGTGACTCCCAAACCAGTTGGTCTAAGGCACTAGGTGATAAAGCACCCTCGCTATATATTTTTTATTTATGCAGCCTTAAGTAATTACAAAACCAGTGTTCATTTTTTTTTATATCTCTTTATTCACACTTATACTTTTATTCAATTTTTTTCTCATACTAAGGATTTTAGACAAGAGCACTTCAAGGTATCCTCTACTATCCCAAGTTTCAAGGTGCGTGTATGTGCGAGTTGTAGGGTGTATACTTTCACAATTTAGACTAAAGATTCGGAATTATTTTTCAGACTTACACTTCAATAAAAATTTCAATACTCTTCCCTTATTTTGACTTAGCCCAAGAACCGAACTCAAAATTTGCCTATTTATAAATAATCTACAAGGACATATATTTCTACAGTTAAACTTTAAGAAAGGTTATTTTTAGGGTTTTTAATTTACTAAGTTTTGGGATCTAGTTTTTCCTAGCTAGTTAACCGTCTTGTCAAACTTAAGTCAATTATGGTCAAAATTGAATTTTTCAATTTTTACAATTTTTTATAATTTTTCAATTCTTTATTTGATTTTAATTTTATATATATATTTTTATTTTTTGTGGTTTTTTTTTTATAATTTTTTTTATAAAGATGCAATGCAGAAATAAACATGCAAAAGAAAAAAGAAAAAATATGTACAAAAATTAAAAATATGCAATGCAATGATAACTATTTACAAACCATCTCCTCCCCCAAACTTACCAAAAACAGTGCCCTCACTGCTCAGGCCCTCGCCGTCCCCTTGAACGTGAACGGGAACGCTCCTCCCTAGCTAGCAGGGTTCTGATCCCCTGCTCTACTTGTGTTAGACGCTGATCATGCTGCGTCATCATCTAAAGCAATCTTTCTATCCCCCTATTGTTTCTTCGAAGTAAGCGCGCTTGCGCAGCAGGGGTTAGCTCTTCATCGCTCGTGGTCGAGCTGGAGCTGGGTGTCCTGGCGGGTACATGTTCAGCCGGTTCCGTTTGTGATAATACATCAGTCAAGCGGGTATAGGACATGGATACGCTCTCAATGAGAGGCCTAATGGGTATACCTCCATGCATGTAGAATTCAAATTCCTCCATAAGGAGGAAATAGCGACACAGTTGTGTCACTAACATGGGGCATGGGTAATTTGCGGCCCTTTTGCCAGCACCAATTGAATAAAACAAAACCGTGCACATGTCAAATCTAGGGTTCCTAGTCATTAGGGTGTGCACGATATGAAAAGACGGGGTGAAAATGTGGTATTATATGAACTCCCAAAAATATTATTTTGTGCCCACCGGCACACGGTTAAAACATTGGCGAAGAGGGTTCTAGCCTGTATTCCCTTCCTAGGTTCTCTCGAGCAGTCATTACCCATTAAGGGCATGTAATCTTCAAATTGAAGGGGTTGGTCGTGAACAGGTAATTTAGGGATTAAAGTGACTTCATGCATGAAGGCTCTGTCAATAATTATCTTCCTATCGCCCCACAGTAACTTAATAAAGCCGTATTGTGCA
This sequence comes from Agapanthus africanus, assembly GCA_030015575.1. Taxonomy (NCBI): domain Eukaryota; kingdom Viridiplantae; phylum Streptophyta; class Magnoliopsida; order Asparagales; family Amaryllidaceae; genus Agapanthus; species Agapanthus africanus. The sequence goes on from JASDDO010000166.1 coordinate 243,161, forward strand.
AGGCAGCCTTCTTCCATGCATTCGTAAAAACGAGTGACTAGATCTGGAAGGGCGTAAGCATTGGGATGATTGTAAATTAAAAAGTTCCACCCCCTCCGTATGATTTCATCACGAAAATAACTTCCGTAAATTGTGTGTGAAAAGATTTGTGAGAAATCACGTTCTAATTGCATATTTGGTGCCATCACAGAAAGTTCAGATCTTCTAAAAATATTTAACAGAGAGGACAAAGAGATGCAAAGCTCCTCTGAGAAAATTCAGAGGGAGAAGTGGCAGGGGCGCGGCGGAAACGCGGTCGAATGGGGGTTCCTGCGGCGGTTGGGCGGCGGCGCAGAGAGATCTCGCTGGAAAATCTTGAGCGGCGGCTAGGGTTTGCAGAGAGGTGAAAAATTAGGGTTAAGAAAACAGAGAGGGGTCGGGATTTATTTATAGGGGGAGTGTGTTGGTTATTTTCAAAAAAACCCTCTTAAAAAGAGGAATTTATTTGTAAATAAAATTTTTATTTTTATTTTATTAAAACTGGAAATTTACAAAAATACCCCAAATTTTTTTTTCTTTTCAAATTTTCATTTTTTTAATTTTGTTTTTATATAATTACAAATGATACATACCCCCAAACTTGTTTGAAACAGTGTTTTGGTTAGATAATCGAAATTTAGGGGTAAATGGAGGAAGATCAATCAATATAACTTGGCTCCTGTAAAAACAGGAGCTTCTCCGAAGGTGTTTCCTGATTAAAAAATCTAGAATTACCTCAATGGGGTATCACGTGTTCACACGTGACCAATGGTCACGTGATGACACGTGATGGTTAAAACTTCATCAAACAGAAGTGAAAACAAACTGCTGAAAATAGCTCAATTGAGGGTCATGTGCTCACACGTGACCAGGGGTCACGTGACAGCACGTGACAGGCTTTGAAAGCCTTACAGCTTAAAAGAATTTAATTCTAAAAGTCAGAAAAGATACCTCAACGAGGTATCACGTGCTCACGCGTGACCAATGGTCACGTGTTGACACGTGATGGTTAAAACAACATAAACAAACGGCTGTTAAAGGACTCAACTGGGGGTTACGTGCTCACACGTGACCAAGGGTCACGTGTCAGCACGTGACTGGCTTTGAAAGCCTTACAGTTAATAGAATTAAATTCTAAAAGCTTCTAAATCTTTCCAAATGGAAAAGGATTATGGGGACCGTTGGATTAAAGATCCAAGGGTGATTTTTAATCACCAATTTATGGAAAAATCTTAGACAAGGAAAGATTTCCCTAAATCTCACCAGAAATAACAAACAGAATATCTTTGGATTTAAAATCCAACGGTGAATAAAATTCACTGTATAATCTAAAGGCTCACATTAATTATGAAAAACAATCAAATCTTTCAATGAGAGATTTACTAAACAAATTGATTCTTTTCCTCCTCCTATAAATAGGAGTCAAGAGGAGAGGGAGAAAAAAAAGAATTTTGGAGAGAAAAAGAATTTGGAGAGTTTTGGAATCTTGAAATTTCAGAGAGAAAAGAGAGGAGAATTTAATTCTCTACAAAAAAACCCTAGGTAAGAAAAGAAAGGGGATCAAAACTTCAATAAAGAGAATTTAATTCGCAATCTAAGAGTTTAACTCTTCTACAAAAAAGAACTTAGTTCTTCTTCTGGTTGAAGATCTGCACAGAGCACATCTCTCCATAAGTTGAGAATTTAATTCTCATCGGGTCGAGATCCTGCCATGCAGATCCTAAACTTAGAAGGGGAATTGAGTTTAAAGAATTTAATTCTCTCAAACTCATAGGAATTTAATTCCTCCAAGATATGAAGTTAGGGTTTAACCCTATATGAGAATTTAATTCTCCCAAAATTACAAGAATTTAATTCGTTCAAGATGGACAGAACTAGGGTTTAACCCTAATTGAGAATTTAATTCTCCCAAACTCACAGGAATTTAATTTCTTCTAAAATGAAATTAGGGTTTAACCCTATATATACATAAGAATTTAATTCTTTCACAATAGGAATTTAATTCCTCCAAAGATATAATTAGGGTTTAACCCTACGGAGAATTTAATTCTCAGAATAAAATAAAGAGACTAAAGAGATCTCTGTGCATGAAAAAGACTGAGGTCACGTGTCCCCACGTGACCCCTGAAAAGACCCCCAGAAATGAGAAGGGAAGAGCTCAGAGGCAACACCTCACGTGCTCCACGTGACCCCCGAAACACAGAAAGAAAAAGCAAAGGAAATAGAAGCTTTGGGCGCTCTCACGTGCTCCCACGTGACCCCTTAGCAAGTGCTTTAATAATCAGTGAATAAATCTCCATCACGTGTCAACACGTGATGCTCAAAATAAAAATAAAAGTGTTTAACAATTAAAAGGAATCTGATCCCACCTTTGGGCTCCCCCACGTGTCCGCACGTGACCCCCTTTCCTTTAGTGTTTAACACTAATTCGAGAACTTATACCCAGTGTTTAACACTGGTGTTTTCTAGTGTGTAATACTAATTTGGGGACTATATTTCTAGTGTTTAACACTGTTACCTTCTAGTGTTTAACACTAACTTGAGAGCTTTAACACTGTTGCTATCTAGTGTTTAACACTAGTTTTAACCAAATTGGTTAATCTTCCAGAGGCAAAGCCTCCCATTAAAAATTGAGTAAAAATCAGAGCTCTAATATCACAGATAAAAATGTTATCAGAGCCCTCAAACTTTTGTTTATCATTGCTAAATAATGTGAGATGAAACCAGACAAATAGACTACTGGTCTAACAAAGGGCCAATATGTCAAACTCAATTGGACTTAGCCCAAATTGGCCGTAAGTCCTCAATCCAGACTTAACTGAGCCCATGTGCTCATAATATAATTAATTGGTCTTCGTTCCAAACTGGGCTACAGATCATTTAATCCACCTTGGTTTAAGGGTACATCTCTTCATCCCTTTGATATTTGTTGTTGTAATCCCTCAACGTCTTCAAAGAGGTGACGGGTCCCAACAACCATACATTCCACGGACTGTGGGGTCTTTAAACTCATGGACTATGATGTCCTTAACCTTGACCGTGATGTCTTAAAACTAACTATTGACTGTGAGGTCTTTAAACTCACGGACTATGATGTCCTTAACCTCGACCGTGATGTCTTTAAACTAACATTAGACCGTGGAGTCCTTAAATCCACGGACTATGATGTCCTTAACCTTGACCGCGGTGTCTTAAAACTAACAATGGACCGTAATGTCCTTAAACTAATTATCGACCGCAATGTCACTAAACTAAACACTAGAGCCCACCCCCTCTAATTGCTCTTTTGTCGGATCTAAACGATCCCGTTAAGTTGATCTTAGTCTAAAATTAGACTAACGTGTCCTTAACTAACGTTTAAGTTGATCTTAGTCTCAAATGAGGCTAATGTATCCTTAAACCCAAACCCCCAAACCCAAATCTAAGAAAGATACGGATTTGGACTAGTCCACGCCCTACGGGAGACAACATAACTTAGTCTCCGTATACAATCCACGGGCAACCGAACACAAAACAAACACCCACGACACGAAGTGACCATCTGGAGAAGGAGAAAGTTGTCACCGCGATGCGGTAGCGTAATTAACTGCTGGGGCTTGCGCCTGCAGGGAAGAGCGTCCCCACAATCAAAAACCCCTCAGACGAGGGGGAATCTGACGAAGTCTGCTATATCGGCCGCATCCGTTTAAACCTTCGATACACGGTGCTATAAATAAACTTGGTATCTTCGGAGAGGTGGACAGATAGCACCAATTAGCATCTGCCCCGAAATTCAGGCAAGACGTTCGCCGCGTCTCTGCCGCGTCTTTCGGAGGGGAACAGATTCTGGCACACCCGGTGGGACCTTTTCCTCTTTCCACTCCACACTTCGTGTGTCGTGTTCGCGAACCAATCGCGTTTTGCTAATGGTTGCCCTTGGGTTTCGAGGTACTGAGATTTGGCGTTTTGCTTGGTGCAGAAAGCAAAGGATCAATGGCTTTCACCTGCTCAAAGTGTTCTACATGCAACTGCAACTCACGTCCTGCCTCAACTGGGGGCATAGCCTACGGGTCCCAAGCTGCTTCCCTGTTCACGATGCCCGTGGAACAGGTTACTCAAGCCACCACAGGGTTGTTTTTCGGGACCATGCTCCCGCCAACGAGCTTCACCACTCCTGTGCCAACGCTGGAAGCTTCCAAGAAGTCGGTCTTTGATCGACTTGCACCTACTGCGGCCCCTCTCAACGGGTCGTCCAACGCCAGTGCCTCGGTCTTCTCCAGATCCAAAATTCCTGCGGGCCCACGATGAAGCTTGCAGTCCCAGAGAAGGTTATTCCGAAGAGAGTAACCAACCCTGCTCCCGAAGTCGTCAAGGCGGCTTCTCCTGCCAAGGGGTCGGTCTTTACAAGACTGACCGTCCCAACTCCCGCTCCTGCTACTCAAAGAACATCAGTCTTTAATAGGCTGACACCGGCAACAGCACCTCATCTGGACAGGGAGCAAGACAAAGCCATCCCCATCACTGAACCAATTCCATCAGTGCGACATGCTCGACGTCGCCACTGGCGCCGAGTGAGGAAGTCAGGAGCCAACTCCCCTTCTGGGCTAACTCCACCAGCCCCGACGGCGGAAATTAATGCTGCTGTTCCAACTGGGAACAGCTTTGAGCTGCTGAATAAGGCGCATAGGAATTCTCCTACCGCCGTATTGAAAAGATCTCCTCCTCCGATTGAAAATGTTGCGGAAGCCAAGCCAGAACAGTCCCCTCAGCGGGTGTCCTCCAAGATCTACAAAGTCTGGCGGCAAGTCCAGAACTCGGTGGTGGATCAAGAATATTTCCGCCGGCAGAAAAAACTGAAGGTCCGACAGGAGGAAAGCCATCCGCCAAGTCGTGGAAAGCCATCTGGGTGCCTATCGCAACGGCCCCCTCAACTTCGACCGCTCATAAGAAAAGAAGGCCGGAGAAGATCCCTATGCCTGCGACAAATGTCAAAGGCACTGAGCCCAAACGTCCTAAGTCTGGGGGCATGGTAGTACCTACTGTTTACATGGCATCCGGGAAGGAGGATAGCCACGCTTCTACGGGCCACCGACCACTCACTCGATCCATCACAAGAGCCCAGGAACAGCAGCAGCAGAAGCTCCAGGAGATGCTGACTGCGATGGCCGCACTCACCGGGCCAAAAGAAAGCCCAGATGCATCCTGGGAGCAACGTCACGAACACGAGACTGATGCTGAATTCCTTCGGAGAATGCTCGAGAAGAAGGACAAGGAGGCTACAGAACAAGCGGCCAATATAAAGCAAATGGCTCTTCTGTTCCAAGACATGGTGGGCATGATGATACACCCGGATCCTCCAGCCGAAGATCCTCCGATTACCCTTGAAGACGACAGAGGAGAAACGTCAAATCCACCTCCGGCTCTTTCAACAGCCAAAGAGGAAACTATCTCCAAAGCTGCCCTGGATGATTATATTGCTCAACAAATACGAGTTCACCAGGCAAATGAGGCAGCCGGCCGAGTTGTCAAAACAGGGCGACCGTATCCAGGCTGGTATGATCAGATAAAATACCCGCCGGGCTGCACGATCCCGAAATTCCATGTCTATAAGGGGACAAGCAATCCCCATCAACATGTCGCACAGTTCAGGGCTCTTTGTGGCAACACCGGCGGCGATGATAAGCTCTTGCTTCGCCAATTCGTCGGCAGCTTATCAGAGACGGCGTTTGAGTGATACTCCGAGCTTCCAAACGACTCCGTCAAAACTTTCGCGGAGATGGAGCTGCTATTCACTCAGCGATTTGCGAGCGCCAGCGAACACACCCCGATAACGGCGTTGATCAATGCAAGGGTGAAGTCGGGCGAAACTTCGGTTCAATACGCAATCCGATGGCGGAACCTGTGGTCGAAGTGCGAACAGCGCATTGAAGAAGCACCAACAGTGGGCATGTTCATGGGCACCCTAGACCCTCATGCAACGATTTCACAGTTCATGATGTTCTTCAAACCGACCACGTTCCAGGCTTTAATCGATAAGCTAGCCCAGATGGATCAGATGGGTCATAGACGGTTTCCCCCGAAGCCGGAACCGCGGAACGACAAGGGTAAAGGGAAGGCGACCTTCGTTGCAAACACTCAACAGCAACCCAGTGCCCCAAAGCTAGCGGATCAACTGGAGGAGAGACGAAGCTATTACAATGAGAAAATGAAGCGTCCTTACTCATTCCCACGGGACAAAACGAAGAGGTTGTTTGAGCTGGCTATGCGCAACAGGCTTATCAATTTACCGAATCCAAGGCGACCACCGCAGCCCAGCGAAGTGAACAATCCCAATTATTGCCCTTACCACCAAACGGTAAGCCATCCAATCGAGGATTGCTTCGTATTTAAGGGATGGATCGAGGATCAGTACCTACAAGGCAAGTTTGCACTGCCTGAGAAGTGGAAAGTAAACCCACCACAACCGCACACTCCTAAGAAGACGGACACACCGGGGGCAACGTGCTCTTTTATTGAAGAAGCTCCATGGGAGGTCGTGCTTTCAGCCAAAACCAAAAGGATGCTGAATGATCTTCAGACATGCCCGGCGATCAGATGGAAGAATCCGCTAGAACCCCAGATCGTCGAAGGGATGCTGAAGCCGCGCCCGACTCCAAAGATTGGTGGTGATGGCCTAAGCACTCACACCCAGCCGTCGAAATCTTTGAAACAGAAGAAGAAATCCAAGAAGCCCGTGAAGCCTAGCGATAAGCGCACGGACCTACAAAAACAGATCGACGCGTTGGAAGAGTATAACCAGAAGGCGCAGACCCCAATCACGCTCCAAGAGTTCCTCAGCCACGTCCTTGAAGACGGAGATGATGGAGAAGACTCGTCGGATGGATCTGAGGATTACGTAGCGAGTTGTCATGTGATCTCTCACTCATCTTCAGACGATGAAGAAGCTCCCTGCACAGAGAGACTGGGGGCAGGTCCCGAGCCGGAACTTCTATGGCCGTCAGACGAAATGATCGACGCCTTCCTGAATGAGATTCATCTAAAAAGTAAAGCCAATCGGGAGTGTGAGATGGCCGTATTTGAAAGAGCCAAACGCCGACGACTAGACGACAGAGTCGAGACACTCCCGCCGAATCAAGGAACATCTGTCGCGGATAAAAACAAGTTCAAGATGAGGAAAAGGTTTGCTAAAGCCATATCAATGGGAATGAAGCTACCACCCTCTGAGGGAAACGTTCCTGGTGAAACAGAAACACATCCTAGCTACTGCTTATATCATCGAAAGATTTCGCACCCTACCAAAGTGTGGGACGCTTTTAAAAGATGGTGGCAGGGATATGTCGCTCACCGGCAACATTTTAAGCGGATGAAACGCAAAACTCAGTGGGAGCAAAGAATTGCGAATGAGGAGCATAAAAGAGATACCGGTAACTGTCGCATGGTCAACACCGGGGGATCGCAAATTCTCACTTTCGGAAGCGACTCTGACGAAGAAATGGCTCTTGGCCCCCTCTTTAAAGAGTCCGCATTGGGGAAGGAGGAAGAACCGAAGGCCTGTGAAAACATCCAGCTGCGCAATCGTACGCTTCCGGAAAAGAATCTCAGATCCACGAGTAAAAAAGATAAGGGAAAAGAAAAGGTCTCCGAGGATATCACCCTGGACGACCAAGTCATGAAAGAACTGACCGCCAAGGACCCGCCAAAGAAGAGTAAGGTGGACTATAACGTTCTGGCGCATTTGAGGAAGTTACCCTCGCAGCTCAGTATTCTCGACGCCCTTCTACTATCCAAAGAAGCGAGGGATTCATTGATCAAGGCGCGCCAAGAACCAGAGCAATTCCAAGCTTTTATCGCCGAAGAAAAGATGAAGGACGAGCTAGAGGAAGTACACACAGCCGATATCACCTTCGGCGACGAAGACCTTCTCCTTGGGACGTGCGAGCACAACCGTCCCCTCTATGTCTCGGGATATTGTCACGATATCAAGATAGGTAAAATCCTGGTCGATAATGGGTACTCCGTCAATCTCCTCAACGTACGGGTGTTGAAAGAAATCTGCATGAGCGTCCAACACCTACCTCGTGATAAAATTACCATCTCCAGTTTCGACTCCCAGTCATCACGAACTCTAGGGTCTGTGATACTAACATTACGCTTCGGGCTACTCGTCACGGATATCAAATTTCACGTCATTGACGCACAGACCTGCTACAATGCTTTGCTCGGCCGCCCTGGTTACACGAGTATAACATCATCCCTTCTACACAACATCAGTGTATGAAATATTTCAAGGATGGTCTTGAGTATACCGTGACGGGAGAGTTGAACCCGTTCTCCGTAAACGAAGTCCGCAAGTATGAAGATGCAAAGTACTTCTTGCCAGACTTTGAAGACACAGAGAGATGTCACAAACCGGAGAACAAAGCTATCACCACCATTCCGGTCTTCGGCAGTGATACTGAGGAAGAGGAAGAGACAGTTTATTCAGGTCCGCCCCAGTACAACAAGCCGGGACCCTCCGCTCTTATGCTTATCTTCGGCAGCGATTCGGAAGACGAGGTTAATGCTGTATTCTCCGCTCGGCCGTCAATACAAACATTCACTGGTGATAATCAGAGTTTGCAAATTACCATGATTCCGCGGGAGCACTACAAAGATCTCGACGCACTTGAAGCTTATAGTGTGCAAGACCTGCAGACATTTTACGTCCCTCCCAGGCGAAAGGGTGAAAAGGCGATCCTATTCTACCGGTCCACGGAAACAAGAGTGGAGAAAAAAATCTGGCACGGCGCGGATTCTACACTTGACAGGCTCCAGCCCATCCGTTTGCCCAGATATTACACGAACGGACTAAAAAGGCTCTTGAAGCGCCAAGGAGTACTTTTCAAACAGACCATTCGACAAGCTCGGTTCTACAACAGGATTTGGGTTGTCCCTGGAACTCAGCACAAGCTGCCTAACAGGAGAATGGAAACGCTCGGGCTTGGATATGTGAAATCCGGGAAACGGGAATGAATCCATGGTAGCTACGTCATATATGACTTTGATGAAAAAGAGGACGCCCTGTCAGAAAACGCTGACCCCAAACCAAAACGAGATCCTGCGATCAAAATGCCGAGTCCGTCATTTGAAGAATGAATGGACAAGATTATAAGGGAAGTGAGTCAAAAGGCTTGAGACGACCATAATCGCGAAATGGCCATCTATGAGAAAGCCAGGACGCAGCGCCTTCTTCAACAGGCTGCGAAAGATGAAAATGCTCCTCCCTGTCAACCTGTTGTGCAAAAGGCCCGACGCAGAGGCAGAAACAAGTCAAAGAGCGAAAAAGGCGTTCGTCAGCAACAAAGTGGAACCAAGAAGCCACGCGATCGGGAATCGAGCAACCCGGATTCGTCCCTTATAAAGAAGATGAGTCAGGCATACTCTTTTCCTCAGAATAAAACACGAAAGATACTTGAGCTCGCCATAAAACATCAGATGATTACACTTCCGGAGTCTAAACACCCCGAGCAAACAGGCAAAGTCTCTCACCCGGACTATTGCTCCTATCATAGGGCAATAGGACATCCTATTGAAGATTGCTTCACCTTCAAGAACTGGGTCGAAGATCAATATCAGCTCGGCAAATTCGCTCTATCCAGCAGTTGGAGGGTAACACCGCCGCAGAAGCATGAACCCAAATCCGCAAGAGTAGACCCAGATCCACATCAGTCTTGGAAGCGAGCTCGTACTTGTCATATGATAACACTACCAAAAAGAGAGCCTGAAGGGAGGGGTGATCTCCTCTGGTGCTTCGAAAACAATGATGACGAGGTGATCTCAGAATTTCCACCGGCGCCAAAAGAGCTGGAAGATGGGATACATACCACTATGGATAACCTCAAGAAAATTGATTTAGGGACGACAAGTGACCCGCGACCGACATTCGTCAGTGAGTTGCTGTCTGAGGAAAGGGTAGCTACACTAAAAGACGTGCTTATGCAGCATAAGGATTGCTTTGCGTGGAACTATTCTGAAATGCCAGGATTAGATCCAGAGATTGCTGTCCACAAACTGGCCATATCCCCGGACGCCAAGCCAGTCAAGCAAGTGCCGAGAAGAATGTGGCTCGAGCTTGAGATGAGCATCAATACCGAGGTCAAGAAGCTAATCGACTCTGGCTTTATCCAAGAGGTTCGGAATCCTGACTGGATCGCCAACATCGTCCTGGTGATGAAGAAAAATGGGACGGTGCGCATCTGCGTAGACTTTCGGGATCTCAATAAAGCTTGCCCGAAGGACGACTTCCCAGTACCGGTCACCGAGCTGATGATAGACAATACGTCCACTCACGAAGTCTTCTCCTTCATGGACGGCTCATCAGGATATAATCAGATAAAGATGCATCCCAAAGACCAGAAGCACACCGCTTTCCGGACCCCTTTGGGTATATTCTGCTACAAGGTGATGCCCTTCGGTCTAAAGAACGCCGATTCCACCTATCAGAGGGCCATGACGAAGATCTTCGATGACCTTATACATGAAATCGTTGAATCCTATATCGACGACCTCGTGGTGAAAAGCAAATCGTACGAGGAACATCTCGAGCATCTGAAGATCGTGTTTCAACGCCTTCGGCAATACAACTTGAAGATGAACCCTCTCAAATGCGCATTCGGAGTTTCCTCGAGCAAATTCCTAAGATTCATCGTCCGACACCGAGACATCGAGATAGATCCATCAAAGATCAAGGCGATCATGGAAATGCCTCCGCCAAGGACTCTCAAGCAGCTGCGGTCTTTCCAAGGGAAGCTCGCATACATCCGGTAATTTATAGCCAATCTCTTAGGGAAATGTCGTCCTTACAGTCACTTGACGAAAAAGGGGACCACGTTCGTCTGGGATCACAAATGCCAAGGCGCACTGGACGAAATCAAGCAGTACCTGCAGAATCCGCCAGTGCTGGTTGCCCCGGTCAAGGGAAAGCATCTCATTCTTTATACAACAGCCCTCGAAGGTTCCTTAGGCGCATTATGGGCACAAGAGAACGACCAAGGGAAGGAGAGAGCCCTCTACTATTTGAGTCGAGTTCTCCTGGGGGCAGAAAGCAATTACTTTCCCATCGAAAAACACTGCCTGGCGTTGATCTTCGCGATAACGAAACTCCGGCACTACGCATTGGCACATAAAGTCCGTGTCATATCGAAGGTGGATCCTCTTAAGTACTTGATGTCAAAGGCCATATTGACGGGGCGACTCGCTAAATGGGCCCTGCTCTTGATGGAGTTCTCAATAACTTATCAGCCACTTTAAGGCAGTAAAAGGCCAGGCTATTGCCGACTTCCTCGCTGAGCACCCAATACCTGCCGATTCTCCTTTGAATTGCGAACTGCCGGACGAACATGCGTTTGATGCGATCGACGGTGGTGATATCCGATGGGAACTTTATTTTGATGGAGCGTCCTCCATGAAGAAGTGCAAACAAAACATCCCTATAATCAAATCGGGGGTAGGGCTTATCTTCGTGACCCCACAAGGAGGGATAATGCGTTTCGCTTTTTCCTTAACAGAGCCGAGGACAAACAATGAAGCCGAGTATGAAGCTTTGATAGCAGGCCTCGAGATCGCCATCGACATGGGGATTGAAAACCTTCTCATATACGGAGACTCCCAACTAGTCGTCAGCCAAGTAAACGGCGACTACCAAACGTGCAAACTAGAACGGGTGAAATATGGCGAGAGAGTACAACAACTGCTGACTCAAATTCCCTCCTACACCCTCGAAAGCATACCGCGTGCGGAAAATAGCAAAGCGGATGCATTAGCCAAGCTCGCTAAAGAACTGGCCGACGAGAGCCTCGATGACGTGAGGATCATTGTGCAGAGCCGCCGGGTTCTTGCGCCGGCGGAAATATCTCCGGAGTCGTCCGAAGAAAAAGGAGCGATTGAGCAAATGACTATGCAAATAAAAGATCAGGAAAAGGCTGAGGATTGGAGGGAAGTCTTTATAGACTACTTCAAATCCCGTCGAACGCCTGAAGATGCATCCTCAAAACATCAGCTCATGAAGCAAGCCCTATCTTTCGCTTTCGTCAATGATACTCTGTACAAGAGGTCCTTCGATTCTTTATGGTTAAGATGCCTAGGACCTGAAGAGGCGAAGAGAGTCGTCCAAGAAACTCATGACGGACTCTGCGGTTCTCACCAAGCGGGCCCGAAGATGAAGTTGAAGATTAAACGGATGGGCTACTACTGGCCCACGATGATTCAGGACTGCCTCGAATATGCGAAGCAATGCCACTCATGCCAGATCCATGGAGACTTCATCCACCAGCATTCAAATCTACTACACCCGACAATGGCTAGCTGGCCGTTCGAATTGTGGGGAACTGATATAATTGGCCCCATCGAACCGGCATCATCCAGAGGACATCGATTCATTTTGGCGACAACTGATTACTTCTCTAAATGGGCAGAAGCAGTACCACTGAGGGAAGTGAAGACGGAGAATATCCTCCATTTCTTCAAGACACACGTCATTTATCGGTTTGGAACTCCGAGACGGATCATATCCGATAACGGGCCAGCCTACAGAAGCCACAAAATCAGCCGCTTCGCACAACAGCACAACATAGACTGGAGATACTCCTCAGTTTATAATCCCCGAGCTAACGGTCTAGCTGAGGCTTTCAACAAGACCTTGACGAAGATTGTGAAGAAGACGGTGTCCCGAAACAAGAAGGACTGGCATGAGAGACTGCATGAAGCTCTCTGGGCATATCGAACTACATTCAAGACGGCCATGAACACAACGCCGTACGCGTTGGTATTCGGTACAGAAGCGGTACTTCCCCTCGAAATAGAGCTACCTTCTCTACGAGTGGCAGTCCATTACGAGCTGACGGACGAAGAGAACGCTCACCTTCGGCTTGAGGAACTTGATGCCCTTGATGAAACCCGGCTCCTGGCGCAGCAAAATCTGGAAGCTTATAAGGCAAAGATAACGCGCTCATATGAAAGATTGATCAGGCCGAGGACATTCCGCCAAGGCGAACTCGAGCTAGTGGTCAAAAGACCCATGATCCCCAATCGCGCCAAGCGGGGAAAATTCGAGCCGAATTATGAAGGCCTGTACATCATAGACAAGGTCTACCAGGGTGGAGCCTATCTACTCATGGACATGCATGGTGAAAGACCTTTCAGGCCAATAAACGGTCGCTTCGTGAAGAAGTACTACGCTTGACGAGTCACGGCCTAGGTCAATGATAGATGGCAACGACTATATCCGCTCGCTATCTTCCTAAGCCCAAACTCTATAAGTAGTAACCGACTTACTTTACAGCGGACCGAAACGTCCTTAAACTAACAACGGACCGAAACGTCCTTAAACTAACATTGGACCGAAACGTCCTTAAACTAACGACGGACCACTATGTCCTAAAACTAGCTGTTGACCGAGATGTCGAGAAACTAAGGTGGATTGCAGCATCCCAAAGCTGATAAAAAAAAGGAAAAAAAAAAAAGAAAACGGTATGTCCATAAGCAAAATGGGCACGGATGAAAACCCGAAAGGGCTCCGTGAGTAAAAACAGCAGGGCTACCGGCGAGTCTTATGAAAACCCGAAAGGGCGCAACCTCGTTAGAAAAAGAAAAGAATAAAAAAAAGAAAAAGAAAACGGTATGTCCATAAGCAAAATGGGAACGGATGAAAACCCGAAAGGGCTCCGTGAGTAAAAATAGCAGGGCAACCGGCGAGTGTTTGTGAAAACCCGAAAAGGCACAACCTCGTTAGAAGACACTTACAGGGTCCTCTCGACCTTGTGAGGAGAAACCACCTGCGTGAGATCCCTACGACTCACAAGGGAGCAACACACTTAGGGATCCCCACGATTCCTAAGGAGAAATTACACTTGCGAGATCCTCACGACTCGTAAGGAGAACTCTCTTATGGGACCCTCACGGCACATAAGATTTGAAAGTCTTAAGCTACAGGGATCCGAACCTGTTCTTAAGCAGCCCCCACAACCTCCACTATGGACCTACAAGCGGCTCAATGCTGACCCTTATATACAATCCACGGACGCGAATAAACATTTCCCTAACGAAGTCCTATCCGTGACTAGGGATATGTCTACACGGTGAACAGCCCTTGTAAGTCCTCTCGACTTATAAGGAGAAAACACTCTTGTAAGATCCTTACGACTTATAGGAGAACATGCACTTAGGAATCCTCACGATTCTTAAGGAGGAATTGTACCTACGAGATCCCCACGACTTGTAGGGAGAAATACCTTTGCGAGACCCTTACGGATCACGAAGTCAAAAGCCTTAGTCGACAGGATCCTAACCCTGTTTGCTAAGCCACCTTTGTTCGATATCGACAGAGGCAAATGATGATTCGCTCCTGGCAATATCCCAGTTGTAGCGATGCTGATGCCGAAATCGGTGTCTAATCCCAGGCTTGCGGCAAAAAGCTAGCGAGCCACACATGCATACGAAATAGCCGAAATGATGGGGCAACTTGCAACAAAGTCAGCAAGTAAAAATGTATGCATGCAAAATAACCGAAATGATTGGGCACCGCGAAAAATAGCCGAAATGATGGGGCAATCGTGACCTTCATGATAAAAAAGCTGAAATGATAGAGCATCGCGGAAAGAAATAAAATAAAAATAAAAATGAAATTTATACCCTACAGGTGATATTACATCAATCCTTGTATACAATCCAGGGGCGCAAACAAAGAAGGAATCACACTCCTCCTCCCCAGGTTTCATCAGAAGAAGAAGCCAAATCTCGATGGGTCACAGATAGCCTGGAGATCATCTCAACATTCGTCTCATTACGGCAGACACAACATCAAGCAAACCGGAACAGCGGCAACTCCCAGTTCCATGACTCGGCGGTGTACAGATGACCGAGAGTCAAATCCCAACTCCGTGAAATGCGGATGTAATCAACAAATTCCTGGTTACGTAGAACGCGGATAACGTCACTTCTGACCCCGTGGAAAACGTCCAGAGCGGATCCTGGTCCTCGCAGAGCACGGCAGTGAACCCGTGTGAAGCATCCAGAGCGGAGCCTAGTCCTTGCCGAACACGGCAGTGAACCCGTGGGAAGCATCTAAAGCAAAATTCCTGGCTACGTGGAACGCGGATAACGTCACTTCTGACCCCGTGGAAAACGTCAAGAGCGGATCCTGGTCCTCGCAGAGCACGACAGTGAACCCGTGTGAAGCATCCAGAGCGGAGCCTAGTCCTCGCCGAACATGGCAGTGAACCCGTGGGAAGCATCTAGAGCAAAATTCCTGGCTACGTGGAACGTGGATAACGTCACTTCTGACCCCGTGGAAAACGTCCAGAGCGGATCCTGGTCCTCGCAGAGCGCAGCAGTGAACCCATGTGAAGCATCCAGGGCGGAGCCTAGTCCTCGCCGAACACGGCAGTGAACCCGTGGGAAGCATCTAGAGCAAAATTCCTGCCTACGTGGAACGTGGATAACGTCACTTCTGACCACGTGGAAAACGTCCAGAGCGGATCCTGGTCCTCGCAGAGCACGGCAGTGAACCCATGTGAAGCATCCAGAGCGGAGCCTAGTCCTCACCGAACACGGCAGTGAACCCGTGGGAAGCATCTAGAGCAAAATTCCTGGTTACGTGGAACGCGGATAACGTCACTTCTGACCCCGTGGAAAACATCCAGAGCGGATCCTGGTCCTCGCAGAGCACGGCAGTGAACCCGTGTGAAGCATCCAGAGCGGAGCCTAGTCCTCGCCGAACACGGCAATGAACCCGTGGGAACCATCTAGAGCAAAATTCCTAGTTACGTGGAACGCGGATAACGTCACTTCTGACCCCGTGGAAAACGTCCAGAGCGGATCCTGGTCCTCGCAGAGCACGGCAGTGAACCCGTGTGAAGCACCCAGAGCGGAGCCTGGTCCTCGCCAAACATGGCAGTAAACCCGTGGAAAGCATCCAGAGCAAACATTGGACTGTGGAGTCCTTAAATCCATGGACTATGATATCCTTAACCTTGACCACGATGTCTTAAAACTAACAATGGACCGTAATGTCCGTAAGCCAATTTTACCTTGGTTCAAGGGTACATCTCGTCATCCCTTTGATATTTGTCGTTGTAGTTCCTCAACGTCTTCAGAGAGGTGACGGGTCCCGGCAACCACACATTTCATGGACTGTGAGGTCCTTAAACTCACGGACTATGATGTCTTTGATCTCGACCGTGATGTCTTAAAACTAACAACGGACTGTGGAGTCCTTAAACCCACGGACTATGATGTCCTTAACCTCAACCGTGATGTCTTAAAACTAACAATGGACTGTGGAGTCCTTAAATCCACGGACTATGATATCCTTAACCCCGACCGTGATGTCTTAAAACTAACAACGGACTGTGGAGTCCTTAAATCCACGGACGATGATGTCCTTAACCTCAACCGTAATGTCTTAAAACTAACAACGGACTGTGGAGTCCTTAAATCCATGGACTATGATGTCCTTAACCTCGACCGCGATGTCTTTAAACTACGGCACCCCGAAGAGCATCCAGAGCAACCCTTAACTCCGTGAAATGCGGCTAAGGACAACTTCACCCATCACTTGCGGGTCCTCACGACTCGTGAGGGAGTAAATTCTCTTGTGAGATCCTTACGACTTTCAAGAGAAGGCAGGCACTTAGGAATCCTCACGATTCTTAAGGAGAAACCACACCTATGGGATCCCCTCGATCTGTAGGGAGAAAAACTCTTTATGAGACCCTCACGGCTCGTAAGGTTGAAAAGTCTTAGGAGGCAGATCTTAACCCTGAATCCTAAGCCATCGTTGTCCTGCAAAGAGATCGAGATAGACTATCCGTAAAATACATTCAATAAAAAGGGACACGCCATTAAGAAGAAAAATATGTCTTTTATTCATGAACCAAAATGGATACAAAGTACAATTTGTGAAAGAACAAAAAATATACTCTCATTCAGGAGTATGTACAAAAAAAGGGATATACAAGTCTTCAGGCCGGCGGGCGATTTAGCAGAGTGGTTAGCTCATCCCTTTTCCACTGGGCCTCGCCTTCGTGGTTCAATATCGCCAAAAGACGGGCTTCCGCCTGAGCCTGCTGGGCCTGATACGAGGCAAGCTGGCCTTCAAGCTCTTTCTCGGTAGCCTTGTGAGCCTCAACCCTTTCGTGAGTGAACACGACAGCTTTATCAAGGGCCACCACCTCTTTGATAGACTCTTGAAGTACTCGCCAGATTTCATACGCTTTGTTGGCTTTGGCTGTAAGGTTAGCTTGGAGCTCGTTCAGCGCCTTAGAGGCCAGCTCCCTCTCCGAGAATTTACGGCCGAGCCTCTTCTCGCACGACACCATGTTCGCCGCGCACCGCTCTATCAAACCCCGCAAGCCCGCCTTTGCAGCCACAGCCTCCGAAGAAAGGCGGGAACACTCGAGTACGTGCAAGAAAGCCTCCACCTGCCGATAGAACTCAACCCAGACTCGCACCACCGCTTTGCTAAGGTAGGTGGCAAGAAAAGGAAGATAACCGTTAGCTTCAGCAGCAAATGCTTCAGCTGTGATTGCGCTGCCAGCGCGAAGCTCCTCGATCAAAGATGACAGGGAGACAAGGCTTAGCTTGGCCAAACGTTCTGAGGCTCGCAAAGCATAGGGGCCGGGTGGCATATTGATGCGCGACTCCAGTGCGATAAGAACTGGAAAGGCTGTTCAGATGTGTAAACAGTCAGTGAAACTTTTAAGCAAAGGAACAAGTAGGACCATATTGAGACTGCACTTACCCACAGTCATGCAAGAAGGAGCTGAAGGTTCCCCTGGCCCTTCGAGGACCTCAACCTCGTCATCGGCCTCCAGAACTGTAAAGGACATCAATGTCATTTTGCGAAATAACGACAATGCTATGAAATGGTAAACAACACTAACCTTGCCCCGACGAGAGGACGATGCGTTGAGGGGATATCGCTTGTGGAGCAGCCATCTCCAACAGGCGCTGAAAGGATTGCCGGGGAGACAGATCGGCAATAGAAGCCGCCAGTCCGCGCAGTTCTGAAAAGATAAAAGATTTCAGATAACGGAAAGATCACTAGTTTAAAATGTGGAAGGTTACCTTCGACGCTCCTCCCATTCTGAGCTGGAGGGATAGCAGCTTCAACGGCCTCCACCGCGACCTCACGCATAGTACCAAGGACACAAGCTGGTGTAACGGCCTCTGAGGAAGGAGCGGCGGTAGCCTTTGCGGGTTCCAACGAAGGGAGGGTAGTCTCCACTATCTCCATCCCAGCCTCCGGGTCGCCCTCAGGAAGATCCATTGGGACGGCGACCACCAAGGGTACCTTTCCCAAAGGAGCGAGTGCTTCGGGATCAAGAACCGCCACAGGAGGCTCTATCGCGAGAGGGATGGCGTCGTCAACCCCCTCCGCATCGAGCAATGTTTCATTAGGGGTGTCAACAGGCTCTACCGCCAGCAAGCCCGTAGGAACCTCCTCCATCGCCGAAGTCTCTGCACAATTCACACAAGAATAAGAATACATATATACAAGTGCAAGCAATATGAAGTACTGCAAAGCAATATAGGAATATACCAATGCATAAGGAAGCCTTCAATATGGCTTCTTCAAGACGATGCTCCTTCTCAAGGAGGTGTGCTCGCCGGGGTTCAAGGGTGGACTCGTGGCCGCCAGTCCATAAGGAAAGCGCGTCCGCAGCATCCTCCGAAGCAGCATGCTTAAGGGCCCTTTCCCCCCATTCCTCCAAAGGGCCGATGAACCGCCGCCGTATCCACGAAGGATCTTCGTAGAAGATGACGGCAGGATAAGGCCTCTTCGGGATCCTTACCTTCTCAGTTTCAAGCTACGAGCGTCTTATAGCCTCAGCCAATTGTGCGGCTTCCTCGGCAGATGAACCTGGGAAAAGAAGACCATCATCCGGCGATATCATGGATATTGGTTCGTCTTGAACGACAGGTTCGGATTCTTCTAAAAGATCGAGCAGACGGGCGACTGTCTTCTTCCTCCTCTTTGGCCCAGAACTAATGCCAGAGGACGCTCGCTTCTTTTCCTGTGGAGCCTTGGCGCGACGCCGACCCACCTCACCTTCAACATCCTCGTTACCGGCACCCTCGTTTGGCGGTGCTGCCGAGGATGACACTGCCATTGTCAACGCCACGGGTGGTGGTGTTGCGACCGGAGCCTGATTAGCCCGTAACCAGGTACCCAATGGCATACCAACTGTGGGGGTAAGGTCCACCTCTGATTCCCCCGGAATGAGCGCAACACCGGTGTCCCTCAGGGGAAAGCGGACCGGTGCGCGCGGCCGCAGCGGAATTCCCGCGGCCTGAGCCGGAGCAAGAGCGCCATAGCCAAGAAGCAACCTCTTCTCCTCAGCAATAACTGGGTTGACCCGATGAAGATACCATCCAATGAAGACCCCCACACATCGGGGAGTATGATCTGCTTCGGGGATCATAAAGTAAGAACCGGTGTTCAACCTCACGAGTGATGAGCGGCATCGCGAACAGCTACGGGTGAAGGGACCGGCGCAACCGTAAAAGCCTCAAAGGGGACGCCCTGATCGTATCCAAGCTGCTGGGCAAAGCGATGCGGATTGTATCGCATAAACAGAGCCGCACTGTTCTGACGGAATACAAGATAGCTCGGTCTGATCGTGTATAAGTGCGTGGCCTCCCGGGGCTTCAGAGAAGGCACCTCACCTTTCGACTGGTCGTGGAGTTATTGAATCGGGCCTGAAGGAGCAGATAGAACCCGATCAACAAATGCCAACCCGCCTGCACTAGCGTAAGGAGCGATCAACACGCGAATAGCCCTAAACTGAGTTGGGTTGGGAGCAGCAGCG
Source organism: Agapanthus africanus (assembly GCA_030015575.1). Classification (NCBI taxonomy): domain Eukaryota; kingdom Viridiplantae; phylum Streptophyta; class Magnoliopsida; order Asparagales; family Amaryllidaceae; genus Agapanthus; species Agapanthus africanus. Next base: position 263,005 of record JASDDO010000166.1, read on the forward strand.
TCCACCAGCCGCATGAGTCGCGGAAAAGTGTAGGCGTCATAAAAAACAGGTCTATGATGCGCAGCAAAAGCCCCCAACACGTGCATCTCAATCCAAGATGTAAAATAGTGAAGGGAGAAGTTTACTACGTCCACACCGGGAGTTGAGGTGTTAGCAGCGACGCCCAATCCATGATAGAGATGCGCAAGCACCGGGATGCCTATGGCCAGCCGTGTCCCCTCAGCGATACGATGAGCCGGATAGATAACCGAGACTCTCATGAAGCGGCGATGCATAGGGATGATGAACCAGCTGAGCCAGACACTGATAAAGCCCACAAAGAATGTCTCCTCGTCCACACCGGGAGCTGCAATCGATTCGAAAGACACCGGCGACATGATGGGAATATAATACTGCGGTAAATCCGATTCCTTAGTCGGCCGCCTGTTCAAACCAAACCCAAAGGGGTCGTCGATGCTTGCAAAATTGGGAGCCGTCTTCGACAGGACATCTTCGCGAAGGAAGTAAGCGATGAAGCTCTTGAAAGTGACGCCCTGCTCCTCAGATTCTGTGAACAATTTGTCGAAGATGCCCAGTGCCTTGATCAAACTCGGACACTTATGGCGGACGGCGTTCTCGGTAGACAAGCCGTCAAGCGTTGCGGGCTCAGTCTCAAAGACATACTCGTCAGAAGGTAGCAATTCCTCATAAAGTGTCCCTCTGATTAGCAGCCCGGAGACCTCGCGAAATTCGTCCAAAGAAATTGAAACTTCACGATCCCCCAAGAGAAAAGTGTTGGTAGGAAGATTCCACTGGTTCAGGAAGGCCTTAACCTACCAGACGTGGGGAGACTGGTAGTGGAAGATGGATGCATATATTGCCTGATAAAGCCCAACTTTCTGCAGTCGCGCGCAGTGGGCGGACAGGATGTATCGAGCCCAAAGGAGATAGCCCATAGGGTGTCGAGGGGTAAGCCCTATCTTATAAATCTTCCCCCACGGTTGGGCCTCGCCCTGGCAGATACAGCGTCCCAGAATATCTATGGCCGGTATCGGATGATTCGGGATACCGGTCGTCGAAGGCTCGAGCCGTCCCATTGGGGTCCAATTCGGCATCTCCACAGCAAAGACAGTCCCTGGAGGATCCATCGGCAGGAACGGAAAGGTAGGCTCCGTCGGTATTTCGCAAAGAAAACTCCGGCGGCCCCGAATGATATGACTGTACCAGGTCCCCCACATAAGTAGATTGGTGCGATTCGGGTCGTGAGCCCTGATCATTGCCATCACCTCCTCGTCAGATGGTGATTGGGGAAAAGCGGCTTCCGAGCGGGTGAAAGGAAAATGCGGAACAGACGTCATTGCACCTGTAATAAAATAAGGGGAAACGGTTAAGGCGAAGCCAACAGTGATTAGAGATATATATACAAGGGAAAAGACAGTGACAGAAGACTTATTTTATGGGACCACTGGTTACAAAACACATGGGTCCCACAAAATCAAGATGGCGGCTGGCTAATGATGAAGCAAAGCAATTATAATGAGGCAAAAGGAAGATTCTCATTAAATAAGTAGTGGATTTCAAATGACCCTACACATTCCCCTAAAAAGAAATCCATTTTGGAGTCTGTGACAAATCAAACAGAATCAAAGGAATTAAATTCCCAGGAAGAGACATTGCAAACTTCTTCTTCTCAGATGTGAAAGAGACAACTCAGGGCAAGAAAACCCCAAGAAGCTCTCTGGGAAGAACTGAGTTCTTCATAGGAATTAAATTTCTTGTTAAAAAAAGGGGGGAATTAAATTCCCAGAAATATTTGTGCGATGGAATTAAATTCCATGGAAAAGACAACTGCCACCATTAGCCCCCTAAAGATCAGAAAAACCCTAAGAGATCTATGATTTGAAGATTAAATGATTCTCTGTTTTTTTAGAGAGTTTCAAAAAAATGGGTTCTTGATTAAAGGGAAAGCCCTTGGTGTGGATTTAAAATCCAGTGAAGGTTTCTGTGAAAGTTCTTCGATCGTTCAAAGATCATTACCTGAAGAGATGGTCTTTCTTAAACAGAGTTAAACTCTGAAGATTTTTGGAATAGAGAACTAAGATCTGAGAACGAGAATTAAATTCTCAAAAGAAAAGTTCGCAAAGAAGGAGAAGCAAGAGTGGAGGCGCTCCTGAAGAGACCCCTGCAGTTATAGGATGTGATGGAAACGCTTCATCTCCCCGATTCCTTAGATGGATACAACGGTCACAAAAGTGACAGCGTTGCACTCACGTGTAGACACGTGAGAGCAACGCTGTGGGGGCATTGGTTTCCTGATTAAAAAATCAGGAATTACCTCAATGAGGTATCACGTGTTCACACGTGACCAATGGTCACGTGATGACACGTGATGGTTAAAACTTCATCAAACAGAAGCGAAAACAAACTGCTAAAAAATAGCTCAATTGAGGGTCACGTGCTCACACGTGACCAGGGGTCACGTGACAGCACGTGACAGGCTTTGAAAGCCTTACAGCTTAAAAGAATTTAATTCTAAAAGTCAGAAAAGATACCTCAACGAGGTATCACGTGCTCACACGTGACCAATGGTCACGTGTTGACACGTGATGGTTAAAACTACAACATAAACAAGCAGTTGTTAAAGGACTCAACTGGGGGTCACGTGTCAGCACGTGACTGGTTTTGAAAGCCTTACAGTTAATAGAATTAAATTCTAAAAGCTTCTAAATCTTTCCAAATGGAATATGATTATGGGGACCGTTGGATTAAAGATCCAAGGGTGATTAAAAATCACCAATTTATGGAAAAATCTTAGACAAGGAAAGATTTCCCTAAATCTCACCAGAAATAACAAACAGAATATCTTTGGATTTAAAATCCCACGGTGAATAAAATTCACTGTATAATCTAAAGGCTCACATTAATTATGAAAAATAATCAAATCTTACAATGAGAGATTTACTAAACAAATTGATTCTTTTCCTTCTCCTATAAATAGGAGTCGAGAGGAGAGGGAGAAAAAAAAGAATTTTGGAGAGAAAAAGACTTTAGAGAGTTTTGGAATCTTGAAATTTCAGAGAGAAAAGAGAGAAGAATTTAATTCTCTACAAAAAAAACCCTAGGTAAGAAAAGAAAGGGGATCAAAACTTCAATAAAGAGAATTTAATTCTCAATCTAAGAGTTTAAATCTTCTACAAAAAAGAACTTAGTTCTTCTTCTGGTTGAAGATCTGCACAGAGCACATCTCCCCATAAGTTGAGAATTTAATTCTCATCGGGTCGAAATCCTGCCATGCAGATCCTAAACTTAGAGGGGGAATTGAGTTTAGAGAATTTAATTCTCCCAAACTCACAGGAATTTAATTCCTTCAAGATATGAAGTTAGGGTTTAACCCTATATGAGAATTTAATTCTCCGAAAGTTACAGGAATTTAATTTCTTCAAGATGGACAGAACTAGGGTTTAACCCTAATTGAGAATTTAATTCTCCCAAACTCACAGGAATTTAATTCCTCCAAAAATGAAATTAGGGTTTAACCCTACATAAGAATTTAATTCTTTCACAATAAGAATTTAATTCCTCCAAAGATATAATTAGGGTTTAACCCTACGGAGAATTTAATTCTCAGAATAAAATAAAGAGACTAAAGAGATCTCTGTGCATGAAAAAGACTGAGGTCACGTGTCCCCACGTGACCCCTGAAAAGACCCCCAGAACTGAGAAGGGAAGAGCTCAGAGGCAACGCCTCACGTGCTCCACGTGACCCCCGAAACACAGAAAGAAAAAGCAAAGGAAATAGAAGCTTTGGGCGCTCTCACATGCTCCCACGTGACCCCTTAGCAAGTGCTTTAATAATCAGTGTATAAATCTCCATCACGTATCAACGCTCAAAATAAAAATAAAAGTGTTTAACACTTAAAAGGAATCTGATCCCACCTTTGGGCTCCCTCACGTGTCCGCACGTGACCCCCTTTCCTTTAGTGTTTAACACTAATTCGAGAACTTATACCCAGTGTTTAATACTGGTGTTTTCTAGTGTGTAATACTAATTTGGGGACTATATTTCCAGTGTTTAACACTGTTACCTTCTAGTGTTTAACACTAACTTGAGAGCTTTAACATTGTTGCTAACTAGTGTTTAACACTAGTTTTAACCAAATTGGTTAATCTTCCAGAGGCAAAGCCTCCCATTCAAAATTGAGTAAAAATCAGAGCTCTAATATCACAGATAAAAATGTTATCAGAGCCCTCAAACTTTTGTTTAGCATTGCTAAATAATGTGAGATGAAACCAGACAAATAGACTACTGGTCTAACAAAGGGCCAATATGTCAAACTCAATTGGACTTAGCCCAAATTGGCCGTAAGTCCTCAATCCAGACTTAACTGAGCCCATGTGCTCATGATATAATTAATTGGTCTTTGTTCCAAACTGGGCTACAGATCATTTAATCCACCTTGGTTTAAGGGTACATCTCTTCATCCCTTTGATATTTGTCGTTGTAATCCCTCAACGTCTTCAAAGAGGTGACGGGTCCCAACAACCATACATTCCACGGACTGTGGGGTCTTTAAACTCATGGACTATGATGTCCTTAACCTTGACCGTGATGTCTTAAAACTAACAATTGACTGTGAGGTCTTTAAACTCACGGATTATGATGTCCTTAACCTCGACCGTGATGTCTTTAAACTAACATTAGATCGTGGAGTCCTTAAATCCACGGACTATGATGTCCTTAACCTTGACCGCGATGTCTTAAAACTAACAATGGACCGTAATGTCCTTAAACTAATTATCGACCGCAATGTCACTAAACTAAACACTAGAGCCCACCACATCTAATTGCTCTTTTGTCGGATCTAAACGATCCCGTTAAGTTGATCTTAGTCTAAAATTAGACTAACGTGTCCTTAACTAACGTTTAAGTTGATCTTAGTCTTAAATGAGGCTAATGTATCCTTAAACCCAAACCCCCAAATCCAAATCTAAGAAAGATACGGATTTGGACTAGTCTACGCCCTACGGGAGACAACATAACTTAGTCTCCGTATACAATCCACGGGCAACCGAACACAAAACAAACACCCACGACACGAAGTGACCATCTGGAGAAGGAGAAAGTTGTTACCGCGATGCGGTAGCGTAATTAACTGCAGAGGCTTGCGCCTGCAGGGAAGAGCGTCCCCACAATCAAAAACCCCTCAGACGAGGGGGGGTCTGACGAAGTCTGCTATATCGGCCGCATCCGTTTAAACCTTCGATACACGGTGCCATAAATCAACTCGGTATCTTCGGATAGGTGGACGGATAGCACCAATTAGCATCTGCCCTGAAATTCAGGCAAGACGTTCGCCGCGTCTCTGCCGCGTCTTTCGGAGGGGAACAGAAGGGTCCGCGATGAGGAACCGTTTAAGTCGATGTCCGATCACTTTAAACAGTGAACCGTCCTCTGGATTTTCTAGATCGACCGCACCGTGCGGATATACGGTGCGTATCAAAAATGGCCCTTTCCATCGAGATCTGAGCTTGCCGGGATGGAAATGTAACCGAGTATCGTAAAGTAAAACCTGTTGACCAGGTCTGAACGTCTTGCGCATAAGGTGTTTATCGTGGAACACCTTCATTCGATTTCTAACAGCTACTGCGTTCTCATAGGCCTCATCCAACAGCTCGTCTAAATCGTTCAACTGCAGCTTTCTATTGTTGCCCGCATCTCCCAAAGATAGGTTCAACTCTTTTATTGCCCAAAATGCCTTATGCTCTATTTCAACTGGAAGGTGGCAAGCCTTTCCATAAACAAGCCTATATGGAGACATGCCAAGATCGGTCTTATAAGCAGTACGGAATGCCCAAAGTGCATCAATAAGTTTTGATGACCAATCTTTACAGTTTTTGGAAACCGTTTTCTCCAATATCTGTTTAATCCGCCGATTCGAAATCTCGGCTTGCCCACAAGTTTGGGGATGATAGGGCATTGACAGCTTATGAGTAATGAAGTATTTTCGCATTAAGGACTCGAAAGTCTTATTACAAAAGTGAGATCTATTATCACTGATAATCGCGTGAGGATGCCCAAACAGAGAAAAAATGTTTTCTTTGAGAAATCTAACGACAACCTTGTTGTCATTAGTTCGGCTGTGCACAGCCTCGACCCATTTTGAAAAATAGTCAACAGCAAGTAGAATATACATGTTCCCAAAAGAGTTGGGAAATGGTCCCATAAAGTCTATCCCCCAAACATCAAAAATTTCAACAACCACAATTGGTTGGAGCGGCATTTCATTTCTCCGAGATATCCGGCCCAAGTGTTGGCACCGGGAGCACGTCTTGCAGTATTCGTATGCGTCTTTAAAAAGTCGTGGCCAGTAGAAGCCATACTGCAAGATTTTTTCTGCTGTCTTTTTGGGGACAAGATGCCCACCACACGCTTGATCGTGGCAGAATGACAGCACGCTCTTAAACTCGTTGTTGGGGACACACCGACGAATGATTTGGTCGAAACAGTATTTGAAGAGATACGGTTCATCCCAGAAAAAATGCTTTACTTGGGACAGGAATCGGAGTCTGTCCTGATTCGACCAATCGTTTGGTATCAGTCCGGTGGCCAAATAATTTACGATATCTGCGAACCAAGGTTCGCATAATACAGTTAAGAGCTGCTCATCTGGAAAAACGTCTTTTATAGGAATTTGAAGTGTAGGCGAAGAAGGAAGGCGTGAAAGGTGGTCGGCGACTACGTTTTCGCATCCTCTCTTGTCTCTTATGACAAGGTCAAACTCTTGTAGCAAGAGGATCGAATGTATCAGCCGAGATTTAGCGTCCTTCTTCGCGAAAAGATGGCGTAGAGCTGAGTGGTCTGTGTAAACGATGACTGGAGAGCCGATTAAATAGGGCCTGAACTTTTCTAGTGCAAACACAACAGCTAAGAATTCTTTTTCAGTTGTTGTGTAATTTAATTGGGCCTCGTTTAAGGTTCGGCTAGCGTAATAAATTACATGCGGCATCTTATTTATGTGCTGTCCAAGGACAGCACCAATGGAGAAATCAGATGCATCGCACATAATTTCAAATGGATGCGTCCAGTCAGGAGATGAAAGAATGGGAGCGGAAATAAGTGAGTTTTTCAACGACTCGAACGCCTTCATGCAGCTTGAGTCAAAATCAAAAGTGGTATCCTTGGCCAATAAAAGAGTCAAGGGTCTAGCTATCTTGCTAAACTCCTTGATGAATCGTCTATAGAAACCGGCATGGCCAAGGAAGGCTCGGATGTCTTTGACGCACTTAGGAGGAGGAAGATTGGAAATGACATCAATCTTAGCTTTATCAACCTCAATACCATTTTGCGAGATGATATGTCCTAAGACAATACCTTCTCGTACAATAAAGTGGCATTTCTCCCATTTTAAAGTGAGGTTCTTATCCCTACACCGGGTAAGAACTGCGTCTAAATGTAGCAAAAACTCATCAAAGGAGTCTCCGACAATGGAGAAATCATCCATAAAAATCTCCAGGAATTTTTCCACCATGTGTGAAAAAATGCCCATCATACACTGCTGGAAAGTAGCGGGTGCATTGCATAACCCAAAGGGCATGCGACGGTAAGCGAATGTACCGAAAGGACAAGTAAATGTAGTCTTGTCTTGGTCCTTTTCGGCGATGGGAACTTGATTATAGCCGGAGTAGCCATCCAAATGTAAGTCGATGTACAACACCCCACGACTTGCGGGGAGGCGGAAATATGAAAAACGATCTTGTTCTTTGCTTAAACATCGACTAACCGCATGAATCGAAACTAAACGATAACTAACAACAAACATAGAAGTTCTAAACTACTATGTAAACAGATTATACCTAAAGAACCGTGTCCTTCGTCTTTACGAACTCCACCTCCTCCTCGGCCTTCTCCAAGTAGTAGAAGATCCACCACGAGAGCTTAACTCCAAGCTTTGCCTCTAAACTTGAGGCAACTAGGTATCTTTAAGTGCTAATCAAAGTACCTAGATGAAATAGAGTATGGTTATGGATTAAGTAGTCTAACCAATCCTTGTACTCAACACATGAGAGGGGAGGATTAGGGTTTGAAGAGAGAGAGCTTGAGGAGAGAGAAGATGGACATAATAATGAGAAGAGAAAATGAGTTATCATAATATATATCAAGCATTTTATTTTATCAAGAAAAGAAAAGAAAATGATTTACAACCATGCTTGATAAATATCTTGTGGTGATTCATCTCCATGAGTCATTAAGCAATTATGAAGCATTAATGACATGGATGAATCATCCATATGACTCACTAATCTCATTCAATGTATATGCCACCTAAACCTCCTTAGTCACCATCTTCTAGAAGCTTCTCGCGCAATTACGAGAACGCCCCTCCTATCCGTGAAAACACGGAAAAACTTTAGACTGTATAAATCCAATAACCGGATACTAGTAACTGGCTTAAACCAAAGCCGACTAGTAAAAACTGTCCGAAAGTCGTACGTGCGTAAACACACGTATGCGTCCGAACCCTTGTCGTAAAACCATACGACCTCTATATCGTTTCGCCTGGAGTAAGGAAACTCTCTGCGTGGGACTCTAGAGACTCGACTACTACGCTGGCAGTGGGTTTAACCACAGACCGCAAGCGGCACTAGCTGTACGTAACGGTCCCCAGGTAGATGTCGATAAGAAGGCCGATGAGGAAACCCATCCGAACTCCTACTGAGTCTGATGTGACAATCTCCGTACAGTCCGGTCCGTTCGTCTAAGACTATCGCATATCGGGCCTAGGGGGCGGCAAGCGTCAGTCCCCTAATAGCGGTATAAGTCATGTAGGAGCGAAGCCCATTACACCCTGAGAAACTACTGGAACCTACCAGCAAATCTCGCTTGCCCTGGCCAGGGACTTTGCGTAATGGCTCTCTGACACAGCGCGATATCAACCCCCAATACCGGGAGAGACGAATCCTGTCTAACCGCCACTGCCTCCAAGTGCTCGGGACTGCACCCAACTGCTACCTGTTTGCACGACTCCTTTGAGCCGTGGTAGGGTAGCAATCTAAGAACAATGGGACACACTCGAGGCGAAGCAGCAGTGTCAAGTCTGCGGACTATGCTGTACTCATGTCACCTGGGAACTGTTCACTGACGACTGGTATAAAACCATCCAACAGTTCCCTGTGAGTCCTGTCCGGTGTACCCGTAACCCAACGAGCACCTGCATACTATCTCTAGTACGACGTACTGACGGCTGTGGGACAGACCATCTCCCCAACTGGGATGAGAAGCGTACACACTAGTCTACTCCGGAGTATCGATGCCCTGTCTCGATAATCCAACGACTAGGGACCTGAATAAGGATGTGCTTGTAGACTACCCAGCCCCCACTAGTGTGACTGCCATCACAACGCTGGTAGTCAAGCAAGATCCTAAGAGCTCTATCAATACGTATACTCACATATTAAGATAGAAAAACCAAGTAGCATACTACCATGTTTAGCAAGATTGTTATATACATGTGAATATCCCAAGCTTCCATTAAGTAATATACAAACTAGTATGATACAATAATGGCCCCTAGGGCATATACACTAACAATCTCCCACTTGCACTAGGGCCATGTACTGGCATATCGAAGACCGATGATCTCGAGTAGCCTCTCGAACTGAATCTGAGGTAGGGCCTTTGTGAATGGATCAGCAATGTTCTCTTCAGAAGCAACTCTCCGAACCTCGATCTCCCGACGATCAATGATCTCCCTGATCAGGTGATACCGCCTCAAGATGTGTCTGGACTTCTGATGGGACCTTGGTTCCTTCGCTAAAGCTATAGCTCCGTTGTTGTCGCAATACAGAGGTATTGGATCAACTATGGTAGGAACCACCTGAAGTTCTGTTAGGAACTTCTTCATCCAGACTGCTTCTTTTGTGGCATCGCAAGCAGCTATATACTCCGCTTCCATCGTCGAGTCAGCAACGGTGTCCTGCTTGGAGCTCTTCCAGCACACCGCCCCTCCATTGAGGGTAAAGACATAACCCGACATGGACTTGGAATCGCCCTTATCACTCTGGAAGCCAGAATCAGCAAAGGCCTCCAACCTGAGGTCTTTTCCGCTGTAAACCAAGAACATCTCCTTAGTCCTTCTCAGGTACTTGAGAATGTTCTTTACTGCTATCCAGTGCTTCTCCCCAGGGTCTGACTGATACCGGCTTACCATGCTCAGTGTGTAAGCTACATCTGGTCTGGTGCACAACATCGCATACATTATAGAGCCTACCACAGAAGCGTAGGGTATAATAGACATGCGTTCCCTTTCCAAATCAGTCTTGGGAGACATCTCTTTGGAGAGGGTGATTCCGTGACAAGCCGGTAGATTACCGCGCTTAGAATCTTCCATACTGAATCTTTTCAGTACAGTGTCGATATACCTGGACTGCGAAAGTCCCAACATCCTCTTGGATCTATCACGATAGATCCGGATCCCCAGAATGTAAGAGGCATCACCCAGGTCTTTCATGGAGAACCTGTGTGACAAGAATCCTTTGACAGATTGTAGCATAGGAATGTCATTTCCTATCAATAGAATGTCATCCACGTACAAGACGAGGAATACGACACTTCTGGCTACAACTTTACTATATATACACGGTTCATCTGGATTTTTGATAAAGTCATATTCTTTGATTGTCTCATCAAAACAGATGTTCCAACTACGCGATGCCTGCTTTAGTCCATAAATGGACTTAAGCAGCTTGCATACTTTCCCGCTGCTCCCACTCTGATTAAAACCCTCTGGCTGATCCATATAGACGCACTCTTCTAAATTTCCATTCAGAAAAGCCGTCTTTACGTCCATCTGTCAGATTTCATAATTATGGAAGGCAGCAATAGCAAGAAGGACCCGAATGGATTTGAGTATAGCCACTGGAGAAAAAGTTTCGTCATAGTCCAAACCAGGTCTTTGACGAAAACCCTTTGCAACAAGTCTAGCCTTATAGGTTTCCACCTGTCCATCTACACCAATCTTTTTCTTGAAGATCCATTTGCATCCTATGGGTTTTACCCCATCTGGAGCAAAGTCCAAAGTCCATACTTTGTTGGTGTACATGGACTCCATTTCGGTCCGCATTGCATCTAGCCATCGTACCGAGTCGCCGCTCTGGATGGCCTGCTGGAAGTCAGTAGGTTCATCATCATCTATGATGCAATCCTCTCTATCCCCATCTATGAGAAAACCGTAGTATCTCTCAGGCGGATGAGACGGCCTACTACTCCTGCGGAGGGGTGCGGGAATGTCCTGTTCTTCTTGAACTACTGGTTCTACCAAACTTTCAGTAGCAGTTTGTGGTTCTGGAATTTCTTCCAGTTCTATTTCGCTCCCACTTATTTCCTTTTCTAAAAACTGATGTTCCAGAAAATGGGCATTACGAGAAACAAAAACCTTTTGTTCCTCTGCGTAATAGAAATAATATCCCTTGGAGTTCTTTGGATATCCCACAAACTTACATTTTACTGATCGTGCCTCGAGCTTGTCCGCATGCTGCTTTTTAACAAAAGCTGGACATCCCCAAATCTTCATATGCTGAAGATGGGGTTTCTTCCCAGTCCACATCTGATATGGAGTGGTAGGCACAGTCTTGGTAGGAGCCCTGTTTAGAAGATATGCTGCTGATTCTAGTGCATAACCCCAAAAAGATCGCGGTAACTCAGCATTACTCATCATGGATCGTACCATATCCAATAGGATTCGATTCCGTCTCTCCGATACACCGTTATGCTGTGGAGTGTATGGAGGAGTAAGCTGAGAGAGAATTCCTTTCTCTTTTAGGTAACCTAGGAACTCGGCATTCAAGTATTCACCACCTCGATCAGATCTAAGTGTCTTGATACTTTTGCCAGTTTGGTTTTCTACTTCATTCTTATACTCTTGGAATTTCTCAAAAGCCTCGGATTTATGTTTCATCAGATAAATGAATCCGTATCTTGAGTAATCATCCGTGAAAGTAATGAAATAGGAAAAACCACCTCTTGCATGCGTAGACATTGGACCACATACATCGCTGTGTATGAGTCCTAAGAGCTCGCTCGCTCTTACTCCATGTCCAGTAAATGGAGTCTTTGTCATCTTTCCTTTGAGACAAGATTGACAAGTGTCATAAGTTTGATATTCGAACGAGTCCAAATATCCTTCTCTATGCAACTTAGTCAACCTTCTCTCATTGATGTGACCCAGTCTACAATGCCATAAGAAAGCTTTATTTAAATCTGGAGACTTTCTTTTTAGTGTGTTCTGGACATTGAAAATTTGGAGTTGGTTTAAAACATATATACCGTTATTTAGTGTACCGGACCCAATCAAACCATGATTAAGGTGGATGTTAACAACATCTCTTACAAACGTGAAATCATAACCTTTATTTGATAACAAGGAAACTGATATGATATTACACGTTAAGCTTGGTACAAAAAAACAGTTATGTAAAACCAAAATGTGTCCACTCGTCAATCCTAGGTGATATCCCCGACGGACGCAGCTCCCACGCTAGCTCCGTTAGCAACCTTTAGGGTCATATCACCTTCCTTCAGCACTCTACGGTTTCTCAGTGCCTGCAATGAATTGCAAATATGAGATCCTGATCCGGTATCCAATACCCAGGAAGTAGAGTTGATTGACAGACAATTCTCAATTACAAACACACCTGAAGTCGAAGCCACAGCTTGCTTTGTTTCCTGGTTCTTGGCGTTCCACGCCTTGCAATCCTTTTTCCAGTGCCCTTTCCTGTGACAATGGAAGCACTCATCCTGGCCTACTACCGGTACCGCAAACTTTTTCTTTCCCTTCCCTCCCACCTTACTAACACCTCCTCTAGGTTTGGTGGCGGCCTTCTTCTTTCTTCCTTTGGCTCTAGCCTTGGACCCGGAAGAAGATGCACCGCCAACAAACATAGCGGGTATTTCCCTTGTCTTCTGCAAGGTGCCCTCTGCACTCCTTAACATGTTCAGGAGTTCCGGAAGTTCAACTTCTTTTCTTTGAATGTTGAAGTTTAGGATAAACTGGGCGTAGGTGTGAGGAAGGGACTGGAGAATAAGGTCTGTATAGAGCTCATTATCCAAAGTCGTCCCAAGGTCTGCGAGCTCTTCTATATAGCCGATCATCTTTAGGACATGTTCTCCTACCGATGACCCGACAGCCAACCTCGCTCGAAACAAGTTCTTAGAGGTCTCGTATCTTGCTATACAAGATTGCTCTCCATAAAGTTCCTTTGTATGGAGAAATATGCCATCTAGTTCCATATCCTCGTGCATCCTCTGATGTTCATTGTTCATCGAGGCAAGCACGATGCACTTGGCTTTCGCGCAATCTAAATCCCAGGTTTTGCGGATTTCCTTATCCGCATTACTGGATTTGGGACCAGGGACAGCAGGTGCCGTAGCGGTGAGGATGTACCCCAATTTGTCATAGGTCAAAGCCATTTTGACATTCCGCAGCCAATCTTTATAGTTTGGCCCTGTCAGTATATTTTTCTCTAAAAGTAACTTAAGTCCAGTCATTTTCAGGGTCGCTGCAATTAGGAGAGAGAGAAGAAAACTCTTTAGCATGATGCTCTTGCAAGTTTAGAGTGGTTTTTAGTTTATCTAAACTGGATGGCTCCCACTGTTTCTCGAATCCTTCCTCAAACCATAAAAGAAGAATTAGCCAGGACTATTCTTACCGTACAATACTTGCTTAACCGTTCAGCCAGGCTAGTGTCGATACTTCGAGGGAGGTTTTCCAACGCTTTCGCGAAGTTCCTTAATTAAATAACCTCTTTTCTCTGGGGGCGTAACCCCGCTGACACCTTTCTTGACACCTACTTGGTTTATAGCATTGATCGTTAAGTGACGAATATCCTGATAAGTAGCATATACTCACAGTAGGATCGGAATCCAAATATCATCGTATGATAATGTTGAAGGAATGCTACCAACATTCATCAAACTCCAAATGGTATGCATCACTTTGCAAATTTCAGTTTCTTTAGAAATTCCCGATATAAGTTTTTGCCCCATGCTCTTATGACCTTGGCTTTGGTCAAAATGTCATAAGTCACATGTCAAGTTCTACCGGTCATTATCTTGTCAATTTGAACCCATCCGTATATACCCCTGACTTTGGTCAAATGATAATACGACTGTCCCAAACTAACTCATCTATCTTATGCAACAAATGAAAACCCAGCAGCTACCAAACACGATGCCTTGACTTTGGCCAAAATGCATAGCTTGAATACTACTGAATACCCAAATGAAATGACGGAGGGCTACGAATGGTTTTGGCGAAACCGTGAACGTAGTGAACTTGATATAACCGAAGGAACCTGATAGCTTTTAAAAAGGAGTGGTTATAGCTCCGCATTTAAAAATATCTGTTTTTAAAATTAACCGAGTGGTTTCTTTTAAATTGTTCCAACGATTAACTTTTGGTTTATTTTCTTTGCATTATAAATAATGCGTCCCATCATTAACCTATCATTGCAGAAAACAACGAAAATACAACGTCCTCTTATGCCATCTGCATTCGCCACGGGGTCCCGTCATCACCCGTTAGGTTACTTAACTAACGACAGAGCGGGGGCTGGGCTAGCGCGGGTGTAAAACATAAGTGACGTCTAAATAGCTATCATATATAGATATTGTACATTCGTCAGACGCAATAATAGGCATTCCAGATCACAGATGAACTTTATTGGATTTGCAAGTAATCCGTGTTTGTTTTGAGCCTGCAACAAAAGACGGATTACACAGTTGTGATGAGTAGCCATTACTCCACCCAAGACCCCAACGGGTACGGCAAACTATCCGCCCGGCAGTTTGTGTACCCCACCTTGGGTCTGTCCTAGGAGCAAAAACAGTAAAATGAAATAATACAACGGTGGCTACAACCGCAACCTGGATGTGCCCCGCAAAATAATATTACAACAAATTACATTTACATCAAATGAATTAAATAATAACCCATCACATAACCCCGGCTATACATCACAACAGTCCAACACAGTTCATATACACAAACAGATAAAATCCATTACAGAAATGTGCAACCCCCTGCCAACCGACATACTAGCAGTTAGGGGAGGTTTACGAACACATTATACAAACACAGATATAATCCAACAAGCAAATACCGTATAATTTCGATCGATTAAACACATTAAATTTTGCTCCAATACTTCTCTGTAAATCTGAAACCAGAGCAAAAATAAAAAATTCCAGAAAATACCAAATATCACAGAGAACCAACACAGGAAAATTGGGTTCATGAATCGGCAACTCGGCGGCGGAAGCGCGGCGGATCGATGGGATCCGCCGCGGTTCCGCGGCGCTTTAGCCGATTCATGGGCCCAATTTTCTTGGGTGTTCTACTACTGTCATTTAGAGCTTTCTGAACATCCCTGAAAAATTTTTGGACTTCATTTAAAAATCGACAGAAACTTATGATATCGGGGTTTTCCGGTTTCGTTTTTTCCGTTCGAAATTCATACAATATTGCAAGTGAGTTATTTATTGTTTAGCGAGGCTCTGATACCACTGTAAGTCGATGTACAACACCCCATGACTTGCGGGGAGGCGGAAATATGAAAAACGATCTTGTTCTTTGCTTAAACATCGACTAACCGCATGAATCGAAGCTAAACGATAACTAACAACAAACATAGAAGTTCTAAACTACTATGTAAACAGATTATACCTAAAGAACCGTGTCCTTCGTCTTTACGAACTCCACCTCCTCCTCGGCCTTCTCCAAGTAGTAGACGATCCACCACGAGAGCTTAACTCCAAGCTTTGCCTCTAAACTTGAGGCAACTAGGTATCTTTAAGTGCTAATCAAAGTACCTAGATGAAATAGAGTATGGTTATGGATTAAGTAGTCTAACCAATCCTTATACTCAACACATGAGAGGGGAGGATTAGGGTTTGAAGAGAGAGAGCTTGAGGAGAGAGAAGATGGACATAATAATGAGAAGAGAAAATGAGTTATCATAATATATATCAAGCATTTTATTTTATCAAGAAAAGAAAAGAAAATGATTTACAACCATGCTTGATAAATATCTTGTGGTGATTCATCTCCATGAGTCATTAAGCAATTATGAAGTATTAATGACATGGATGAATCATCCATATGACTCACTAATCCCATTCAATGTATATGCCACCTAAACCTCCTTAGTCACCATCTTCTAGAAGCTTCTCGCGCAATTACGAGAACGCCCCTCCTATCCGTGAAAACACGGAAAAACTTTAGACTGTATAAATCCAATAACCGGATACTAGTAACTGGCTTAAACCAAAGCCGACTAGTAAAAACTGTCCGAAAGTCGTACGTGCGTAAACACACGTATGCGTCCGAACCCTTGTCGTAAAACCATACGACCTCTATATCGTTTCGCCTGGAGTAGGGAAACTCTCTGCGTGGGACTCTAGAGACTCGACTACTACGCTGGCAGTGGGTTTAACCACAGACCGCAAGTGGCACTAGCTGTACGTAACGGTCCCCAGGTAGATGTCGATAAGAAGGCCGATGAGGAAACCCATCCGAACTCCTACTGAGTCTGATGTGACAATCTCCGTACAGTCCGGTCCGTTCGTCTAAGACTATCGCATATCGGGCCTAGGGGGCGGCAAGCGTCAGTCCCCTAATAGCGGTATAAGTCATGTAGGAGCGAAGCCCATTACACCCTGAGAAACTACTGGAACCTACCAGCAAATCTCGCTTGCCCTGGCCAGGGACTTTGCGTAATGGCTCTCTGACACAGCGCGATATCAACCCCCAATACCGGGAGAGACGAATCCTGTCTAACCGCCACTGCCTCCAAGTGCTCGGGACTGCACCCAACTGCTACCTGTTTGCACGACTCCTTTGAGCCGTGGTAGGGTAGCAATCTAAGAACAATGGGACACACTCGAGGCGAAGCAGCAGTGTCAAGTCTGCGGACTATGCTGTACTCATGTCACCTGGGAACTGTTCACTGACGACTGGTATAAAACCATCCAACAGTTCCCTGTGAGTCCTGTCCGGTGTACCCGTAACCCAACGAGCACCTGCATACTATCTCTAGTACGACGTACTGACGGCTGTGGGACAGACCATCTCCCCAACTGGGATGAGAAGCGTACACACTAGTCTACTCCGGAGTATCGATGCCCTGTCTCGATAATCCAACGACTAGGGACCTGAATAAGGATGTGCTTGTAGACTACCCAGCCCCCACTAGTGTGACTGCCATCACAACGCTGGTAGTCAAGCAAGATCCTAAGAGCTCTATCAATACGTATACTCACATATTAAGATAGAAAAACCAAGTAGCATACTACCATGTTTAGCAAGACTGTTATATACATGTGAATATCCCAAGCTTCCATTAAGTAATATACAAACTAGTATGATACAATAATGGCCCCTAGGGTATATACACTAACACCAAAAAGTAGTAAAATTCATGCCCAGCCAATCGTTCTAGCATTTGGTCAATGAAAGGTAATGGAAAGTGGTATTTCCGTGTCGCGGCGTTGAGTTTTCTATAATCAATGCACACTCGCCACCCAGTTTGGGTGCGAGTAGGTATTAACTCATTCGCCTCATTAGTTATGACCGTTATGCCCGATTTCTTTGGGACAACGTGAATGGGGCTAACCCACTGGTTATCAGAGATAGGGTAAATGATACCACTATTAAGACATTTTACAATCTCCTTTTTAACAGCCTCCTTCATTACAGGATTTAGGCGTCTATGTGGATCCCTTACTGGCTTGGCATCATCCATCATATGAATATGATGTTCAACTATGAGGGGACTAATCCCCTTGATGTGCGCCATAGTCCAGCCAAAAGCTTGCCGATTATTTTGTAAGACCGTTAAAAGGGCTGTCTCTTGCTCGGGGGCTAGAGATGCCTATATAATAATAGGAAGGGTCTCATTCTCACCTAAGTAAGCGTATTTAAGGTGAGATGGCAATAGCTTGAGTTCGAGTTTTGGAGGCGAAACAATTGAAGGTAAAATTGGTGAAACTGTCTCAAACTCGAAGGATTCCAATAGAGATTCAAAGCAAGTGTAAGCAACCGAGTCGGATGGTTCAGCTAACTTATCCGAAAATTCAAAGGACTCAAACTCGGGTGGTGATTCTTCAAAATCGTTCGAAAAAGTGAAACACTCGTAATCGTTATCGGGTGTGAAAACTGTGTCAGATTCAAAGAGGAATGCACTAGTGGCATCAAAACTGCTGTGATCGAACAGAAATTTTTCGAGTTCACAGTCCTCCTGAGTGATCTCTTGGATCGAGCAAACATCAAGTATATTAGCATTAGGCTCGGAGGGCTGATTCCCTAACTTAAAATGTTGAGTTCAATTGTCATGTTTCCAAAAGATAGGTTCATCGAACCATTTCGACAATTGATCACCGCATTAGAAGTTGCAAGGAATGGTCGACCAAGTATCACCGGAATTTGACTCCGGGGGTTAGCTACAGGCTGTGTGTCCATAACAATAAAATCAACGGGGAAAATGAAGTCCGCTACTTTAATCAACACATCCTCTAACTCACTCTTAGGATGGGTGATGGATCGGTCGGCCATTTGGAGAGTACAATGTGTGGGTTTCAGCTCTCCAACGCCTAATTGTTCATATACTGAATAGGGAAGCAAATTAACACTGGCACCAAGATCTAAAAGTGCGCGATTGATGTTCTTATCCCCAATTGTTATTGAAATTGTAGGACAGCCAGGGTCCTTGCGTTTTTGGGGTAAAGGTTGGGTAAGAGTATCACTTACTGCACCAGCCAAGAAAACTTTCTTGGGTACCTGTGATTTCCTCTTCTTGGTGCACAAGTCCTTTAAGATTTTAGCGTAAGAAAGGACTTGTTGGATTGCATCCAAGAGAGGTATGTTAATGCTGACCTGTTTGAATAACTCCACAATCTTCTCCATTTGTGGAGTAGATTTATTGGACCTCAACCTGTTTGGAAATGGAATATTTTGAAAATTTGTTGGATCCAATGTTTGTGGAGTAGATTGCGGAGTTGGAACGGATCCCGGTGTTGGTGCTTTCGTGGTGTGAGATGTAGGTCCGTTCGAATTAGTAGAAGAAGTAGAACCTTGTGAAGAATGAAGAACAGGCTCTGAAGAAGACGAAGAAGATGAAGAAGAAGAAGAAGCGGCGGCCGGGGTGTCATTATTATTGCCAACGTTATTGTGCAATACCTTTCCAGATCTCAATGTAGTCACGGCACTCACATTATAATTTTGTTGTTCATGAGCAACATATGTATTTTGTGTGTGACCGGGATTTGACAGTGGTTGAGATGGAAGTTTTCCCTTTTCTCGCTCGCTTAACGCAGCATTCAGTTGTGCAATTTGGGCTTCAATTGTTTTGATGCTCTGATCATGTGAAGCAGTGTGTTGCACCAAAGACTGAATGGAAGATTGGATGCTGGCTGAGGATTGCGTAGATTGTTTTAAAAACGCATCCAGACTTCGTTCCAGCGAAGAAACCTTATCGTTATTTGGCCGAACAAAATTGTTTTGAGGATAAGAGTTGTTTGGTACAAAATTGTTCATTTGGTTTTGGTAAGGTTGGGGTTGGAAAGGTTGCTGATATTGAGTTTGTTGAGGGGCTTGTTGTTGTGGAGGAGGCCTTTGAAAGTTGTTATTGCCTTGGAATTGTTGTTGATTTTGGTTCCAAACAAAATTTGGGTGGCTCCTCTAACCAGGATTATAAGTTGAAGAGTATGGATCATTTCTTTGTCTTTGCTGAAAGGCAGCATTGACTTGACCTTGTTCTTGAACAGACGGGTTGTAAGGACACTCTTCGGTTAGATGGGACGGATCTGAGAAACAAGCGCAAATAGTGTGTGGGGGTAAAGCTGGGGCAGGAGAAGGCGATGAGAATTTGTTCTCAATTGCTTCTAGTTTTTTCGCGAGTGCAGCCATTTCGGCCTTCATTGCAATCGACATATCAAGTTGATGTATGCCCGCCCTAGACTGACCTGATGAAGTAGATGAAGTAGTCTTAATGCTTTCCCACTGAAGTGTTTGTTCAGCAAGATCGTCGAGAAATTGCCAAGCTTCCTCGCTCGATTTTGTAAGAAAGTGACCTTGACAAATGGTTTCCAACAACTGCTTAGTTGCTGGGTTCAGTCCTTCGTATAAAGTCTGGCAAAGTTGCCATTTCTCGATACCGTAGTGAAGGCACTGAACAAGAAGGTCCTTAAATCTTTTGAGACACTTCCAAAAAGGTTCGGAAGGAGGCTGGGAAAATTGATTAATTTCATTGCGAATTCTCGCGGTCTTGTGGTGTGGGTAAAACTATTTAAGAAAAGCCTTAACAAACTCTTCCCAATTTTTTATGGAATGCGATGATGTGCTATATAAACACTTTTCAGCTATGTCACATAAAGTGAATGGAATGACACGTAGCCTTATAGCATCATAGGAAAGTTGGGTGGTCTTCATCATTGCGCAAACATTCTGGAATTTGTTAATGAAGATGTAGGCATCTTCGGATTCCAGACCGTGAAATTTGGGCAACATGTTGATGAAGTGGGGCTTAATTTCAAAGTTATCCCCATTAGCCGGTGGAAGTGAAAGACAAGTAGGAAGTGCGGTGCGGGTTGGATAGAAAAGATCCCGGAGCGCGATTCGTTGGGACGCTTTGACAGGAGGGTGCGGTGGGTTATTCGCACCTACTTGAGGTGGAATCAGTCCCGACGTATGTAAGGGGTTGTTAGGATTGAATCCCGACTTCTCCTTAGAAGATGGTGAATTTGATGATGAAGGTAAAGAAGTGGAGGGAATTTCGACTTCGGAGTCGAACGCGTCGTCAGTAGGCACTAACGAGACACGGACTAAACGGGCACCAGTGTCCCTAGTCCAACCGGATATACACTAACGAGGTGTAGTGTAGTCAAAAAGTAAAAATAGAAGGTGGGGGTAAGAAAACGTCAATGAGAGAATGTGGGTGCAAGTTGGGTGCAATGGATTTCTAGCGACAAAATGGCAAGTTTTTTTTTTGTAAAAATTTCGTTTTGTGGTTTTTTTTATAAGGAGTTTTGCAAAAGATTTTATACGGAACTACGACACACTTTCAAGTAATCACAATATGCACAATCAAGCCTAGAGCTAGGGTCTCCTAAGTCAACTAGACCGCTCCTAACTGATCCAAAGGACAAGTTATGAGATATACCTCAAATCGCCTCTTCACCGCCAATTGTGGCCAGGTAAGCACAAGTAAAGAAAGGAGGGATCCGCTCATGAATCACCGTGAGACGGGCCTTTTAAAATTACCTTTCCCACCTGTCTAGCCTAGGCACTACAAAGTCAGGTTTAAATAAACGACCGATTGCCCACAACCTTCCTTTATCCAAATGAGCGCGACAGTCCTTATTGACTGAGTCTAAATATTTTTTAATTAACTCGAGGGTTGATGCAAATGCTTTTTGTGATTTTTGGGGTCCTAGGAAGGGTAATGAAATCCCCACCCAATCTGGATTGGTGTTATAGCCCCTTAAAAGTCCGTTTTAAAAATGCAAAGCGGTAAACACAAAAAAATCCAAAACACTTGCCAAATTTTTTTTTTATTTGCGGCGTAATGAATCCTGCACAAGATTGCTTTATTGGAAAGGGGAAGAAGTTTTGCGCAAAGAACCCTGCAGGAAAATTTTTTAGTGGACTACAGAGGGTAGAAGAGAGGAAAAGAAATACTCACAGAAGGATTTGAAAGGCTGACGTCAGCAAGGAGCCGCGGTTCCGCGGCAGAATGCATCCTTTAGCCGCGGTTCCGCGGTTGTTCAGTTGGATCAGGCCGTCAAACTTTTCCTGTTTTCTGTTGTGGTTCTCCTCTGTCTTTTCAGATCTGATGTTTGCTGTTTTGTTCGCTGGATTTCTCCAGATCTGAATCTGTTCGTCTTTCCGTTCCTGCACAATTCGCACAAAAACCCTTCAAAAAATAACAAGATGATAATTTTTTTTGTTTTTATGTTTTTTCAGTTTTTATGATTTTTTAATTTTTAATTAACCCGAAATTACAAAAAGAAAATAACTATCGTTATCCCCGGCAACGGCGCCATTTGATTGAAGAGCTGCTTTTCGTACGTTTTGAAATCTAAGAATAGAATATACCGCAATCAAGACGGTGTCGCTTGGTAGCTAGCCGGTTGAGTACGGGTCGGTCCACAAGGAAAACGTGTCTTTTCTTATTGTTCTAACGAGTCAATTCCTATTTGTGGTAGGTTTTGATTTTTATAAAAACTGAAACTGAAATTGATTTGGATTAAAACCTTGCTAGGATTAGGATTAGGTAAGTTTGGAAAGTTAATTCTACTCACCGCTTCCTTAGCCCTAATTAAGAACTTAGGTGTTAAGGTAATAGTTAACAAAGGGGATTAGCACGACTAGGAAGAAACATAGTTTCTTCCTTTTGGTCCTTGTCCATCCTTTCTTAACTCTTAGCCCTAATCTTTATGTAAATCAACCACAACCGGTCTAACTAGGGAATCACCGCTATCTCGTAGGATATGGTGCCGTAGTGAGCGGTGTGTGTTTGATTTACATAGAGTCCTAATTTAAAATATTGAACGGGTAAGAAAGGAGTGAGAGATTTCCATCTCTCAAACCTACCCAATCCTAACCCTAACAAGTGAGGAACTACTCACTCATTAGGGTATTAACAATGAAGTTCATTTTTTTAATTTTCTTTTTAATTATCTAATTAACGTGCAGATAATAAAAGACAGATATGAAAATTGCAGAAATTAAATTGCAAATAAGGAAAATTCAAAATAAAAACATACTTTTATTGATGCACTCTTTGACGATTAGAAGGGAATTAAAATTTTAATCTAGAATTAAAAAGAGGCATGCCCCAAAAAAGCTGTAGGCTTTCCTATTTATAGATAGGAGAAACCCTAGGGTTTACATCTGATCCACATCTGAAATTACAAGACTACGCCAAGAAAACCGGGTCAATGCACCGACTCCCACCGACACGCACCGACACGTGCTCTGCACGGCCGCGGATCCGCGGCGGAATGCCTTGTTTGATCGCGGATCCGTGGCTGTTTGATGGGCTCTTGGGCTCTGTTTTTCTGTGATACTTCAAGTTTCTTTGTCCATCTGTTTTCTTCACTTGGTTTCTCAGAATATCTTCTATGTTCTTCCACATTTCCACAGTGTAGAATGTTGTGGACTTTTACCGTTAGCTTCGTGTTGAAGTCTTGAATCTTGTGCTGCCCTTATACGTTGTGCAATCGAACTGTTCATTGCTCTTCATTTGTTCCTTAAACTATAGGCGACATCTTGCAGATTCATCTATTTGTTGATCGTAGTCTCATATTTGTAGCGTCTTTTCACCATTTTCACTGTATTGTTCTGAGAACCTGTAATCTGCAACTATTTAGCAGACATGGATCAAAAGCACCTATTTATTTGCAATATGATTAAGAATGGGGAATATAATAATGCAAAATTCTAATATGAACAGTTCCCAGGCATCTTAGCCATAAAGAGTCAAATGATCTCTTATACAGGGTATCATTAACGAGGGCGAAGGACAGAGCTCGTTTCATAAGCCGATGTCTTGAGGACGCATCTTCAGGCGTTCGACGGGATTTGAAGTAGTCTATAAAGACTTCTCTCCGATCAATAGCCTTTTCCTGATCTTTTATTTGTAGGGCTATTTGCTCGGTCGTTTCCTTTTCTTCGGAAGACTCCGAAGATATTTCTGCCGGTGCGAGAACCCGACCGCTTTGCACAACGATCCTCACATTATCGAGATCTCGTCGGCCAATTCTTTAGCGAGCTTGGCTAATGCATCCGCCTTGCTATTTTCCGCACGCGGTATGCTTTCCAAGGTGTAGGAAGGAATTTGAGTCAGCAGTTGTTGTACCCTCTCGCCGTACTTCACCAGTTCTGGCTTGCACGTTTGATAGTCACCGTTAACTTGACAAACGACCAGTTGGGAGTCTCCGTATATGAGGAGGTTTTCAATTCGCATGTTGATAGCGATCTCGAGACCTGCTATCAAAGCTTCGTACTCGGCTTCATTATTCGTCCTCGGCTCTGTTAAGGAGAAGTCAAAGCGCATTATCCCTTCTTATGGAGTCACGAAGATGAGGCCCATCCCAGATTTGATTATGGGGGTGCTTTGTTTGCGCTTCTTCATGGAAGATGCTCCATCAAAGTAAAGTTCGCACTGGGTATCATTTTCTCTTCTCTCACCGTCGATCGTGTCAAACGTGTGCTCGTCTGGCAATTCGCAGTTCAAAGGAGATTCGGCAGGTATCGGATGCTCAGCAAAGAAGTCGGCGATGGCTTGGCCTTTCACTTCCTTGAGAGGACGATAAGTTATCGAGAACTCCATCAAGAGTAGGGCCCATTTAGTGAGACGTCCTGTTAATATGGCTTTCGACATCAAATATTTGAGGGGATCCACCTTTGATATGAGATGGAGTTCATATGCCAACGCGTAGTGTCTGAGCTTCGTTATCACGAAGATCAACGCCAGGCAGTGTTTTTCGATGGGCGAGTAATTGTTTTCTGCCCCCAGAAGAACTCGACTCAAATAGTAGAGGGCTCTCTCCTTTCCTTGGTTGTTCTCTTGTGCCCATAACGCGCCTAGAGAACCTTCGAGGGCTGTTGTATACAAAATGAGAGGTCTTCCTTTGATTGGAGCAGTCAGCACCGGAGGATTCTGCAAGTATTGCTTGATTTCGTCCAGTGCGCTTTGGCATTTGTGATCCCAGACGAACGGGGTTCCTTTCTTCATTAGGTGACTGTAAGGATGGCACTTGCCGGAGAGATTAGCTATAAATCGCCGGATATATGCGAGCTTTCCTTGGAGAGACCGCAGCTGTTTGAGAGTTCTTGGCGGGGGCATTTCCATAATCGCCTTGATCTTTGATGGGTCTATCTCGATGCCTCGGTGTCGGACGACGAATCCTAGGAACTTGCCCGAGGAAACTCCGAACGCGCATTTGAGAGGGTTCATTTTCAAATTGTATTTCCGAAGACGCTGAAACACGATCTTCAGATGCTCTAAATGTTCCTCGTATGATTTGCTTTTAACTACGAGGTCTTCGATATAGCATTCGACGATTTCATGTATGAGGTCATCGAAAATCTTCGTCATGGCCCTCTGATAGGTGGCACCGGCATTCTTTAGACCGAAAGGCATCACCTTGTAGCAGAATATGCCCAAAGGAGTCCGGAAAGCGGTATGCTTCTGGTCTTCGAGATGCATCTTTATCTGATTGTATCCTAATGAGCCGTCCATGAAGGAGAAAACTTCGTGAGTGGACGTATTATCTATCATTAGCTCAGTGACTGGTACTGGGAAGTTGTCCTTCGGGCAGGCTTTATTGAGATCCCGAAAGTCCACACATATGCGCACCATCCTATTTTTCTTCATCACCGGGACAATGTTGGCGATCCAGTCAGGATACTGAACTTCTTAGATGAAGCCGGAGTCGATTAGCTTCTTGACCTCGGCGTTGATGCTCATCTTAAGCTCGAGCCGCATTCTTCTCGATGCTTGTTTGATCGGCTTGACGTCCAGGGATATTGCCAATTTGTGTACAGCAATCTCTGGATCTAGTCCTGGCATCTCAGAATAGTTCCATGCGAAGCAATCTTTATGCTGCATGAGCACGTCCTTTAGCGTAGCCACCGTTTATTCAGACAACAGCTCACTGACGAACGTCGGCCGTGGGTCGTTTGCCGTTCCCAAGTCAATTTTTGTGAGGTTATCTGCGGTAGTATGTATCCCATCTTCCAGCTCTTTTGGCGCCGGTGGAAATTCTGAGATCGCCTCGCCATCATCGTTTTCGAAGCACCAGGGGAGGTCGTCCGTATTCTCGGGTTCTTCTTCTGACAGCGTTATCACGTGGCAGGTACGAGATCGCTTCCAAGACCGACATTGATCTGGTTCCATTTTCGCTGCATACGTGGCTCTCGGTTCATGCTTCTGCGGCGGGATTACCCTCCAACTGCTAGATAGAGCGAACCTGCCGAGTTGATATTGGTCTTCGACCCAGTTCTTGAAGGTGAAGCAGTCTTCAAGAGGATGTCATATTGCTCGGTGATAGGAGCAATAGTCTGGATGATTAACTTCACCTGCGTGCTTGGGGTGTTTGGACTCCGGGAGGGTAATCATCTGATGCTTTATGTCAAGATCAAGTATCTTTCTTGTCTTGTCTTGGGGAAAAGAATACGCTTGACCTATCTTCTTTACAAGAGAAGAGTCCAGGTTGCTCGATTCTCGATCGCAGGGCTTCTTGGTCCCGCTTTGTCGCTGTCGAACGCTTTTTCATTCTTGGATTTATTTTTGCCTCTGCGGCGGGTCATTTTCATGACGGGTTGGCGACGAGGAGCATTGTCATTCTCAACGGCTCGTTGAAGGAGGTGCTGCGTCCTGGATTTCTCGTAAATGGCCATTTCGCGGTTATGGTCATCCCGGACCTTTTGACCCGCTTCTCTTATAAGCTTGTCCATCTGTTCTTCGAACGACGGACTTGGCATTTTCACGGTGGGAGCTCGTTCTGGTTCAAGGTTAGCATCTTCCCACAGAGCATCTCCTTCTTCATCGAAGTCATGTACGACGTAGCAACCGCGGAATCGCTCTCGTTCCTTGGATTGAACATATCCAAACCCGATCGTTTCCATTCTCCCATTGGGCAACTTCCGCTGGGTTCCGGGGACGTTCCAGATCTTGTTGTAGAACCGAGCCTGTCGAGCAGTCTGTTTGAAGGGTATGCCTTGGCGCCTCAACAGTCTTTTTAATTCGTATGTGTAGTATCTGGGCAAACGGATGGGCTGAAGCCTGTCAAGCGTAGAATCGACGCCATGCCAGATTTCTTTCTCCACTTTGGTTTCCCCAGATCGGTAGAATAGGATCGTCTTTTCACCCTTTCGCCTAGGGGGGACATAGAATGTCTGCAGTTCTTGCACACTATAAGTTTCAAGTGCATCGAGCTCTTTGTAATGCTCTTGTGGAACCATAGCAACTTTCAAACTTTGATCTTCATCGGCGAAGGTTTGTATCGATGGCCGAGCGGAGAATACAGCATTGACCTCATCTTCCGAGTCGCTGCCGAAGACCAACATAGGGGTGGACGGTCCCGGCTTGTTGCATTGGGGCGGCCCTGAATAAACTATTTCTTCTTCGTCCTCGGTGTCACTCCCGAAGACCGGCATAGTGGTGATAGCTTTGTTCTTTTCCTCCGGTTTGCGACATCTTTCTGTGTCTTCAAAATCTGGTAAGAAGTATTTTGCATCTTCGTACTTTCGGACTTCATTCACGGAGAATGGGTTCAACTCTCCCGCCACAGTGTACTCGAGACCATATTTGAAGTACTTCATATACTGATATTGTGTAGAAGGGATAATGTTGTACTCGTGTAACCAAGGCCTGCCGAGCAAAGCATTGTAGAAAGTCTTGGCATCAATGACGTGAAACTTGATGTTAGTGACTAGCATCCCAAAGCGCAGCGTCAGTATCACAGACCCGAGCGTCCGTGATGACGGGGAGTCGAACCCGGAGATAGTGATTTTGTCACGAGCGAGGTGTTGAACGCTCATGCAGATTTCCTTCAACACTTTTACATTGAGGAGATTAACGGACGACCCATTATCCACCAGGATTTTGCTTATCTTAATGTCATGACAGTATCCAGAGACATAAAGAGGACGGTTATGCTCACACGTCCCGAGGAGGAGATCTTCATCGCCAAAAGTGATATCGGCTGTGTGCACTTCTTCCAGCTCGCTTTTCATCTTTTCTTCGGCGGGGAAAGCTTGGAATTGCTCGGGCTCTTGCAATGCCTTGATCAAAGAATCTCTTGCTTCTTTTGATAGCAGAAAGGCGTCGAGAATGCTGAGCTGCGAAGGTATCTTCCTCAAGTATGCCAGAACATTGTAGTCCACCTTTTTTTTCTTTGGCGGGTCCTCGGCTGTCAGCTCTTTGACGACTTGATCTTCTAGGGCAATGTCCTCAAGGACCTTTTCTTTTCCCTTATCCTTTTTGTTTGAAGCCTGGTTGGCGGGTCCGAGATTCTTTTCAGGCAGCGTGCGATTGCGCAGCTGAATGTTCTCGCGGTTCTTCGGTTCTTTCTCTTTTCCCGAAGTGGATTCCTTGAAGAGAGGGTCAAGAGTCATTTCTTCATCAGAGTCGCTCCTGAAAGTGAGGACTTGCGATCCCCCGGCGTTGACCAAGTGACATTTGCCGGCAGTTCTCTTACGCTCCTCGGTCGTATTTCTTTGCTCCCGACGAGCTTTGCGCTTCATCCGCTTGAAATGTTGCCGGGGAGCAACATATTCCTGCCACCAGTTTTTAAAGGCTATGCACTCTTCAGTAGGGTGCACAATCCTTCGATGATATAGACAGCAGTTAGGATGTATATCCGCTTCATCAGGAGTGTTTCCTTCGGAGGGTGGCAGCTTCATCCCCTTCGATATGGCTTTGGCCAACCTTTTCCTCGTCTTGAGCCTGCTTTTATTTGCGGCGGATGTACTTTGATCTGCTGGAAGTGCTTTGACCCTTTCGTCCAGTCGCCGGTATTTGGCCTTTTCAAATATGGCCATTTCACGCTTCCAGTTAGTTTTACTTTTCAAAAGAGCTTCGTTTAGGAATGCATTAATCATTTCGTCCGATGGTCCTGGATGTTCTGGCTCAGGATCTGCCCCCAGTTTCTCTGCGTAAGGAGCTTCTTCATCGTCTATTAATGCGTAAGAGATCACATGACAGCTTGCTACATAATCCTCAGATTCATCTGATGAGTCTTGTCCATTGTCATCATCTCCGTCCTCGAGGACGTGGCTGAGAAATTCTTGGAGTGTGACTGGAGTCCACGCCTTTTGATTGTATTCTTCCAACGTGTCAATCTGTTTTTGCAGGTCCGTGCGCTTGTCACCAGGCTTCACGGGCTTCTTGGATTTATTCTTCTTCTTCGAAGACTTTGACGGCTGGGTGTGAGTACTTTGACCATCACCACCAATTTTTGGAGTTGGGCGTGGTTTCAGCATTCCATCGATAATCTCGGGTTCCAGCGGATTCTTCCACCCGATTGTCGGGCATGTCTGGAGATCCTTCAGCATTTTTTTAGTTTTGGCTGAAAGAGCGACCTCCCATGGAGCTTCTTCTATGAAAGAGCATGATGCCCCCGGTGTGTCCGTCTTCTTGGGAGCGTGTGGCTGTGGTGGGTTCACTTTCCAATTTTCGGACAGCGCAAATTTGCCCTGTTGGTATTGGGCTTCGATCCAGCCTTTAAAGACGAAGCAATATTTAATTAGAAGGCTTACCGTTTGATGGTAGGGGCAATAATTGGAACTATTAGCCTCACCGGATTGCAACGGTCATTTTGGATTCGGCAGATTGATGAGCCTGTTGCGCACCGCTAGCTCGAACAATCTCTTCGTTTTGTCTCGGGGAAACAAATAAGGGCGCTCCATCTTCTCATTATAGAATTGCCGCCTCTCGTCTAGGCGATCAGTTAGTTTTGGGCCACTGGGCAGCTGTTGAGTATTCGCGACGAAGGTCGCCTTCTTTTTACCCTTTTTGTTCTGCCACTCTGGCTTTGAAGTAGATGGTCTATGACCTATCTGGTCTATTTGGGCCAGTTTGTCGATCAAGTCCTGGAACGTGGTCGGCTTGAAGAACGTCATGAATTGGGAAATGGTCGCTTGAGGGTCGAGAGTACCCACAAACATGCCTACCGCCGGTGCTTCCTCAATGCGCTGCTCACATTTTGACCATAAATTTCGCCATCGTATTGCGTATTGAACCCATGTCTCGCCAGGTTTCACCCTGGCATTGATCAATGCCGTTATTGGGGTGCGTTCACTAGCGCTCGCGAATCTCTGCATAAACAGCAGTTCCATCTCCGCAAATGTCTTGACAGAATCGTTTGGAAGTTCAGAATACCACTCGAATGCCGTCTCCGACAAGCTACCGACAAACTGGCGGAGCAGAAGTTTATCGCCACCCCCGGTGTTGCCGCACAAGGCTCTGAATTGAGCGACATGCTGATGTGGATTCCCCGTCCCTTTATATAGGTGAAATTTAGGGATCGTATATCCCGGCGGGTACCTTATTTGGTCATACCAGCCTGGATATGGTCGCCCAGTTTTAACAATTTTGCCGGCCGTTTCATTCACCTGGTGAGCTCGTATTTGCTGAGCGATATAATCATCCAGGGCAGCTTTGGAGATGGTCTCCTCTTTGGCTGCTGAAAGAGCCGGAGGAGGGTTCGATGTCTCCCCTCTGTCGTCTTCAACGATGATCGGGGGGTTTTCAGCTGGAGGTTTCGGCTGTAACATCATCCCAGCCATGTCTTGGAACAAAAGAGCCATTCGTTTTATATTGGCCGCCTGCTCCGCAGCCTCTTTTTCTTTCCTCTCGAGCATCCTTCGGAGGAACTCGGTATCAGTTTCTTGTTCCCGACGCTGCTCCGAGGTCTCTGAATTTTCTTTTGGCCCAGTAAGTGCAGCCATTGCAGTCAGTATCTCCTGAAGTTTCTGCTGCTGTTGTTCCTGAGCCTTCGTTATCGATCGGGTAAGCGGTCGATGACCCGTAGAAGCACGACTTTCCTCTTTTCCGGAAGCCATATAAACGGTATGCATTACCATGTCCCCAGACTTGGGGCGTTTAGATTCAGCGTCCTTGCGGTTCGCCGCGGTCACAGGGGCTTTCTCTGGCCTCCTTCTCTTGTGAGCGGTTGACGTTGAGGGAGCTGTTGCAGCGGGCACCCAGACGGCTGTCGCCTTTGGTGGCTTGACAGGATGGCTTTCTCCTTGTCGAGCTTTAAGCTTCTTTGGCTGGCGAGAGTAGTCCTGATCAATCACCGATTCATGAACCCGTCGCCAGACTTTATAAATTTTGTAGGACAGCCGCTGAGGGGGCTGCTCCGGCTTCTTTTCTGTAGTAATCTCCATAGGTGGAGGAGATCTCTTCAGCACGGCAGTCGAAGAGTTCTTGCGAACCCTCCTAAGCGGTTCAAAGTTGTTCCCAATTGGAACAGCAGCATCGATTTCCACCACGGGGGCTGGTGGAGTCAATCCAGAAGGGGAGTTGCCCCAACCTTCCTTACTCGGCGCCAGTGACGACGGCGAGCATGTCGTGTGGATGGAGTAGGTTCAGCTATAGAGATGGCTTCGTCATGCCCCCTGTCTTGACGGAGGGTTGTCGCCGGTGTCAGCCTTTTGAAGACCGACGTTCGCCGAGAAGTAATGTCCAACCTATCGAATACAGACCTTTGGACAGAGGTGATTTCGCCTGGAGCGGGAGCCGGAGTGGCCAGCCTTGTGAAAACTGACTTCTTGTCAGGAGAAGCCTTTCCAATGATTTCGTCTGCTTGAGTCGGCATGGCTATCCGCTTTGGGATGGCTGCTTCAGGTATTGCGGGCTTGTTGGCGTTCTGTCCCAGTCTGTTGAAAACTGAGGCATTGGACTTGGGCGACCCGTTGAGAGGGGCCGCGGTAGTGGTAAGTCGATCAAAGACCAACTTCTTTGGGGCTTCTTGCGGCGGCATCGGGGCATTGAAGCTCATCGGTGGGATCATAGTCCCAAAGAACAACCCAGTGGTGGCCTGAGTTACTTGGTCCACCGACATCGTGAACAGGGAGGCCGCCTGGGGCCCGTAAGTTACACCTCCAGATGAGGCGGAACGGGAGTTGCAGTTGCAGCTAGTGCAGGTTGAAGCCATTGATCTTTTGTTTTCTGCACGTAGCAAGACACCAAATCTTAGTACCTCGAATCCACAGGCAACCATAGCAAACTGCGATTCGTTCGCGAACACGACACACGAAGTGTGGAGTGGAAAGAGGAAAAGGTCCCACCGGGCGAGCCAGAATCTGTTCCCCACCGAAAGACGTGACCGGGACATTGGGACGTCCGGGCCTGAATTTCGAGGGCAGATGCTAATTGGTGCTATCCGTCCACCTCTCCGAAGATGCCAAGTTGATTTATGGCACCATGTATCGAATGTTTAAACGGATGCAGCCGATGTAGCAGACTTCGTCAGATTCCCCCTCGTTGAGGGGTTTTTGATTGTGGGGACGCTCTTCCCTACAGGTGCAAGCCCATGCAGTTAATTACGCTACCACATCGCGGTAACCACTTTCTCCTTCTCCAGATGGTCACTTCGTGTCATGGGTGTTTGTTTTGTTTTTTGGTTGCCCGTGGATTGTATACGGAGACTAATTTATGTTGTCGCCCGTAAGGCGTGGATTAGTCCAAATCCGTATTTTCTTAGATTTGGATTTGGGGGTTGGGTTTAAGGATACGTTAGTCTCATTTGAGACTAAGATCAACTTAAACGTTTGTTAAGGATACGTTAGTCTAATTTTAGACTAAGATCAACTTAACGGGATCATTTAGATCCAACAAAAGAGCATTTGGACTCTATTGTTTAGTTTATGAACATTGCGGTCGATTAGTTTAAGGACATTACGGTCCAGCGTTAGTTTAAGGACGTCTCGGTCCAAGGTTAAGGACATCATAGTCCATGAGTTTAAAGACCTCACAGTCAAGGTTAAGGACGCCATAGTCCGTGAGTTTAAAGACCTCACAGTCAAGGTTAAGAACATCATAGTCCATGGGCTTAAGGACCCCACAGTCCATGAAATGTATGGTTGTCGGGACCCGTCACCTCTCTGAAGACGTTGAAGGATTACAATGACAAATATCAGAGGAGTTCAGAGATGTACCCTTAAACCGATGCGGGTTGAGAGACCTGTAGTCCAATTGGGACTAAGATCTGTGATTTATGAGCATATGAACTCAATTAATCTGAATTAAGGACTTATAGCCAATTTGGGCTAAGTCCATTCAATTATAATATTCAACATTTGTTTTTGGAGTTGTTAGATGTTTGTTTGAGCCTAATCCCTTTAAAAAATGCTAAGCATTGGTTTAGTCTCTGACAATGTTTTGCCTTTAATTGAATGTTGTGCATTTATCATAGCCCCAGGCTTACTCAAAGAACATTTTATGTTCTGTCCAAGCACACATAAAATTATGTGGTGCACTTGACACTAGCGCCAGATATGAAGCGCTAATGCGCTTAGCGCTTTGCGCTAAATGAAGAGCGCTGATACGCTTAGCGCTTTGCGCTAGATGTGGAGCGTTGATGGGCTTTTAGTTGAAGCGTTGAGGTGTTTGGCGCTGATGCCATATAATGAGCGCAAGGCGCTTTTAATAATGCAGCGCACACGTGAGGAGCACGTGGCGCGCTTAGCGCTGAGCGCTAGCCAATGAGCGCAGTGCGCTGTGTTTGAAGCGATATGGTACTGTAGCGCTTTGCGCTAGGTGAAGAGCACTAAGGCACTTTTGAATTAGGAGCGCTAAGGCTCTTCTTAGGTCAACTTTGCGCTCTGCAGATTATCTGTTCTTTGATAAGAGACTTCGTCTCAAGATTTTAAGAACAAAGTTCTTAGTTCATAGGAGATATTTCAATCTCTTTTTGATGAAAGGCTTTGCCTTTATGGATCTGTGACCTAAGAGAATTGAATAATTCTCCCCCCTCCTTTATAATGAGATGTTCATAATCTCGTTTGTGAAAGACAACTTTGTCTTATAGATCTATGATCTGTAAAAGAAGTAAATACTTCTGTTTATATTGAGACGATTTCGTCTTTCTATTCTTTTTACCTTGAAAAAGAATTTTCTTCTTTTGCCGAGAGCTTCTTCTTCTTCTTGAGATTTTCTCAAAGTTTATGGGGGGGTTCCTCTCTTTTAGATTTGAAGTCTGGGGGTCTTTATATAGGGCAATATGGTTTGTTCAATCAGTTAAGGAGACCTTTTCTCCGATTGATTTGGGAAATTTCCCATCGCTGGATCTTTGATCCAAGGGCTTCTGGTTTAGAGAAGATAATCTTCTTGTTTTTTTTTACCAAGATTGGGAAATCTTTCCATGCAGAATTTATTCTGTCTTTGGTAATTTTTATTTACCATTGGATCATTGATCCAACGGTGCTCTGATTTACAGAGCACAATTTTATTGTTTGGAAAGATTTTGAGAAATATTTCCTTAACAGAATTTAATTCTGGTTAATTAATTATTTATCATTATTATTAGATCTTTGATCTAACGGTGGGGAGCTTTTAGTTCCAGCGCTAGCGCTTATGCGCTCTGCCCATGGTGCGCTACTTGGAGCGCAGCGCTCTTAGCGCTAGAGCGCACGTGCTTTGCACGTGGTGCGCTACTTGTAGCGCAGCACATCTAGCGCTAGCGCCTATGAGCTTTGCACGGGATGCGCTAGTTGTAGCGCAGCGCTCTTGGCGCTGCATCTAAAGCACTGCTTTATTGGAGGTGTCTTTTCTCCCTCCTTTTAAGTCAAACTTATATTCCTCAGAACATTCATTTCCCAGTTTTTGGAAATAGCTCCACTATGCATAAATTTTCCTGTGCCTAGTCTTCATAATCAGAAGCAAAGCTTCTTTCTTTTCTCGTCTCCAAAGAACCCTCTCAACTATGGCTTGTTACCGCCCACATGCTCGTCGACAACCATGGGAAGTGCCCATCCAGGACATTGTTCCTCTCTTTGCTACGCGCTTGGTGGATCCTGCTCTTACGGATGACCAATGAGACGCAGCGCTGTACGAGCTCTTGACTCGTGTAGGGTCTCCTCTCCCCCCACACCCTATTTGGCTTCGGATGATCCTTACGTCCGTGCTCGCTGACATTCCCCCTCCTCCAGTAGAGATGACCTCGGCAATGCTCGATGCTGCTGAAGACAAGATCGAGTGCTTCTTCAAGGCGCATTTGATCACTAAAACCCTGAGGGATTGCTCTGTCCATTTGCTGAGCCAGATACGGGCTCGTCGGGTCGTTATCTCCACTTTCTCTGGTGAGTGCGGCGCTGATCGATGGGTGGCTACTCCTCGAGAAGATCGCCGTTTTGATATGGTGGAGAAGACAGAGAGGGAACTAGATAATTTCATTCTTAACTTTGCAAACCCCTGTCCTTTTGATTCCATGTTTGGCGATCTATTTATATTGTAATAAAAATGTCTAATTAAGTATTTTATTATCTGCCAAGTGCTCCTCTTATTTTTAATTCTTTGTTATTCCTTTGTCAGGTGCTTATGCGCTGCATAACTTAACTTGTTATAACCAGGCGCAAGTAATGAAGCGCTCTTGGCGCTTAGCTCTTTCATGCTTTGCACGTGAGCGCCGTTTCAGAGTCTTTGACTCTTAGTGCTGGCGCATTCACTGCTGGCGCTCTTCACGAAATGTTGCTTCATTTCAAATCTCGGAATTTGAACAGAGCTTTGCTCTGATTGGGGAAACAAAGCCGAAGATGAGCATTTTCTTCGTCTGTTAGCTCGTAGTGAACCGCCACTCGTAGAGAGGGTAACTCTATCTCGAGGGGGAGTACTGCTTCCGTGCCGAACACCAATGCATACGGCGTTGTGTTTGTGGCCGTTTTGAACATAGTTCGATACGCCCAGAGAGCTTCATGCGGTCTTTCGTGCCAGTCTCTCTTATTTTGAGACACCGTCTTTTTCACGATCTTCGTCAAGGTCTTGTTAAAAGTATCAGCTAAACCGTTAGCTCGGGAATTATAGACCGATGAATATCTCCGGTCTATGTTATGTTGTTGTGCGAAGCGGCTGATCTTGTGGCTCCTATAGGCTGGCCCGTTATCGGAGATAATCCGTCGCGGAGTGCCAAACCGATAAATGACGTGTGTCTTGAAGAAATGGAGGATATTCTCCGTCTTCACTTCCCTTTGCAGTACTGCTTCTGCCCATTTGGAGAAATAATCAGTTGTCGCCAAAATGAATCGATGTCCTCGGGACGATGTCGGTTCGATGGGCCCGATTATGTCGGTTCCCCACATTTCGAATGGCCAGCTAGCCACCGTTAGGTGTAGCGGATTTGGATGCTGATGAATGAAGTCCCCGTGAACCTGGCACGAGTGGCACTGCTTCGCTTATTCGAGGCAGTCCTGGATCATCGTGGGCCAATAGTAGCCCATCTTTTTGATCTTCAGCTTCATCTTCGGGCCGGCTTAGTGAGAACCGCAGAGTCCGTCGTAAGTTTCTTGGACGACTATCTTTGCCTCTTCGGGTCCCAGGCATCTTAGCCATAGAGAATCAAATGATCTCTTATACAGAGTATCATTAACAAAAGCGAAGGATAGAGCTCGTTTCATGAGCTGATGCCTTGAGGATGCATCTTCAGGTGTTCGACGGGATTTGAAGCAGTCTATAAAGACTTCTCTCCAATCCATGGCCTTTTTCCTGGTCTTTTATTTGTAGAGTCATTTGCTTAGTCGCTCCCTTATCCTCGGACGACTATGGAGATATTTCTGCCGGTGCAAGAACCCGACGGCTTTGTACCACGATTCTTATGCCATCGAGGTTCTCGTCGGCCAATTCTTTAGCGAGCTTGGCTAATGCATCCGCTTTGCTATTTTCCGCGCGCGGTATGCTTTCCAATGTGTAGGAAGGGATTCGAGTCAGCAGTTGATGTACTCTCTCGCTGTACTTTACTAACTCTGGCTTGCACGTTTGATAGTCGCTGTTTACTTGACTAACGATCAGTTGGGAGTCTCCGTATATGAGGAGGTTCTCAATTCCCATGTCGACGGCGATCTCAAGACCTGCTATCAAAGCTTCATATTCGGCTTCATTATTCGTCCTCGGCTCTGTTAAGGAGAAGGCAAAGCGCATTATCCCTCCTTGTGGAGTCACGAAGATGAGGCCTAACCCGGATTTGATTATAGGGGTGCTTTGTTTGCGCTTCTTCATGGAAGATGCCCCATCAAAATAGAGTTCCCACTGGGTATCATTCTCTCTTCTCTCCTTGTCGATCATGTCAAACGCGTGCTCATCGGGAAATTCACAGTTCAAAGGAGAATCGGCGAGTATTGGATGCTCAGCGAGGAAGTCGGCGATGGCCTGGCCTTTCACTGCCTTGAAGGGTCGATAAGTTATCGAGAACTCCATCAAGAGCAGGGCCCATTTAGCGAGTCGTCCCGTTAATATAGCCTTTGACATCAAATATTTGAAAGGATCCACCTTTGATATAAGATGGACCTCATGTGCCAACGCATAGTGTCTGAGCTTCGTTATTGCGAAGATCAAAACCAGGCAGTGTTTTTCAATGGGAGAGTAATTGTTTTCTTCCCCCAGGAGAACTCGACTCAAATAGTAGAGGGCTCTCTCCTTCCCTTGGTCATTCTCTTGTGCCCACAACGCGCCTAAGGAACCCTCAAGGGCTGTTGTATACAGGATGAGAGGTTTTCCTTTAACGGGAGCGGCCAGTACTGGCGGATTCTGCAGGTATTGCTTGATTTTTTCCAGTGCGCTTTGGCATTTGCGATCCCAGACGAACGGGGTTCCCTTCTTCATTAGGTGACTATAAGGACGGCACTTGCCGGAGAGATTAGCTATGAATCGTCGGATATATGCGAGTTTTCCTTGGAGAGACCGCAATTGCTTGAGAGTCCTTGGCGGAGGCATTTCCATGATCGCCTTGATCTTCGAGGGGTCTATTTCGATGCCTCGGTGTCGGACGACGAATCCCAGGAACTTGCCCGAGGAAACTCCGAACGCGCATTTGAGAGGATTCATCTTCAAGTTGTATTTCCTCAGACGCTGGAACACGATCTTCAGATGCTCTAAATGTTCCTCGTATGATCTGCTTTTAACTACAAGGTCGTCGATATAGCATTCGACGATTTCATGTATGAGGTCATCGAAGATTTTCGTCATGGCCCTCTGATAGGTGGCACCGGCGTTCTTTAGACCAAAAGGCATCACTTTGTAACAGAATATTCCCAAAGGGGTCCGGAAAGCGGTATGCTTCTGGTCCTTAGGATGCATCTTTATCTGATTGTATCCTGATGAGCCGTCCATGAAGGAGAAAACTTCGTGAGTAGACATAGCTCAGTGACCCGTACTGGAAAGTCGTCCTTCAGGCAAGCTTTGTTGAGATCCCGAAAGTCCACACATATGCGCACCGTCCCATTTTTCTTCATCACTGGGATGATGTTGGTGATCCAGTCAGGGTATTGAACTTCTTGGATGAAGCCGGAGTCGATTAGCTTCTTGACCTCGGCGTTGATGCTCATCTCAAGCTTGAGCCGCATTCTTCTAGGTGCTTGTTTGATCGGCTTGACGTTCGGGAATATTGCCAATTTGTGTACAGCAATCTCTGGATCTAGTCCTGGCATCTTGGAATAGTTCCATGCGAAGCAATCTTTATGCTGCATGAGCACGTCCTTTAGCGTAGCCACCCTTTCTTCAGACAACATCTCACTGACGAATGTCGGCCGTGGGTCACTTGCCGTCCCCAAATCAATTTTCTTGAGGTTATCTGCAGTAGTATGTATTCCATCTTCCAGCTCTTTTGGCACCGGTGGAAACTCTGAGATCACCTCGCCGTTATCATTTTCGAAGCACCAGGGGAGGTCATCCATATTCTCGGGCTCTTCTTCTGACTGCGTTATCACGTGGCAGGTACGAGATTGCTTCCAAGACCGATATTGATCTGGTTCCATTCTCGCTGCATACGTGGCTTTCGATTCATGCTTCTGCGGAGGGATTACCCTCCAACTACTGGATAGAGCGAACTTGCCGAGTTGGTATTGGTCTTCGACCCAGTTCTTGAAGGTGAAGCGGTCTTCAAGAGGATGTCCTATTGCTTGGTGATAGGAGCAATAGTCGGGATGAGAGACCTCGTTTGCTTGCTCGGGATGCTTGGACTCCGGGAGTGTCATCATCCGATATTTCATGACAAGATCGAATATCTTCTTTGTCTTGTTCTGAGGAAAAGAATATTCTCGACCCATCTTCTTTATAAGAGACGGATCACGGCTGCTCGATTCTTGATCGCGTGGCTTCTCAGATCTACTATGCTGCTATCGAACGTTTTTTCCGTTCTTTGGTTTAGTTTTACCTCTGCGCCGAGTCTTTTGCATGACGGATTGGCGACGAGGAGCATTGTCATTCTCAGCGGCCTATTGAAGAAGGCGCTGCGTCCTGGCTTTCTCGTAAATGGCCATTTCGCGGTTATGGTCATCCCAGACCTTTTGACCCGCTTCCCTTATTAGCTTGTCCATCCGTTCTTCAAACGACGGACTCGGCATTTTGATGGCAGGACCTTGTTTTGGTTCAGGGTTAGCGTCTTTTAACAGAACGTCTCCTTCTTCATCGAAGTCATGTATGACGTAGCTGCCATGGACTCGCTCCCGTTTCTTGGATTGAACATATCCAAGCCCGATCGTTTCCATTCTCCCGTTGGGCAATTTTTGCTGAATTCTGGGAACGTTCCAGATCCTATCATAGAACTTAGCTTGTCGAGCAGTTTGCTTAAGGAGTACACCTTGGCGCCTCAATAGCCTTTTTAAGCTTTCTGTGCAGTATCTGGGCATACGGATGGGCTGGAGCCTGTCAAGTGCAGAATCGGCGCCGTGCCAAATTTCTTTCTCCACTTTGGTTTCCTTTGATCGATAAAAAAGGATCGCTTTTTTATCTCTTCACCTGGGAGGGACATAGAACGTATGCAGTTCCTGCACATTATAGGTATCAAGTGCGTCGAGCTCTTTATAATTCTCTTGCAGAACCATGGCAATTTGCAAACTCCAATCATCGCTAGCGAGGGCTTGCATTGATGGCCGAGCGGAAAATACAGCGTTGACCTCATCTTCCGAGTCGCTGCCGAAGATCAACATAGGGATGGACGGTCCCGGCTTGTTGCATTGGGGCGGCCCTGATTAAACTATTTCTTCTTTCTCCTCGGTATCACACCCGAAGACCGGAATACTGGTGATA
The DNA here is from genome assembly GCA_030015575.1 of Agapanthus africanus. Lineage (NCBI taxonomy): Eukaryota > Viridiplantae > Streptophyta > Magnoliopsida > Asparagales > Amaryllidaceae > Agapanthus > Agapanthus africanus. Next base: position 302,785 of record JASDDO010000166.1, read on the forward strand.
GCTTTGTTCTTGGGTTTGTGACATCTTTCCGTGTCCTCAAAATCCGGTAAGAAGTATTTTGCATCTTCGTACTTTCGGACTTCATTCACGGAGAATGGGTTCAACTCTCCCGTCACAGTGTACTCGAGATCATCCTTGAAATACTTCATACACTGATGTTGTGTATAAGGGATGATGTTGTACTCGTGTAACCAAGGCCTGCCGAGCAAAGCATTGTAACATGTCTTGGCGTCAATGACATGAAACTTGATGTCCGTGATAAGCAGCCCAAAGACTACATTACAGACCCAAGCGTCCGTGATAACTGGGAGTCAAATCCGGAGATGGTGATTTTATCCCGAGCGAGGTGCTGAACGCTCATGCAGATTTCCTTCAACACTCTCATATTGAGGAGATTTACGGAGGACCCATTGTCAACCAGGATTTTGCCTATCTTGATATCATGACAGTATCCGGAGACATAGAGGGGATGGTTATGCTCGCACGTCCCGAGGAGGAGATCTTCATCGCCAAAGGTGATATCGGCTGTGTGCACTTCGTCCAGCACGTCTTTCATCTTTTCTTCGGTAAGGAAAGCTTGAAATTGGCCAGGCTCTTATAATGTCCTGATCAGAGAATTTCTCGCCTTCTTAGATAACAGAAGGGCGTCGAGAATGCTTAGTTGTGAGGGAATCTTCCTCAGGTGTGACAAAATGTTGTAATCCACCTTGTTTTTCTTGGGCGGGTCCTTGGCTGTCAGCTCTTCGGCGACTCAATCATCAAGGGAAATATTCTCATGGACCTTTTCTTTCCCCTTATCCTTTTTGTTCAAGTCCTTATTTGCAGGTCCGAGATTCTTTTCAGGTAATGTGCGATTGCGCAGCTGAATATTTTCACAGCTCTTCGGTTCTTCCTCTTTTCCCGAGGTGGATTCTTTAAAGAGAGGGCCGAGAGTCATTTCTTCATCAGAATTGCTCCCGAAAGTGAGAACTTGCAATCCCCCATAGTCAACCATGTGACAGTTGGCGGCATTTCTTTTGCGCTCCTCGGTCGTATTTCTTTGCTCCCGATGAGCTTTGCGTTTCATCCGCTTGAAATGTTGCCGGTAAGCAACATATCCCTGCCACCAGTTTTTAAAAGTGTTGCACTCTTTGGTGGGGTGCGCAATCTTTCGATGATATAAACAGTAGCTAGGATGTATATCCGCTTCATTAGGAGTGTTTCTTTCGGAGGGTGGCAGCTTCATTCCCATCGATATGGCTTTGGCGAACCTCTTCCTCGTCTTGAACCTGCTTTTATTTGCGGCGAATGTACTTTGGTCTGCTGGGAGTGCTTTGACCCTTTCGTCCAGTCGCCGGCATTTGGCATTTTCAAATATGGCTATTTCGCGCTCCCGGTTAGCTTTACTTTTCAAAAGAGCTTCGTTTAGGAATGCATCGATCATTTCGTCCGATGGTCCTAGAAGTTCCGGCTCAGGATCTGCCCCCAGTTTCTCTGCGTAAAGAGCTTCTTCATCATCTATTAATGAGTGAGAGATCACATGGCAGCTTGCCACATAATCTTCAGACTCATCCGACGAGTCTTCTCCATCGTCATCATCTCCGTTCTCAAGGACGTGACTGAGAAATTCTTGGAGTGTGACTGGAGTCTGCGCCTTCTGATTATATTCTTCCAGCGCGTCAATCTGTTTTTGCAAGTCCGTGCGCTTGTCACTAAGCTTCACGGGCTTTTTAGTCTTCTTCTTCTTCTTCTTCGAAGACTTTGACGGCTAGGTGTGAGCGCTTTGGCTATCACCGCCAATCTTTGGAGTTGGGCGTGGTTTCAGCATTCCCTCGATGATATCGGATTCCAGTGGATTTTTCCACCTAATCGCCGGGCATGTTTGAAGATCCTTCAGCATTCTTTTAGTCTTGGCTGAAAGAACGACCTCCCATGGAGCTTCTTCCACAAAAGAGCATAATGCCCCCGGAGTGTCCATCTTTTTGAGAGTGTGCGACTGGGGCGGACTTACTTTCCAATTCTCGGACAGTGCGAATTTGCCCTGTTGGTATTGGTCTTCGATCCAGCCTTTAAAGATGAAGCAATCTTCAATTAGATGGCTTACTGCTTGATGGTAGGGGCAATAATTGGGACTATTAGCCTCACCAGGTTGTAATGGGCGTTTTGGATTTGGCAAATTAATGAGCATGTTGCGCACCGCTAGCTTGAACAATCTCCACGTTTTTTCCCGGGGAAATGAATAAGGGCGCTTTATTTTCTCATTATAGTATCGTCGTCTCTCGTCTAGTCGATCCGTTAATTTTGGACCACTGGGCTGCTGTTGAGCATTGGCGACGAAGGTCGCTTTCCCTTTGCCCTTTTCATTCCGTGGCTCCGGCTTTGAAGGAGTTGGCCTATGACCCATCTGGTCCATTTGGACCAGTTTGTCAATCAAGGCCTGGAACGTGGTCGGCTTGAAGAACATCATGAATTGGGAAATCGTTGCTTGAAGTTTAAGAGTGCCCATGAACATGCCCATTGCCGGCGCTTCTTCGATGCGCTGCTCACATTTCGACCATAAATTCCGCCATCGTATTGCGTATTGAACCCATGTTTCTCCAGGTTTTACCCTGGCATTAATCAATGTTGTGATCGGAATGCGTTCACTAGCACTCGCGAAATGCTGGGTGAATAGTAGCTCCATCTCCGCAAAATTCTTGACAGAGTCGTTCGGGAGTTCAGAGTATCATTCGAACGCTGTCTCCGACAAGCTGCCGACAAACTGACGAAGTAGCAGTTTATCGTCGCCTCCGGTGTTGCCATATAGAGCCCTGAACTGGGCAACATGCTGTAACAACCGAGTCCAGTTATACCAATTTCAGTTACCGTATGTGTGGTTTGTGGTATTTATTTCATTTACCATGTTGGTTGCAAATGGTAGGTTACCTTATATTCGACCCGTTTACTTGAGCTCGTTGTTTTCTTAATTATAGATTTCGCTAACATTTCTTATTTTTGCATATAACTATTCATGTTACTTAAAATAATTTAAAATATACTTGTCATGGCCTGCTTGATACCCCTAACCCTGTGGTAGCGTCCTTGCATCGTGTTCTCGTCCCGTTCAGTGAAACGGGCGTGTTTGGACGACTACGCGCACGTACGTGCGTCCGTTCTTGGGGGTATGCATTTTAGTCACAATATCCTTCATTTTAAATTTTGGAATCTGCTAATAATTTTTATATTTCAAATCCAAATTTTGGACCCGATCCAGGCGCAATTCTGAATTATTTTGTATTCCGCCAAATTCTAAATTATTTAAATATTTTTTTAAATACATTTAATCTATTCCTTCAGCTAGGGTAACTGTGGAGAATATTTCCTTTAACCATGGAAATCTTTTCACAGCCAATGAAATCATGCTTAACATATTAAAATCTTTTCTTAATCACGAGCCAATCACAGTTCTTCTTTTAAGTTGGGGGCCCCACGACATCTCTCTTTTTCTTTCCTCAGCTTATAGATTAATCCTTAAAAATATTTCCATTACTTCCCCAGCCAATGAAATGGCTTTCTAAAACTATTTAAAAATCTTTTTATATTTTTATAATCTATTCTCTTTCTTTCCCCTAACCAATCAAAACCCTTTTCCATCATTGCTGGGCCCACGTCTCCCTCTCTCTCCATTCCCTTTCTCTTTCTCTCTCTGTTGCGCAGCGCTCTCTCTCTCTCTCTCTCTTCTTTTTCTCTCTCCTCACGCACTCTTCCTCTCAGATCTCGCGAGCACTGTGCTCTTCTCGATTCCGCTCACCGCTCCTGCATCTCGTCACCTCCCACTTACGTTTTCTTCCTTCTTCTCTTTAGAAACCCCGAGCCCACGTAAACCCATGCATACGACTACACCCTAACCCTAGCCGCCTCCTTCTTCATGACCTCGCCTCAACCCTCGTCTCCCTTGTTCTCTCCTTCTCCTCACCGTCATCACCTTCTTCTCCTTCTTCTCCCTCGTCCGAGCCAGCCACACCTTCACCTGCACCCAAGAAACCCACTTGCACCGTCTCAGCCCATCGCCGCCGACCACCCTCGCCATCGCCGTCTCTCCTTCCTCTTCTCTCTCTCCTCTGTTCCTCTTCCTTTCTCGTGAACCCTGCACACTCCCGTACCCGAAACCCTAGCTTAACCCAACCAAACCCTAGCTGCAGAACCCCATTGTCGGAGCTCCGTTCACCGCCGTTGACCCCTTCGCATCACCCCTCTGCAACCACAGGACGCGTCTTCGGTAAGCTCTCTCATGTTCCCTTTTTCCAATCCTTTTTTCCATTCTTTCTCTTCTTCTTTATGTCTTGCTTCTTGTATTAACTGTTCATCTGTGGCCGGAATCCCGTCGTACCGACGACGATCCCGACGACCCAGCAAGCATCCCTGACCTGTGTGATCCACTTGTACGTTGTTTGGATTCGTTCCGTACGTCGTGCGCGCGTCGCGACTTTTTCGCCGACGTATGACGTTCTGTTTTCCGTATCGCGATCCGTCGAGGCAAGGTAATCTTGCTACATGCTATTTAAATCATTATATACCTACTCTAATACATATAATACCTGTAGTTTAAATTTAGCACCCCATGCATCATTTTATAACATTTCGATGTTTCATTTACATCTGTTCATAGTATTTCAGATCTAGAACTTGAAATGTAGCTATTGCATTTAGTTTACTACACCTACATAATCACATGTATATGTTAGATCATATAATCACAATTTTTTTATAGCCATATTACCCTTTGTAGTTTTACCCTATCGTATGACCGATTGCATACATTTAGCCTTATTCACATTCAATTGCACATATAGATTATTTCCATACAAATTAATATGATTTTATCATCCACATGTGTAACACTGCATTCCTGAAATGTTAAAACTATTCCTTAAACCAAACTGATGACCTTACAACTAAGTAGTTAATATGCACCTATTGCTATCATGTTACTGTGCTTGTTTATTATTCTGATAGTACCATGCTTGTTTATTCATAACCATGATTATGCTAGTCGATTATAAGCATCCACATGTTATCTTGTACACCCTGACGTGACTTGCTACACATAGTACTTGACCTGACATGGTACCGTACACTCTTGACATGACATGACACCTTTATACATTACCTGGCTTGACCTGATGTACCATGGTATTACCTGTTACCTGATCTTGTGTCTAATGCCAACAAACCTGATATGTAGTCCTCACGGACCGTTCCTGTTGTCTATCCAGACAAACCTGTACCTACCTGATCCTGTGTTGGCATTAGTTCTTGATTACTGAATACCTGACTTGACATACATAGCTTGGGGGTATGGGGAAATCAATGATGAAATCATGACTTGTAACTCGACAGTTGCTTGCTTATACTGATCAGTTTTTGAGGCTAGGCCCGTCTCGTGACGATGCTGCTGACATCGTTGGTCTGTTCCCTTTTTCCTTTTGTGCCTAGCGGTACGTCTCGGTTTCAGCCCGAGAGTCATAGACCGTGGTCCCGGGCATGCACGGGATACTATTGAGTTATATCGATGATTCATCAAATTGATTTCAGAGACTTGAGAGTAGATAACCAATTAGACCAGTTTAGTTTACTCACTGCACACTACCCTTCACTGCCCTGATTTATATTGCTGTTACACATGTTTTACCATTCATGATTATATTTGCATTGCCTGTTACCCTGTTTATATTTTATTACTTGATGACATGACGCACTGACGTCTGGGTTTTGCATGGCCCAGATTCCGTACCTTTGCTGCAGTCCGAGCAGGAGTACTTCAGCCAGCAGGCTGAGCAGTGAGGTTTCAGTAGTAGTTAGTTCTTTTATTTTCTGCATTTTATTCCTGATGTGAGCCTGCATTATGGGACATACATTCCAGTTATTTGTATTGGATCTTTTGCTTCCGCATTTTTATTATTCTTGACTCATTTTATTTGGCTTGTGGACATGTATTAGATAGTTATATTTTGTTCTTGATATCTCTACAGCCGTAATGTGACTGTGGATGGATACTTCCTACCCACAGGTAGCATGGTTGGCTATGTCACGTGCCCATCTTAGCGTATTCTGGGAAGCGGGGCGCGACACATGCTAATGCAGATTTCCCGTCCCTTTATATACATGGAATTTAGGGATCGTATATCCCGGCGGGTACCTTATTTGGTTATACCAGCCTGGATAGGGCCGTCCAGTCTTAACAATCTGCCTGGCCGCTTCATTTGCTTGGTGAACTCGTATTTGCTGAGCAATGTAATCATCCAGAGCGGCCTTGGAGATGGTCTCCTCCTTGGCTGCTGAAAGAGCCGAAGGGGGGTTCGATGTCTCCCCTCTGTCGTCTTCAATGATGATCGGGGGGTCTTCAGCTAGAGGTTCCGGCTGTAACATCATCCCGGCCATGTCTTGGAACAAAAGAGTCATTCGTTTTATATTGGCTGCCTGCTCCGCGGCTTCTTTTTCTTTCCTCTCGATCATTCTTCGGAGGAAATCAGCATCAGTTTCTTGTTCCTGACGTTGCTCTGAGGTCTCCGGATTGTCTTTCGGCCCAGTGAGTGCGGCCATTGCAGTTAGCATCTCCTGAAGTTTCTGCTGCTGCTGCTCCTGAGCCTTTGTTATTGATCGGGTGAGCGGTCGATGACCCGCAGAAGCGCGGCTTTCTTCTTTTCCGGAAGCCATATAAATGGTATGTGTTACCATGCCCCCAGACTTGGGGTGTTTAGATTTAGCGTCTGTTTCCCCAATCAGAGCAAGGCACTGTTTGAATTTTTAAAAATTCAAATCTTTGAAGCAGCGCTTCAAATTCCGTGCGTTGCGCGCAATGCGCCATGTGTCAAAAGTTGACACGCCAGCACAACGCCCAAGGCAGTGCGTCCAATCAGAGCAAGACTCTTTAAAAAACAAAAGCAACGCTCAGTTGCGCAAGCGCTGCGCTGCGCGACACGTGTCTGCGCAGTTGCGCACACACAACTGCGCAAGTGCACCGCTGCGCGATACGTGTCTGCGCAGTTGCGCACACACTGTTGCGCAAGTATACCACTGCGCGCCACGTGTCTGCGCAGTTGCGCAAGCACTGTTGCGCAAACGCACCTCTGCGCGACACGTGTCTGCGCTGTTGCGCAAGCGCAGCTGCGCAAGCGCTGCGCTGCGCGACACGTGTCTGCGCTGTTGCGCAAGCGCAGCTGCGCAAGCGCAGCTGCGCAAGCGCTTCGCTGCGCGACACGTGTCACGCACTGGGGATTCTTGCGCAAAACAGAATAAATCTTGTTAAAACAAGAAGATTTTCTTGTATAAGGCAGGAGCCTTTGGATCAAAGATCCAACGGTGGGGAAAATTCCCCAAATCACTCAGAAAAAGATCTATGTAACAAATTTAACTAATTAATGGGCACTATAAAAAGGACCCCAGACCTTAATTCAGAAAAAGGAAGATCTTGTTGAAAAAAAAAGAGAGAAGAGAACTCTTGAGAACTCTTGAAGAATACAAAAAAAAAGGTAAAACCTTTAAAAGAAGAGAAAATTCTCTTAGAAACAGATCATTGATCTAAGAACAAGATCATGGATCTTCAACAACAAATAAATAAGTAAATAAATAAAATAAATAAAAAATAAATAGTGCCTTTCATTTGTTATGAACCCTTGGTTCTCTGGGATAAAGAAAAACAAGAAAAGAAAAACTTGTTTTTCTTTGATCTAAATTTAGATCAGGAGACTAAAAAGTGCCTTGCACTTCTGTTCTTGAATGTAAAAAGATTCTTAGTGCTCTGCACAAATGCAATGCATTACTTAAAGGGCCAGGCCCAAATCAGAAAGACCTAACAGGCCAAAATAAATTGCAAAGCAATAAAGGGCAGAGCCCAAATGAAATTGATGCTCTGCATCATTATAAAGGGCAGGGCCCAAAACAAAATTGATGCTCTGCATCCTTCCTGGGCAAGGCCCAAATAAAAATAAAAAGAAATGCTCTGCAAAAGCAGATAAAACGTTGGATATTCTCAACTGGACTTAGCCCAATTTTGGCCATAAGTCCTTAAATTAAATTGACTGAACAAAATTGCTCTACTAAATCAATTTACAATCGGTCCGAGGGTACATCTCCGAACTCCTTTGACATCCATCGTTGTAATTCCTCAACGACGTCAAAGAGGTGACGGGTCCCAACGACCACACATCAATGTGGACTGCGGGGTCCTTAAACTCGTGGACCGAAACGTCCTTAAACTAATATTGGACCGAAACGTCCCTAAACTAATGGTGGACCACCACGTCCCTAAACTGGAATATGGACCACCACGTCCCTAAACTGGAGTATGGACCACTACGTCCCTAAACTGGAACAATAGAGCCTCCTAATGCTCTTTTGCCGGATCTAAACGGTCCCGTTTAAGTTGATCTTAGCCCCAAATACGGCTAACGTATCCTTAAACACTCAAATGAACGATAAAATTCCAAATCGACCTTGGTTCAAGGGTACATCTCCGAACTCCTCTGACATCTGTCGTTGTAATCCTTCAACGACGTCAGAGAGGCGACGAGTCCCGATGGCCATATATTAAATGGATCACCCTGTTAAGTTGATCTTAGTCTCAAACAGGACTAACGTATCCTTGACGAACGTTTAAGTTGATCTTAGCCGCAACGCGACTAATGCATCCTTAAACTAAAAACACCAAACCCAAATCTAAGTAAATACGGATTTGGACTAGTCCACGTCCTACGGGCGACGGTATTACCCAGTCTCCGTATACAATCCACGGGCAACCACAAACAAAACAAACACACACGACACGAAGTGAAATTCTGGAGAAGGAGAAAGTGGCTACGGCGATGCGGTAGCGTAATTAACTGCAGGGGCTTGCGCCTGCAGGGAAGAGCGTCCCCACAATCAAAAACCCCTCAAGCGAGGGGGAATCTGACAAAGTCTGCTACATCGGCCGCATCCGTCTAAACCTTCGATACACGGTGCCATAAATCAACTTGGCATCTTCGGAGAGGTAGACGGATAAAACCAAATAGCATCTGCCCCGAATCTCAGTGCCAGGACACAGCGGTCCTGTGCGCCGTCCTTCGGAGGGGAACAGATTCTGGTACGCCCGGTGGGACCTTTTCCTCTTTCCACTCCACACTTCGTGTGTCGTCTTCGCGAACCAATCGCGGTTCGTTAAAAATGGTTGCCTGTGGATTTCAAGTTTACTAAGATTTGGTCTCTCATTTGGTGCAGAAAAGAAAACAAGCATCGATGGCCTCAACCTGTTCAAAGTGCTCCAACTGCGGTTGCAGCTCGCGTCCGGCCTCAACTGGGGGCATAACCTACGGGCCCCAAGCGACTTCTTTGTTCACCATGCCAGTGGAACAGGTAACTCAAGCCACCACTGGGCTCTTCTTCGGGACCATGCTCCCGCCAATGAGCTTTAGCACTCCTATGCCCGGACAAGAAGCTCCTAAGAAGTCGGTCTTCGATCGACTTTCAATTACTGCGGCCCCTGTCGACGGATCGCCCGCTACCAAACCGACAGCCTCTGTTTTCACCAGGCTAAATCTGAACTCTAAAATGGCTGTCCAAAGGAAGGCAATAACTGCTGCCCCAGAAGTCGTCAAGGCGGCTTCCCCTATCAAAGAGTCAGTCTTTTCAAGACTGACGATTCCTGCTCCTGCATCTGCTCAGGGATCCGTCTTCGGCAGGTTGAATATCACCCCTCAGAAGACAACCTCAGTCTTTAAGAGATTAACACCGGCGGCGCCTCATTCAGACAGGGGGCAAAAAGAAACTATCTCAATCTCTGAGCCAATCCCAACGGCTCGCCGTGCTCGACGTCGCCATTGGCAACGAGTGAGGAAGGCAGGGGGCAACTCTCCCTCAGGGCTAACTCCACCGGCTCCAGTGGTGGAAGTCAACGCTGCTATCCCAACCGGGAACAGCTTTGAACTGCTGAGGAGGGTACGGAAGAACTCCCCAACCGCTACACTGAAGAGATCTCCTCCACCTGCGGAGAGAGTTTCAGAAACGAAGCAAGAACAGCCCCCTCAACGGCTGTCCTCAAAAATATATAAAGTTTGGAGGAGGGTTCAAGACTCCGTGATTGACCCAGGTCACTCTCGTCACCAGAAAAAGGCGAAGGTGGAAAAAGACAAGGACCGTCCCATTAAACAACGGGGGACAGCAGCCGCTAGGATGCCCACTTCAACGGTTCCTTCAACCTCAACGGCCCACAAAAGAAGGAGGCCAGAGAAAACTCCCGCGTCAGTGGCAAAAGTTAAAAATGGCAAACCCAAACGCCCTAAGTCAGGGGGCATGATAGTTCATACAGTTTATGTAGCATCGGGAAAGGAGGATAGCCACATATCAACAGGTCATAGACCGCACACGAGGTCAGTGACCAAGGCTCAGGAGCAGCAGCAGAAGCTCCAAGAGATGATGAACGCTATGGCCGCACTTACAGGGCCAAAAGAAACCCCTGAAACGTCCTCGGACGAGCGTCAAGAACAAAAAACAGACGCTGAATTCCTTCGTCGCGTACTAGAGAAGAAGGATAAAGAGGCTGCGGAGCAGGCAGCCAACATAAAGAAGATGGCCCTCCTGTTCCAGGATATGGTGGGTATGATGATTCAACAAGATCCACCTGCTGAAGATCCCCCAATCATTCTTGAAGACGATAGGGGAGAGACGTCGAATCCTCCACCAGTTTTGTCCGCAGCTAAAGAGGATACAATCTCCAAAGCTGATTTGGATGAATACATCGCCCAGCAAATAAGGGTTCATCATGCAACCGAAACAGCCGGCCAGGTCGTGAAAACGGGGAGACCATATCCGAGTTGGTACGATCAAATCAAATACCCGCCAGGTTATACGATTCCCAAGTTCCATGTCTATAAGGGGACGGGCAATCCTCACTAGCATGTTGCCCAGTTCAGGGCACTCAGCGGCAATACCGGTGGAGATGACAAGCTTTTACTTCGCCAGTTTGTTGGAAGCTTATCAGATACGGCGTTCGAATGGTACTCTGAGCTCTCGAACGACTCTATTAAAACCTTCGCGGAGATGGAGCTGTTGTTTACTCAGCGTTTTGCAAGCGCTAGTGAACGTACCCCGATGACAGCACTGATTAACGCCAGGGTAAAACCCGGCGAGACGTGGGTTCAGTACGCTATACGATGGCGGAACTTATGGTCAAAATGTGAGCAGCGCATTGAAGAAGCTCCCGCGGTGGGTATGTTTGTGGGAACCCTCGATCCACAAGCAACCATCTCGCAATTTATAATGTTCTTCAAGCCGACAACCTTCCAGGCTTTGATTGACAAACTAGCGCAGATGGACCAGATGGGCCATAAACCCCCTCTCCCAAAGCCGGACTCCCGAAATGATAAAGGGAAGGGAAAAGCGATCGTTGTCGCTAATACCCAACAACAGCCGAATAATGCGAAGCCGGTTGTGCGTCAAGGTAATACGCGTCCGTACGTAGACCTTGAGGAAAGACTAGGGCGTCCTTACTCCTTTCCCCGTGATAAAACGAAGAGGTTATTCGAGCTGGCGTTACGCAACAGACTCATAAACCTGCCAGATCCAAAACGTCCGTTGCAACCAAGTGACGTCAACGAGCCCAACTACTGTCCTTATCATCGAGTACTAGGCCATCCGATCGAAGATTGCTACGTCTTCAAGAATTGGCTTGAAAACCAGTACCGACAGGGTAAGTTCGCGTTATCTGACAAATGGAAGGTGAATCCCCCGCAGCCCCACACCTCTAAGGGGACGAATACGCCGGGGGCAACATGCTCCGTCATTGAAGAAGCCACTTGGGAGGTTGTATTATCAGCAAAGACAAAGAGGATGCTAGACGATCTTCAGACATGTCCAGCGATCGAGTGGAAGAACCCGTTGGAACCGCAGGTCATTGAAGGGATGTTGAAGCCATGTCCAACTCCAAGGACCGATGGTGGCGGTTCAAGCACTTGCAGCCAGCCGTCAAAATCTTCGAAAAAGAAGAAGAAGAAATCTAAGAAGCCCGTGAAGCCTGGTGGCAAACACACGGACTTACAAAAGCAAATTGACGCGTTGGAAGAATACAACCAAAAGGCGCGGACTCCCATTACGCTCCAAGAATTCCTCAACCACGTCTTTCAAGAGGAAGGTGAGGGAGAAAGTTCGTCAGATGAAGCTGAAGAATGCGTGGCGAGCTGTCATATGATTTCCCATTCGAACGATGAGGAGACCCCTTGTACTGAAACGCTGGGGGCAGATTCTGAACCAAAAGTTCTGGGGCCATCAGATGAAGTAATTAACGCATTCCTTAATGAGGCTCGGTTGAAAAGTAAAGCTGATCGGGAGCGCGAGGCGGTTATATTTGAAAGGGCCAAGCGCCAGCGACTTGATGAAGGAGCTGAGACGATCCCGTTGGAGCTGAACATCTCCGCTACCAACAAAAGCCAATTCAAGATAAAAAAGAAGTTTGCTAAGGCCATGTCAATGGGTATGAAGCTACCATCCTCCGAAGAAGAAATTACCGGTGAAGCGAAAATGCACCCGTCTTATTGCTTGTATCATCAAAAGATTTCGCACCCCACTCAAGAGTGCAAAGCTTTCGATAAATGGTGGCAAGGATACGTTGCTCACCGACAACACTTTAAGCGGGAAAAGCGTAAAGCTCGTCGAGAGCAAAGAAATATGACCGAAAGGCTTAAAAGAACTGCTGGCGATTGTTGCGTGGTTAACACCGGTGGATCACAAGTGCCTACATTCGGGAGTGATTCTGATGAAGAACTAGAACTTGCCCCTCTCTTCAAAGAGTCCGCTTCGAGAACAGAAGAAGAACCAAAGATTTGCGAAAATATCCGGCTACGTAATCGCACGCTGCCCGAAAAGAACCTCGGACCCTCGAACAGAAAAGATAAAGGGAAAGAAAAGGTCTCTGAAGATATCATCTTAGATGACCAAGTGGCGGAAGAGTTAAACGCCAAGAACCCGCCGAAGAGAAATAAGGTAGACTACAACGTTTTGGCACATCTGAGGAAGCTGCCCTCACAGCTCAGCATTCTTGACGCCCTTTTGCTATCAAAAGAGGCGAGAGATTCGTTGATTAAGGCGCTCCAAGACCCGGAACAATTCCAAGCATGCCTGGCTGAGGAAAAGATGAAGGATGAATTAGAGGAAGTGCACACGGCTGATGTTACTTTTGGCGATGAAGACCTTCTACTTGGGACGTGCGAACACAATCGCCCTCTCTATGTCTCGGGATACTGCCATGATATAAGGATAGGCAAAATCCTGATCGATAACGGGTCGTCTGTTAACCTACTCAACGTGCAGGTGTTGAAGGAAATCTGCATGAGCGTCCAGCACCTTGCTCGGGACAAGATCACCATCTCCGGGTTCGACTCCCAATCGTCAAAGACTCTTGGATCTGTGATACTGACGCTACGCTTCGGGTTACTCGTCACGGACGTTAAGTTCCACGTCATAGACGCCAAGACATGCTACAACGCTTTGCTCAGCCGACCATGGTTACACGAGTACAACATCATCCCTTCTACACAATATCAGTGTATGAAGTATTTTAAGGATGGTTTCGAGTATACCGTGACGGGAGAACTGAACCCGTTCTCTGTGAACGAGGTCCGCAAATATGAAGATGCCAAATACTTCTTGCCGGATTTCGAAGACACGGAGAAGTGTCACAAGCCGGAGAATAAAACTAACGCCACCATTCCTGTCTTCGGCAGTGATACCGAGGAGGAAGAGGAGATCGTTTATTCGGGTCCGCCCCAACATAACAAGCCAGGACCGTCCACTCCTACATTGGTCTTTGGTAGTGATTCGGAGGATGAGGTCCATATCGTATTCTCTGCTCGACCTTCAATACAAGCTTCCGCTGATGAAGAGCAAAGTCTGCAAGTCGCCATGGTGCCGCCTAAACATCATAAAGAACTGGACGCACTTAATATCTACAGTGTAGAAGAGCTGCGGACATTCTATATCCCTCCCAGGCGAGAAAACGAGAAAGCAATTCTGTTTTACCGCTCTGAAGAAACCAATGCGAAAAAAGAAATCTGGCATGGCGCAGATCCTGCGCTCGACAGGCTTCAGCCTATCCGTCTTCCCAGATATTATACAGGGGGTTTGAAGAAGCTGCTGAAACGCCAGGGGATATCCTTCAAACAGACCGTTAGAGAGGCCAAATTCTATGACAGGGTCTGGAACATTCCCGGGACCCAACATAAACTGCCTAATGGGAGAATGGAAACAAGAGGGCTTGGATACATCCGGTCAAAGAAACGAGAGTTACTACCCGGCTGCTACGTCGTGTATGACCTTGATGAAGAAGCGGATGCTCAATGGGAGGACGCTAATCCTAAGCCAGTGAAAGTTCCAGATGCAAAAGAGCCCAGTCCGTCGTTCGAGGAACAAATGGACAGACTTATAAAGAAAGCTGGTCAAAAGGTCCGAGATGATCACAACCGTGAGACGGCCATCTACGAGAAAGCCAAGACGCAACGCCTTCTCCAACAGGCCGTAAAGGATGAAAATGCCGCTCCTTGTCAACCCGTTATAAAGAAGGCTCAGCTCAAAAGCAGAAATAAGTCGAAAGGCCAAAAAGGCACTCAACAACAACAAAGCAGGGCTAAGAAGCCACGCAAACGGGAGTCGAGCGTTATTGATCTATCCCTTATGAAGAAAATGGGGCGAGCATACTCGTTTCCTCGGGACAAGACGAAGAAAATACTTGATCTCGTCCTGAAACATCAAATGCTTACATTGCCGGAGTCTAAACACCCTGAACAAGCAGGCGAAGCCTCACACCCGGACTATTGCTCTTACCATCGAGTAGTAGGTCATCCTCTTGAAGATTGCTTCACCTTCAAGAATTGGGTCGAAGATCAATATCAGCTTGGTAAATTCGCTCTGTCCAACAACTGGAGGGTAGCACCACCACAAAAGCACGAGCCTAAGGCCAAGAAAGAAAAACCAGTTCCACATTGGGATTGGAAGCGAATTCGTACCTGTCACGTGATAACAATACTATAAGAAGAATCCGAGAACATGGACAGCCTTCCCTGGTGCCTCGAAAACAGCAATGATGAGGTGATCTCAGAATTTCCCCCAGCTCCGAAAGAACTGGAGGATGGAATACATACCACTGCAGATAACCTCAAGAAAATTGAGTTGGGGACGATAAACGATCCGCGACCGACATTCGTCAGCGAGCTGCTGTCTGAAGAGAGGGTGGTTGCGTTAAAAGACGTCCTTGTACAGCATAAAGATTGCTTCGCATGGAACTATTCCGAGATGCCGGGACTAGATCCAGAAGTTGCTGTACATAGACTGGCGATATCCTCGGGTGTCAAGCCGGTCAAACAAGCGCCGAGAAGAATGCGGCTCGAGCTCGAGATGAGCATCAACGCTGAAGTCAAAAAGCTGATAGACTCCGGCTTGATCCAGGAGGTTCAATACCCTGAATGGATTGCTAATAACGTCCCAGTGATGAAGAAAAATGGGACGGTGCGCATATGCGTGGACTTTCGGGATCTCAACAAAGCCTGCCCAAAGGATGATTTCCCAGTACCAGTCACCGAACTGATGATAGAAAATACGTCCACGCATGAGATTTTCTCATTCATGGACGGCTCATCAGGATATAATCAAATAAAAATGCATCCTGAAGACCAGAAACATACGGCTTTCCGGACTCCTTTGGGAATATTCTGTTACAAGGTGATGCCCTTCGGTTTAAAGAACGCCGGTGCCACCTACCAAAGGGCCATGACGAAGATCTTCGATGACCTTATACACGAAATCGTTGAATGCTATATCGACGACCTCGTTGTTAAAAGCAAATCATATAAGGAACATCTCGAGCATCTGAAGACCGTATTTCAACGTCTTCGGCAATACAACTTGAAGATGAATCCGCTCAAGTGTGCATTCGGAGTTTCCTCAGGAAAATTCCTGGGATTCATTGTTCGACACCGGGGTATCGAAATAGATCCGTCCAAGATCAAGGCAATCATGGAAATGCCTCCGCCGAGGACTCTCAAACAGTTGCGGTCTCTCCAAGGGAAGCTCGCATACATACGGCGATTTATAGCCAATCTTTTAGGCAAGTGCCGTCCCTATAGCCACCTGATGAAGAAGGGAACCCCATTCGTCTGGGACCAAAAATGCCAAAGCGCGCTAGACGAGATCAAGCAATACCTGCAGAACCCGCCAGTGTTGGCTGCTCCGGTTAAGGGAAAGCCTCTAATTCTTTATACAACTGCTCTCGAAGGTTCTTTAGGCGCGTTATGGGCGCAGGAGAATGACCAGGGAAAAGAAAGAGCACTCTACTACTTAAGTCGAGTTCTGCTGGGGGCAGAAAGCAACTACTCCCCCATTGAAAAACACTGCTTGGCGTTGATCTTCGCAATAACAAAGCTTAGACATTACGCATTAGCACATGAAGTCCATCTCATTTCAAAGGTGGACCCTCTCAAATACCTAATGTCAAAGGCCATATTGACGGGACGACTCGCTAAATGGGCCCTGCTCTTAATGGAGTTCTCGATAACGTACCGACCTCTCAAGGCAGTGAAAGGCCAGGCCATCGCCGACTTCCTTGCTGAGCACCCGATACCTGCCGATTCTCCCCTAAAGTGCGATTTGCCAGACAAACATGCGTTCGACGCAGTCGACAGTGGTGATACCCGTTGGGAGCTTTATTTCGATGGAGCATCTTCCATGAAAAAGCACAAACAAAGTACGCCAATGATCAAATCGGGCGTAGGGCTCATCTTTGTAACTCCACAAGGAGGGATAATGCGCTTTGCTTTCTCCCTAACAGAACCGAGGACAAACAATGAAGCCGAATACGAAGCTCTGATAGCAGGCCTCGAGATCGCCATTGACATGGGAATTGAAAACCACCTCATATACGAGGATTCTCAACTGGTCGTTAGTCAAGTGAACGGCGATTACCAAACATGCAAACCGGAATTGGTAAAATACGGGGAAAAGGTGCAACAACTGCTGACCCAAATTCCCTCCTATACTTTGGAAAGTATACCACGCGCAGAAAATAGCAAAGCGGTTGCGTTAGCTAAGCTCGCTAAAGAACTGGCTGACGAGAACCTCGATGAGGTTAGAATCATGGTACAAAGTCGTCGGGTGCTCGCCCCCGCAGAAATACCTCCGGGATCACCCGAAGAGAAGGGAGTGACTGAACAAGCGACCTTACAAATAAAAGACCATGAGAAGGTTGAGGATTGGAGGGAGGTCTTTATAGACTACTTCAAATCCCACCAAATGCCCGAAGATGCGTCCGCACGACACCAGCTCATGAAACGAGCTCTGTCTTTCGCCTTTGTCAATGATACTCTATACAAGAGGCCATTCGATTCTCTGTGGCTGAGGTGCTTAGGACCGGACGAAGCGGAAAGAGTCGTTCAAGAGGTTCATGACGGAATCTGCGGTTCTCACCAAGCAGGCCCAAAGATGAAGTTAAAGATCAAACGGATGGGCTACTACTGGCCCATGATGATTCAGGACTGCCTCGAATATGCGAAACAATGTCACTCATGCCAAATCCATGGGGACTTCATCCATCAGCATCCAAATCCATTACATCCAACGGTGGCTAGCTGGCCATTCGAAATGTGGGGGACTAATATAGTCGGCCCCATCGAACCAGCATCGTCTAAAGGACATCGTTTCATCCTAGCGACGACTGACTACTTCTCTAAGTGGGCAGAAGCGGTACCGCTGAGGGAAGTAAAGACGGAGAATATCCTCCATTTCTTCAAGACGCATGTCATATATCGGTTTGGAACGCCAAGACGAATCATCTCCGATAACGGGCCAGCCTACAGAAGCCACAAAATCAGCCGCTTCGCGCAACAGCATAATATAGATTGGAGATATTCCTCAATTTATAATCCGCGAGCTAACGGTCTAGCTGAAGCCTTCAACAAGACCTTGACGAAGATCATGAAGAAAACGGTGTCACGAAATAAGAAAGACTGGCACGAAAGACTGCAAGAAGCTCTCTGGGAGTATCGAACTACGTTTAAAACGGCCACGAACGCAACGCCATATGCGTTGGTATTTGGTACAGAAGCAGTACTCCCTCTCGAGATAGAGTTACCCTCTCTACGAGTGGCAGTTCACCACGAGCTAACGGACGAAGAAAATGCTCACCTTCGGCTTGAGGAGCTTGACGCCCATGACGAAACCCGGCTCATAGCGCAGCAAAATCTGGAAGCTTATAAAGCAAAGATGATGCGCTCATACGAAAGATTGACCCGACCAAGGACATTCCACCAAGGCGAACTCGTGCTAGTGGTCAAAAGACCTATGATCCCCAATCGCGCCAAGCGGGGAAAATTCGAGCCAAACTATGAAGGCCCGTACATCATAGATAAAGTTTACCAGGGTGGGGCCTATCTACTCATGGACATGCACGGTGAAAGGCCTTTCAGGCCGATAAACGGTCGCTTCCTGAAGAAATACTACGCTTAATGAGCCACAGCCTAGGTCAATGATAGATGACGACGACCATGTCCGCTCGCTATCTTCCTAAGCTCAAGTTTTATAAGCAGTAGCCAGCCTCTCAATGTCGGACCGAAATGTCCTTAAACTAATAGCGGACCGAAATGTCCTTAAACTAATAGCAGACCAAAACGTCTTTAAACTAATACCGCAGCATCCTTAGGCTGACGAGATGAATAAAAAATATATAAATAAAATATATATATATATATATAATAATTAAAGACGGTATGTCCATAAGCAAAAAGGGCACGGATGAAAACCCGAAAGGGCTCCGTGAGTAAAAACAGCAGGGTACCGACGAGTGTTCATGAAAACCCGAAAGGGCGCGACCTCGTAAAAAAAATATATATATATATAAATAAAAAAGAATAAAAAAGCGGTACGTCCATAAGCAAAAGGGGCACGGATGAAAACCCGAAAGGGCTCCGTGAGTAAAAACAGCAGGGCTGCCGGCGAGTGTTTGTGAAAACCCGAAAGGGCGCAACCTCGTTAAAAGACACTTATAGGGTCCTCTCGACCTTGTAAGGAGAAACCACCCGCGTGAGATCTTACGACTCACAAGGGAGCAACACACTTAGGGATCCCCACGATCCCTAAGGAGAAAATACACTTGCGAGATCCTCACGACTCGTAAGGAGAACTCTCTTATGGGACCCTCACGGCTCATAAGATTTGAAAGTCTTAAGTTACAGAGACCTAAACCTGTGCTTAAGCAATCCCCACAATTTCTGATATTGCCCTACAAGTGGCCCAATACTGACCCTTGTATACAATCCACGGGCACGAATAAACATTCCCTAATCAAGTCTCATCCGAGACTGGGGATATGTTTGCATGGTGAACAACCCTTGCAAATCCTCTCGAGTCCTAAGGAGAAAACACACCTACAAGATCCTCACGACTTGTAGGAAGAAATACCTTCGTGGGACCCTTACGGCTCATGAAGTTAAAAGCCTTAGTCGACGGGACCCTAACCCTGTACGCTAAGCCACCTTCGTTCGAAATAGACAGAGGCAAATGATGATTCGCTCCTGGCAATATCCCAGTTGTAGCGGTGCTGATGCCGAAATCGGTGTCTGATTCCCGGCTTACGGCGAAAAGCCAGTAGGCCGCACATGCATACGAAATAGCTGAAATGATGGGGCAACTCGCAATAAAAAGCAGCAAGTAAAAATGTATGCATGCAAAATAGCCGAAATGATTGGGCAACTCGCAATAAAAAGCAGCGAGTAAAAATAAAGTAAACAGCCGAAATGATTGGGCACCGCGAAAAATAGCCGAAATGATTGGGCAATCGTAACCTTCGCGATATAAAAGCTGAAATGATAGAGCATCGCGGAAGAAAAAAAAAATGATGATAAAACTTTGGCCCTACAGTTAAGATCACATCGATCCCTGTATGCAATCCAAGGGCGTAAACAAAGAGGGAACCATACTTTCCCAACAGACTCCGTCAGACGACGAAGCCAAACCTCGACGGTTCGTTTCAACCGAAGAAGCCAGTGTGTTCAACAAACTCCTCGACTCACGGATACAAACACTCCTTGACGAGAGCCTTCTGATTCGCGTCGACCTGCAGAGCCACCAGTGCCTCCGTGGGAATCCTCGACTCGTTTCAAACCCCAAGGAAACAAATAATCCTTGGCGCTTGGGAAACAAATAATCCCTAGCAAACTCCTCGACTCACGGATACAAACACTCCTTGACGAGAGCCTCCCGATCCGCGTCGACTCGCAGAGCCACCAGTGCCTCCGTGGGAATCCTCGACTCGTTTCAAACCCCAAGGAAACAAATAATCCTTGGCGCTTGGGAAACAAATAATCCCTGGCAAACTCCTCGACTCACGGATACAAACACTCCTTGACGAGAGCCTCCTGATCCGCGTCGACTCGCAGAGCCACCAGTGCCTCCGTGGGAATCCTCGACTCGTTTCAAACCCCAAGGAAACAAATAATCCTTGGCGCTTGGGAAACAAATAATCCCTAGCAAACTCCTCGGCTCACGGATACAAACACTCCTTGATGAGAGCCTCCTGATCCGCGTCGACTTGCAGAGCCACCATTGCCTCCGTGGGAATCCTCGACTCGTTTCAAACCCCAAGGAAACAAATAATCTTTGGCGCTTGGGAAACAAATAGTCCCTAGCAAATTCCTCGACTCACGGATACAAACACTCCGTGACTAGAGCCTCCTGACCCACGTCAACTCGCAAAGCCACCACTGTCTCCGCGGGAAAATTCCCGGTTCGTCCCAACTTGCAAGACGAAGTCTCGGGCAGCAAAGATTGAAAAACTTGCTTCATGAATAATGGGGCCCTGCAAGTCAATCCAAAATGGTCTCTTGCATACTATTCACGGGTCTCACTCTCCGAAGTCGATTTTTGACGAGGAGGGAAACAACCGCTTACAAATCCTCTCGACTCGTAAGAGGGCAAATTCTCTTATAGGATCCTTACGACTTATAAGAGAAAACCACACTTAGGAATCCTCATGATTCTTAAGGAGAAAAACCCATCTACGAGATCCTCTCGACCCGTAGGGAGAAAAGCCTCTATGAGACCCTCATGGCTCATAGAGTTGAAAAGTCTTAGGCGGTAGACCTGAACCTGCGGCCTAAGCCATCGCTATCTCTGGGAGAAATGAAGTTATCGGCCAATAAGATTCATCAAAGATATCACGCCAAAAAAAAGGGGCGGAGAAATGACACAAGACATTACAAAAATGTGCATCTTTTACTCATAAATATTGATCGAGTACAGGATACATTGTACTAAAGAATAAAAAAATATATACATCTATTTTACAAGTACAAATGATATAAGGAGAATTACTGAGAAAGAAGCGTCTTGCATAGATTTAGCAATTGCTCGCATACTTCCTTCCACGCCTTCTCTTGACCAGCCGCCACCGCCAGTTCGGCCTCTGCTTGAGCCCGCTGCTGCCTGAAGGATGCAAGTTGTTCCCCAACGACCTGCTGAGCTGCTTCACGGCCTCGGGCATCACGCTCGGCGGCATCAAGTCTCCGCTTCAGTGCTAGCCCATTAGAAATACGCTCCAGCAGGCCTTCGAAGACAGCTTTCACCTCGGCAGCGTTCGTCCTAACTTCAGCCCGCAGGCGAGCAGTTGCGCTTGAAGATTCCTGACGTTCCTTCAACCGTAAAGCTGCTTCTTGCTCCAAATGGCGGAAGTAAGAAGTGCTTTGCTCGAGCCAAGCTGTCCGTTGGGTGCTTATATCCAAAACTTCGGGAGAAGGGCGCGTCGACTCCAACCGATGCAGGCAGGCCTCAATCTCTCTGCAGTGGTTAACCCAAGATTCAACGACGCCTTCGTTGTGAAAATTTACGAGCGCCGCCAACATCGGGTTAACCTCCATGGCGAAATCCACGGCAGAAGGGAGAGCGTCCATATTAAGCTCTTCGATATACCCGCTCAGCATGCCCAAACTCATCACAGCACCTTTTGAAAATGGATGTTTCAAGAAAGGGCCTGCCGGTGAAAGGACGCGAGACTCAAGAGGGACCGGAGCCGGAACAATAGCTGCAAAACAAAACATGGTTAAACGATGGTTCAAGAGATGTTGAAGGGTTATCAAAAAGGCAATTTACTATACCAGCTGCAACGGACGGCAAAGCCGGAAGGGCCGGTGGCGTGGCAGGTCTTGCGTCCCCTCCTTCGATTTGTGGCACTGCAATAAGGAAGAGGAAAAGTCAGAAATCATCCCATTGCTAAAAAAGGGAGTAAATAAAGACATCGAAATAACACTCACCGGCACCACTAGAAGGAGAAGCGAGTTCGGATGGGAAGGAGAAGTGTGGGAGCAACACTTGGTATAGATGATCAAAGAGCACTCCTAAAAGGACACAGTGGTATAACGTTAGTACAGAAGCTACACGTTTAAAAGATTAACTCATGAGTCGTAAATCCATACCTTCCAACATCCGCGATGGCACAAGGGAAGGCGGGGAGGTGACCACCGCCAAAGCAGTAGTTGACGGTGCTCCTTCGAGCAATGGAGCGTCGGCACTGGCCGCACCTGCAAAGACAAACTTGTTAGAAGAGATCGCAAGATATATAAAAAGAAAAACGCTGGTAACTCGAAATTTACCCGACGAGCTGCCAGCCGAAACTGAGGCAATCCCCTCCTCCATTGACATGAGGCCACCGCCCGTAGCCTCATCACCCGACTCAATGGGAACCGTTGTTGTGCTCGCAAGCCCTGGAGACGGCAGGGGACCATATGCGGGGAGGGCTATGATTGGGGTATTGCCAGATTCCTGGGAAAGAGCGGTTAGCTCCTCCTCAGGAATCGTGGCCGCCTCACCCGATACTCCCTCGAGTTCTGCGGTCACGGTTGTCTCTTCCATCGGCGCCGCAAGGTCTCCAGCCTCAAGCGCCTTGCCCTCTACTACCTTCGGCTCGGTTAAGACAATCATCTCATCTGCCGCCACTTCAGGTTCGGCGTCCATGACCCTCTCGGCTGCAGGTCCCCCAACCTCTGCTTCGGGTCCCGTGGCACCAACGACGTTGCTCACCGTCGGCTCGGGTTCGGCAGGCACCGCTTCCGCCGTTTCCCTGGGTTCAACGGTCTCCGCCTCCCCCTCAGTCGGACTTGGCCCTGCAAGATGGAATGCATATGAGCCAATGGCTTTATAATAATTCTTACAACAAGGTTCTGAAAGAGACGCTACCTGAAGGGGATTTATTGTTTGCACTTCGGGCCGCGCGCACCACTTGCCTATAAGCAGTAGATAGAGCGACAGGGACCTCTTCAGAAGGAGTGTCAGCGTGAGGAATAGTGCTAGGGCCCGCTCCCGCGGCCAAAGCAGCTCTGCATGCCTTTGCTTCGCGTCTCAACCGCTTCCGCTCCTCCCGAGCCGTTGAGACGGATGCCACTAGGGCTTCTTTAATTGAGGCGTCCTCATCCGTGAATAGGGATGCCTCCAGATTTTTCAGGGCATCCCTCGTCGTTTTGTCAAGTCGAGGCTCCTCCAGCAGCCTCGACGAGACCGGGACTTCAGTAACAGGCTCGGGAAGGATCCCCGCATCAACTGATATAACCCCTGCTAAGAAACGAAAGAAGGTTAGGTTGACCATCAGAAAAGATGACAAACTTTCCTTATAAAAGAGAAAGGGGTGGGACATACCAACTCCTGCTAGAGCGCGCTTCTCCTCCTCCTCTTGGAAGGTTTTCAAAGAGGCAGCGATAGCCTCTTCAGTAGAGACACCTGTTGAAAATCGGGCAAATATTAGTTAAAGATAATAATAAAAAGTGCAATAAAATGACGAAGAAAGTGGCTGATGATTACCTGACTCAGCGAGTTTACTTAACATCGCTTCGAGCCTCGCCGATCGCTCCGAAGCTACAATGGCGGCAGCCAAGTTGGTGTTTGCAGGGTCTACCAAGAAGCCCCCACTGCTGCCATATTCACTTATGCCTTCGTTGGGAGAGCTGCAGGCTCTAAGCTGAGGACCGCGTCAAGGGAAAGGACGGACTTCTTCTTCTTCTTCTGTCCGCCAGCCTTAGATCCACCCGGAATAGATTTGCGCTTGGCAGTTATTTTAGGGCGGTGGGTCCCGATATCTGCTCCTGCGCCAGACCCTGGCGATACCACATTAACCGTCTTTGTGGGAGCATGGGGCGCCGGTGGTGCATCCACCGTAGCAGGCAGTGGCAATCCACGCGGGGGGCTCAACACGCGTGGTCGATCAACTCCGGCATCTTTTATCGGGAGAATGACCTGGATCCTTGGCTGCAAGGGAGCCTTGCGATCACCGCCAGGAGGCGCACCCCTACGGTCAACCAGCATACGCTTCTCCGTTAAGATAATTGGGCCCATCGCGTGCGCATACCAGGCCACATATGAATTAAGCATCTTAGGGGCACAGCTGGGTTCACTGATAAAGAAATAGGAACCTGTATTAAGCCGTATGAAATGATGCATCGCATTCCTTATCCCCTCTTGGTTGGCCACGGGTGTTTCCAGAAAAGCTTCCATCGGGATCCCTTGGTTGTAACTCGATTGCCGGGCAAATCGGTGTGGGTTATACCTCATAAACAGAGCTGTCTCATTCTGCCTAAACACTAGATAGCCCGGCCGAATGGAGTAGAGGTGGAGGATTTCCCGAGCCTTCAGTACAGAAGCCCCGCCCTTAAAATCATCATGTAGTGGCACCACTGACTTAGTGGTCTCTGAGCCTATGGTGATGACCTTATCCACAAAAGAAATCTTCGCTCCGACCAGATGTGGACGCAGGAGCAGTCCCCTAGAATCCCGCGGGGATGCGACCACAATTGAAGCCCCGACCAACCGCATGATTCTCGGAAGTCTACATTTCTCAAAGAACGGAGGAGTCTTATGAGCACCAAACACCCCTTGCACGTGCATCTCCATCCAAGAAGTGAAATAGTGCATCGGGAAGTTGGCAGGCTGTACTCCAGGCTCACTAGCGTCCGCCGCTACGCTAAGTCCATTATAGAGGTAAGCCAGCCCGGCGATCCCTACCGATAACTGCAAACCAGCCACCATTCGATGCGCCGGGTAAAAGACGGAGGGCCGCATGAGGCGTGGGTGCGTGGGAAGCGCGAAGCTGCATAACCATAAACCCAAGAACCCTATAAAAAAGGTCTCCTCGTCCATGCCAGGAACAGCGATCTCTGAGAAAGGGACGTTGGCAGTGCCGGAGAGATAAAAATCCCGCTGGTCATTTTTCGATACAGGTCGGCGGTCCAAGCCGAAACCAAAAGGGTCAGCAAGCTGAGCGAACTTCTCGCCCTGCTCTGATAGGAATTCCGGACGAATAAAGCGAGCAATAAAATCTGCGAAACTGACGCCCCGCTCGCCCGATCCTAAATGGAGTTCCTCATAGATCTCCAACACCTTCACCAAGCCCGGATACTGATGCTGAATGGCATTCTCCGGAGTTAAGTCAAACACCAGCTGCTTGGTGGCAAAGACGTACTCGTCAGGAGGAAGCAGCTCCTCGTAGTGCTCTCCCCTCATTGGTAGACCCGAAATCTCAGCGAATTCCTCCAAGGAGATAGAGACTTCCCTATCCGCCATCAGGAAGGTGTGAGTGGGGATATTCCATTGTTCAATAAAGGCCTTGACCCACCACGTTGGAAGAGAGGAATACTCAAAAAGCGAAACGTAGATGGCCGAATATAAACCAATCCTCGTTAGATGAGTCCTTTTCGCCGATAAGATGTACCGGGCCCATTGCAAATATCCGGTAAGCGGTCGCGGGATCAATCCAATATTATAAGCCTGTCCCCAAGGGCGTGCTTCACCCTGACAGATTCGCCTCCCCAAGATGTCTATCGCCGGCGGCGGCTGCACTGGGATGGCACCGATCGCAGGCTGGAGGAGGTCGTCAGAATTCCAGTTTTTAACCTCCACGGCATACTTCACCGGGGGCTCGTCCGCATAAGGGATCGTAACTATGGGCTCAGAGAGCGAGGCGGAGCTGAAGCTGCGACGGCCTTGGATGATTTGGCTGTACCACCTTCCCCACAGGTGGAGTTTCTTGCACTCGGGGTCATGATCTTTAATCAAAGCGAACGCCACCCGGTCCACCGGCGAATGGGGGAACCCTCCTTCCGAGCGAACAAAGGGGAAAGACAAGTCGTCAGATATGTTTCCTGTAGAAAGACAAAAATAACCGTTAGTGTTGACACTTGGCATTTTAAAATCTTACTCCACACTGTGATGTAATGGGTAGGGGACAAAAAGGGGACCCACAAAATCTGGATGACGGTACATCATTTAATAAGACAACCCCATCATTAGATGAGACTGTCAATTAATAAAAAGGTCCCCAAGAAAATACCCTCATTGATGGGACATCCCTAGAGACAAAGAGAAAATTTCCTCTTTTAGAGCAAAGCTCTGTCACAGAGTGGCATTTGTCAAACTCTGGTCTCAAGGGAACAAGATTCCTTAAAAGAACATAGCTCTGTGGTAATAATGGAAAGATCCATCAATTTTTTTTTTTACTTAGAATTAGAATTTTTGGAATCTTGAAAAACCCATGAAAACTTATAAAAAAAAGAAGAAGAAAAAAAGTGTTTTATTTTTCAAAATCTAAAAAAGATCTACAGTGGATCCAAGAGCAAAGCTCTGTTCATGGGTTAAAACCCATGGACCAGATCTCTGTAAATCTGTGAGTTTTTGAGAGCAAGGCTCTGTTGATGAAACCCCAGAGGGGTTCTTTTTAGATCAAAGATCTATGAGAGCAAGGCTCTTTTAATTTAATTTTATTTTATTAAATACCTACGATGGTTATGAACTCTGGAGTTCTTGGAAAAAAATCAAGAGCAAGGCTCTGAAAATTCTTAAGCAAGAGCAAGGCTCTGAAAATTCTTAAGCAAGAGCAAGGCTCTGAGTCAAAATTCTTTAAGTGGTAAAGAATTTTCTGAGGACCAAGGGTCCTATTTATAGGCGCCTGCGCCCCTTCAACTGACCCCCTTGATCCAACGGCTAGGATCTTGCCACCGCTGCACTCACGTGCGTGCCACGTGAGCGCAACAGTGGGGGGGCATTTGTTCCCCCAATCAGAGCAAGGCTCTGTTTGAATTTTTAAAAATTCAAATCTTTGAAGCAGCGCTTCAAATTCCGTGCGTTGCGCGCAATGCGCCACGTGTCAAAAGTTGACACGCCAGCACAACGTCCAAGGCAGTGCGTCCAATCAGAGCAAGGCTCTTTAAAAAACAAAAGCAACGCTCAGTTGCGCAAGCGCTGCGCTGCGCGACACGTGTCTGCGCAGTTGCGCAAACGCAGCTGCGCAAGCGCTTCACTGCGCAACACGTGTCTGCGCAGTTGCGCAAACGCAGCTGCGCAAGCGCTTCACTGCGCGACACGTGTCGCGCAACTGGGGATTCTTGCGCAAAACAGAATAAATCTTGTTAAAACAAGAAGATTTTCTTGTATAAGGCAGGAGCCTTTGGATCAAAGATCCAACGGTGGGGAAAATTCCCCAAATCACTCAGAAAAAGATCTATGTAACAAATTTAACTAATTAATGGGCACTATAAAAAGGACCCCAGACCTTAATTCAGAAAAAGGAAGATCTTGTTAAAAAAAAGAGAGAGAGAAGAGAACTCTTGAGAACTCTTGAAGAATACAAAAAAAAAGGTAAAACCTTTAAAAGAAGAGAAAATTCTCTTAGAAACAGATCATTGATCTAAGAACAAGATCATGGATCTTCAACAACAAATAAATAAGTAAATAAATAAAATAAATAAAAAATAAATAGTGCCTTGCACTTGTTATGAACCCTTGGTTCTCTGGGATAAAGAAAAACAAGAAAAGAAAAACTTGTTTTTCTTTGATCTAAATTTAGATCAGGAGACTAAAAAGTGCCTTGCACTTCTGTTCTTGAATCTAAAAAGATTCTTAGTGCTCTGCACAAATGCAATGCATTACTTGAAGGGCCAGGCCCAAATCAGAAAGACCTAACAGGCCAAAATAAATTGCAAAGCAATAAAGGGCAGAGCCCAAATGAAATTGATGCTCTGCATCATTATAAAGGGCAGGGCCCAAAACAAAATTGATGCTCTGCATCCGTCCTGGACAAGGCCCAAATAAAAATAAAAAGAAATGCTCTGAAAAAGCAGATAAAACGTTGGATATTCTCAACTGGACTTAGCCCAATTTTGGCCATAAGTCCTTAAATTAAATTGACTGAACAAAATTGCTCTACTAAATCAATTTACAATCGGTCCGAGGGTACATCTCCGAACTCCTTTGACATCCATCGTTGTAATTCCTCAACGACGTCAAAGAGGTGACGGGTCCCAACGACCACACATCAATGTGGACTGCGGGGTCCTTAAACTCGTGGACCGAAACGTCCTTAAACTAATATTGGACCGAAATGTCCCTAAACTAATGGTGGACCACCACATCCCTAAACTGGAATACGGACCACCACGTCCCTAAACTGGAATATGGACCACCACGTCCCTAAACTGGAGTATGGACCACTACGTCCCTAAACTGGAACAATAGAGCCTCCTAATGCTCTTTTGCCGGATCTAAACGGTCCCGTTTAAGTTGATCTTAGCCCCAAATACGGCTAACGTATCCTTAAACACTCAAATGAACGATAAAATTCCAAATCGACCTTGGTTCAAGGGTACATCTCCGAACTCCTCTGACATCTGTCGTTGTAATCCTTCAACGACGTCAGAGAGGCGACGAGTCCCGACGGCCATATATTAAATGGATCACCCCGTTAAGTTGATCTTAGTCTCAAACAGGACTAACGTATCCTTGACGAACGTTTAAGTTGATCTTAGCCGCAACGCGACTAATGCATTCTTAAACTAAAAACACCAAACCCAAATCTAAGTAAATATGGATTTGGACTAGTCCACGTCCTACGGGCGGCGGTATTACTCAGTCTCCGTATACAATCCACGGGCAACCACAAACAAAACAAACACACACGACACGAAGTGAAATTCTGGAGAAGGAGAAAGTGGCTACCGCGATGCGGTAGCGTAATTAACTGCAGGGGCTTGCGCCTGCAGGGAAGAGCGTCCCCACAATCAAAAACCCCTCAAGCGAGGGGGAATCTGACAAAGTCTGCTACATCGGCCGCATCCGTCTAAACCTTCGATACACGGTGCCATAAATCAACTTGGCATCTTCGGAGAGGTAGACGGATAAAACCAAATAGCATCTGCCCCGAATCTCAGTGCCAGGACACAACGGTCCTGTGCGCCGTCCTTCGGAGGGGAACAGCGTCTTTGCGGTTCGCCGCGGTCATAGGGGCTTTCTCCGACCTCCTTCTCTTGTGAGCGGTTGACGTTGAGGGAGCCGTTGCAGCTGGCACCCAGACGGATGACATTTTCTGTGGTACCTTGGGATGGCTCTTTTCTTGCTGAGCTTTAAGCTTCTATGACCGGCGAGAGTAGTCCCGGTTAATCACCGATTCCTGGACCTGTCGCCAGACTTTGTAAATCTTGGAAGAAAGCCGCTGAGGGGGCTGCTCCGGCTTCTTTTCTGTAGTAATCTCCATAGGTGGAGGAGATCTCTTTAGCACGGCAGTCAGAGGGTTCTTGCGAACCCTCCTAAAAGGTTCAAAGCTGTTCCGAGTTGGAACAGCAGCATTGATTTCCACCATGGGAGCTGGCGGAGTTAATCCCGACGGGGAGCTGCCCCCAGCCTTCCTTACTTGTCGCCAGTGACGACGGCGAGCATGTCGTGCGGATGGGATTGTCTCAGCTGTAGGGGTGAATTCATCACGCCCTCTGTTTTGGCGAAGGGTTGTCACCGGCGTCAGCCTCTTAAAGACCGGTGTCCGTTGAGAAGTAATATCCAATCTGTCAAAGACAGACCTCTGGGCAGGGGAAGCAGCTTTGAGGACTTCGCCTAGAGCAGGAGCCGGAACAGTCAGCCTTGTGAAGACCGACCCTTTAGCAGAAGAAGCCGTCTTGACGACTTCCTGAGCAGGAATGGCTATCCGCTTAGGGATAACTCTTTCCGGTATCACGGGCTTCTTCATGGGCCTAAATGAGCTTTGGTCCAGTCTGTCAATGACTGAGGCGTTGGAGCTGGACGACCCGTTAAGAGGGGCCGCAGTAGTGGTAAGTCGATCAAAGACCGACTTCTTTGGGGTCTCCTGCAACAGCAGCGGGGCATTGAAGTTCATGGGTGAGAGCATGGTCCCGAAGAATAGTCCAGTGATAGCCTGAGTTATTTGCTCTACCGGCATCTTGAACAGTGAGGCCGCTTGGGGCCCGTAGGTTACACCTCCAGATGAGGCGGAACGGGAGTTGCAGCCGCAATTGGAGCAATTGGAGGCCATTTCTTTTTTCTGCACAAGAGCAAAACCAAATCTTAGTACCTCGAACCCAAGGGCAACCATATCAAACCGCGATTCGTTCGCGAACACGACACATGAAGTGTAGAGTGGAAAGAGGAAGAGGTCCCATCGGGCGTGCCAGAATCCGTTCTCCTCTGAACATGGAGACGCGACCGCGTAGGTCCGTCTTGCCTGAATTTCGGGAGCAGATGCTATTTGGTGCTATCCGCCCACCTCTCCGAAAATGCCAAGTTGATTTATAGCACCATGTATCGGAGGTTTAAACGAATGCGGCCGATGTAGCAGACTTCGTCAGATTCCCCCCGGTCCGTTGTGAATGTGGTGAGATCCTCGTCCGCCGGATTCATACGGATCTGGTTGTAGCCGGAGAAAGCATCCATGAAGCTAAGTAGCTCATGGCCTGCCAAACTTTCGATGAGACAATCTATCCGAGGGAGGGGATATCTCGTCGAGGTCCTCATCGGTAAATACGATCGGCTTGGCAGCTTTAGCTCACTTCCTTTGGTGGCTGCTGGTCCCCTTGATCGGTAAGGGGTGTCGCGCCTCGCCGGTTCCCGTCGTACCCCCTGCTGACACGACCATGATTTGGCCGATTGTCAACTCGCCGGGAGGGGGATGGTGCTCTTGCTCATGGTCGGCTTGCCGCTTGTCTCGCAAGTACGTTGCCAGGTGCCCCGAGCAGATTAACTCCTCGATGTAGTCTCAGAGCTGCTTTCAGTTCTCGGTGGAGTGGCTCTGCGACCTGTGGAAAGCGCAGTAGGGGCCCCGGGTATGCTTTGACACCTTATTCGAGACTGGGGGGAGTTTGAAGAACCCCTCGCCCTTAGACTCCTATAGCAGTACCGTTTGGGAGACGTTGAGCGGGGTGTACTTCTGAAAGTTTGGGGAGTACGGCTTTGGCCGCTCAATCTCATTTTTCTCCTCCCTGGCCCTTTTCTTCTGATCGGTTTGCTCGGTCCGAGACAGATTGGTGTTCACTTCGGACTTGAGCTGGATCTCACGTTCGGTCCAGACCTTTACCTCAGCCATGGTCTTAGGTTGCGCTAATGCAAAGGAGCGTAGCCACTCCTTGTGCCTAAGACCCGACCTAAGAGCCGTAATGACCGTCTCGTCCCGGTGCTCGGGGACCTCAAGGAGGGCGTTGTAGAAGTGGGTGACATATCCTTTGAAGGATTCTTTGTCCCCGCTCTTTATGGTGCAGAGATGATCAACGGTCCGCTTCTGCCGTCTGTTCCCGACGAAGTGGGCGAGGAATTGGGTGGCCAGCTCATCAAAGGTAGAGATTGAGCATGGCGTGAGTCCTCGGAACCATCTTGTCCGGAGCAGATGAGAATGGCGGGAAAAGCGCGGCATTGTGCGGCGTCGGAACAATCTTGGAAACTCATCCCGGCAGTGAACGCGTTCAAATGATCCTTCGGGTCGGACATCCCGTCGAAGAGGGAGACCTTTGGGGGCTTGTTCCGGGAGGAGACGTGGACGGCGTGTAACACCCTAGTTCATTAATATCAGTTCTAGTTCAAGTATTTTTTTATTTATGGTATTTTCTTGATTTACCGTGTTTTGGGTGCGGTTAGTGCACTTGACATCTGTATTTGCATCCGACCCGACCGGCTTGCTGGAAACCCGTCTTGATTCCTGTTTATGATTTATCCTGGCTTGTTACGTGGATCTGTGCACTTTCATTTTATTTTACATACTGCATATTGGCATTTATCTGGCATCTGCATTTTTAAATATAATATTTAAAGTCACATAAAATATTTTTAAAATACATTGCATGGCCTGCATGATACCCCTGACCCTGTGGTAGCATCCGCGCATCTTGTTCTCGTCCCGTTCAGTGAAACGGGCTTGTTTGGATGGCTACGCGCACGTACGTGCATCCGTTCTTAGGGGTATGCATTTTTGTTATCCGGATATCCTATTTTAGTTTTAGTCAACACGTATATTTTCCGTATTTTAAAACTGGATTTTTAGACCCGACCCGGGCGTGTTTTGGATTATTTTTGTATTAACCAAAATATCAAATATTTTATGAATATAATATTTTTTAGTAAACTGTTAGATTACGTTTTTATTTTTAAAACAAAATATATTTTTAAAAATTTATATCCTAACGGAACTTATCTTCCTCTCTCTCTCTCCTTCTCTCTCTCCTCTCGATCTCTTTCTTCCTTTTTCTCTCTCCTCTCGATCTCTCTCTTCCTTTCTTTCTCTCTCTATATATATATTTTCCTACGTATCCCTCTTCTCTTTCTTCTTTTTCTAAAGAAAAAGAAGAAGAAACCCTGCCATCCACGAGAAACCCAACAACCCAAACCCTAGACCTCGCCGTCGACTGCGTCGCAACCCCGAACCTCACCTTCACCACTTCCTCGCCTTCATCACTACACCCTCGACCTACCCACAAATCCCTGCAACCCGACGAACTCGTGAACCCTAACCCTAGCTTCCGCCGGCGACCACGTCGTCGTCGCCTCATCTTCCCCTCTCCTCACCTCTCCTCCTCTCCTCCCTCGAGCATCTCTCTTCTTTCCCCGACCAACCATTCTCTGCACACCAAGATCCATGCAGCCTCACAACCCACACGAACCCATCACTTCCATCGCCTGAACCCTCACCGCCAACCTCCTCCGGCCTCGTCACCTTCCTCATCTTCCCTCTCCCGACCTCCCAACACCATCACCGACCTCTGCGAACCCCGATATACCCCTGCACCCCAAGATTCCAGCCACTGCAACCCTCGCCCGAACCCTCGTTGCCTGAGCTCTGACCCCGTCGTCGCCTCCACGATCTCGCCACCACCTTCATCACCTCCTCATCACCGTCACCTCCTCTCCTGCACCAACCGACCACAACACCCACTGCAACTCAAACCCTTACCCGACTTCAAGAAAACCCTAACCCCGAACCCTCATCTCACCTGCACACTTAGTCGGCGACCCCTTGCCGTCGCCTCAACCCCTTCACAACCACCCATCGCCTTCTCCCAAACCCCAGCACCACACCAGAGCCACCCCAAACATTTCTTTCCTTCTTCTTCTTCTTCTTCTTTTCTTTCCTTCTCTTTCTTGATCTCGTTTCTTTTCCGGTGATCACTCGCCGGAGCCGTGCTCGATGCCGACAATCCAGTGAACGTCCCTTGCTCGCGTGATCACCCTCTTACCTTGCCTGGACCCGTCCCGCGTGCCGTGTGTGCGTTGCGACGATTTACCGACGTCGGACGTGCCGTACGTATCCGTCGTGTGATCTGATCGAGGCAAGTTAATCTTGCTACATGCTATACTACAATATATTGCACACATGTGAATAATAACATTACTTATTGTTTAATTATGCATCCCACATTACCATTTTACTATTTTACTGTCTTCGGGCATCCGTGTGCATCCATATCACTATTTACATATCTAGTCGCATGCTAATTCATCTTGCTACATGCTAGGTATATTATTATGCATCCATATGAGTAAAATGTTACCCGTTTATCACATTATACATCCATATTAAAGTTTTACCATTTTCGGATACCCGTATGCAATCATACCATTAATTACATATCTAGTTGAATACCATAACACGTTATTTCATATTACTGCTACATTAACACCACATGCTAGATAATGTGCATCCTATATAGTCATGAAGCTATAGTTGTAACCCCTGATAGTTATTTATGCATTCATGTTTATTTGTGTATCCATACCATTAATTCTGCATAACTAGTTGTATCCCATATTACATTAACTCATATTATTAATACATTAGTACCCCATGCTTGATATTGTGCATCCTACTTAGTCATGATGTAACCCCTGATCGATATTTGTGCATCCATATTTTTATTGTACATCCGTACTTTCACCCTGATTCAATACTTGCTACAGTTTGATTATGAGCACCCGCTTGATACCTGTCCACTACTTGACATGACTTGATACATGTACATTACCTGACATGACCTGATATATCACTACTTGACATGTTACCTGATCCTGTTTCTAATGCCGACAATCCTGACATGTTGTCCTGATGGACGTTATTGTTGTCTGCATAGACAAAACATGTACCGTCTTGATCATGTGTTGGCATTAGATATCAATTGGAAATATCTGACTTGAACACATAACTTGGAAGTATGGGGAAATCAAGAATGTAACCGAACGTAACTCAAAGGGCTATCATATTGTTTGCCGTTTTTCCGGGCGTTACGGAATACAAATTGTTTGTCGTTTTTCCGGGCGTTACGGAATAATCACCGATGGGTTACGATGAGAATTATATTAATTGATTTCGAAAACTTTAGAATAGATAACCCAGTAGTATAGTTTAGATTACTTACTGCACTTCACCTGCACGTATACACTTCACTGTTCCATATTCGTATTACTGTTATACTTTTACTACTGCTCATACTCATGCCTGCATATCTTGTTACCTCCTGATTATATTATTGTTGATATTATGACGCACTGACGTCTGGGTTTTGCATGGCCCAGATCCTCTATCTCTGTCGCAGGCCATTCAGGAGTATTTCAGCCAACAGGCCGATCAGTGAGGATCCTGTTAGTATCCAGTTTAGTTTAGTTTCTTTCCATATTTTCATTTCCTGATGTGAGCCCGTATTTGGGACGTACTTTCCAGATTGTTATTGTTTTGGATTTATTGCTTCCGCATATTATTTCTTGACTCGTATATCCTGGCATATGGACATGTACTAGATAGTTTATTTTATTTCTACTGTTCTTGATATCTATAGACAGCCGTAATGTGACTGTGGAGGGATGTTTCCTAGCCACAGGTAGCATGGTTGGCTCTGTCATGTGCCGATCTTAGCGCACTCTGGGAAGCGGGGCATGACACGGCGAGTAGCTCTTTGGTGAAGGGCTTCGTGAGCGAGTCGGCGGCATATTTAGCCCCGTCGCTTGAAGGACGATTTTCCCGATGTATGCCTTCGATCTTCTTTTCGAGGGCGTCGAGTCGGCCGTGGTATCCCGATGATTTGGCATACTCTAATTTTTTGCCTCTGCTGCAGGAGACCTGTGCCTGGCCACGGCCACGGTTCCATTCAATGAGGATCCTTAGGTCCCCTGGCGAGGTCGTCTTCGAGCTACCGTGGTGAGTCCCGTCCGCGCGACCCCGTCGAGGGAGGGGGTGCCGGTCATGCTTAGGTGCAGGCGAGCTGACCGACACCTTCTCGGGAGGGACAGGGGCGCGATGGGCCTCGGGACGAGGTGCTCTGGTGAGAGACCTCAGTGTTGAGCTGTGCGGCGCCCAGCGGGTCATTGAATACGTTGGCCCGAGGATTTGCAGCCGCCGGAGACAGCGAGGCGGTGTTCGGTCGTGCCGACGCGGGCAGAGTCTTCTCTCCCTCTGTAGGGGTCCCGGTCCCAAGGTGGGGGAGCGGCGACATGAGGAGCTTTCCCGGCCGTTTGGACACGGACGAGTGCGTCCACGACGGACGCGAGCCGATCTATCCGAGCAGATAGAGCGTGAATGGCGTTCGGGGGAGGAGGGGATCCATCCGGGCCTCCATTGTGGGGAAGGCGGCGGCTAGAGCTTGGATCGTCGCGGTAATCGCTCGCCATGAAGTTGAGATCGGAAAGTGAACTTTTGTTGAGTGGAACTAGTGTTCCCACAGACGACGCCAACTGATGGATCTCTGGATCTCCTTCAGATGTTACCTTCCGTTTATCTACAGCGAGCGCTGATCGATGGCTGAGATTGAGTTGGAGGGTTGCCTCCTGATGTGTGTGGATCTCAATGTTTTTGTGTAGTTGAGGCCAAGCTACTTGTAAGGAAGTTCCGGGATGGTTGTGCCACCGAGAACCCTCCGACGATCAAGTTAGACGGGGTATTTTGGCAGAATAACGGCCTATTGGGGTAAAATTGGCCTACCTGAGTCGTCTGGGAGAGGAGTTTATATAGTGGCAGCCATGGGCAGGCGGGCGTGAGATTCACGCCGACCGTTACGCCCCTGGCGTTACGCCCGTGTGACAAGCGGGATTCCCCATTAATGACGAAATATGCTCGTTAATGGGGGAGCGCGATGGCGTGGAACGCGGGATCATGGGCGGCGGATATCTCGCGTCTGGCGAGATTCGCGGAGCCGTGGCGGAGGCGCCTGCGATCGGTGCTGTGGGTTAGTCGGTGAGACCGAGGAAGCTAAGCACGGCGGGAGGCTCGGGAACAGGCGGGAGGCCGAGGGAGCTTGGTCATGAGATAGCTCGGAGGCGAGCTGGGGGTGATCTGGAAGGCCACCGAAGGTCGGTAACATCCTTGGACCGGAGGCCCGGGGTATACTTCCAACGTACCGTTCTTGATCCTTTCTTGTAAGCTCTAGGACACGTCATCTGTCACATGTCATGATCTGGGAAATCACCGATATCGAGCATCATCATGTATAAAATAAAAGAAATGTGGGGGACTCAATAACTGAAAAAGACGCATAGGCGATCTTGGTTGATTATTAAAAGAAACAAAATAAAGGATACTTAATAAAAGAGCTTGGAGGGAACAAAATCAGAAACAAGAAGAGGAAATAAATTCCATCTTTAAAGTGGTCATTTCAACCTCATGTTTTTTTTAATATTATAAGGCAAAAAGGCTTCCAGTTTTTAAAATAGAAAAAATGATTCAGAAATAAGATGCTAATAAAAGGGTGAGTGGAAATAAATAATGTTCTTTTCTTTTTATTCTTCTCTCTCTCTCTCTCTCCCCCCCTCACATTTATTTCCAGAGAATAAAATCCAGTCTTTGATACAAGAGGAAGGAGATCATAGAACCCATGTAAGTATCAAGAGTTTTTAAAAAAAAAATCTCATATTTTTCTCCATATCCATTTACTTTCCTGATGAAAATAAGATAATTTATCATCCTTTTCTCTTTTCTCTATGTTTGACTTTTTGCTGGGGGTCCTTATTGTTGTTCGATTTAATTGTAGATCTCGGTTCTATGATATTAGGCTCCAATCCTATCGATTAACTACAAGGGAAAGCTTGGATTTTGGGTACAATTTCGATTTTAAATTGGATTTTGTCTCCTGGGTTTTGAATTTCTGAGGTAAAGTTGAGATCTTTGTGAGGATTTCTCATTTGGGTTCTTTTTGTTATGGAAGAGAATGGAGATTTCCTTATAACGGATGAAATTGTCAGTATTTGTTTTGGTCCGTGGCATACAATGGTTCTTCACATCTGAATTTGTTTCAATTTGGGCACTTTTGTTGAGGAATTGACTGCAAATGGAATTTAAATGGAATTTGCTCACATTGTGAGGCTCCTCCTTTTGATTTGGAGGCATTTCCTTCTTATTTTGATGGAAATGGATTATGATATGGCCAAAGGATCTGATATTAGTCCATTATGATTGAAGGTTTCTCTTTGTTATAATTAGAGCATGTTGAGCTAAATTAAAGACTTTAAATGTTGTAATCCCCTGTTGTTTTTATTGCATTCTTGAGAGTATGATCAAGCAAATTTTGGGCCGGCTCCCAAAGAAGCCGTCGAAATCATCGGATCACCGCAATTCGATTAGTGGGTCCGGTTCTTCGCTATCGTCGAACTCTTCTAACAGTTCGAGAACTGGAGATTTGTTGAGCAATAGGGCATCTCATCAGAGCAATCAAGCCCCTTCTAGTTCTTATTCTGTTTTGGATTATGGTAACAAAAACCAGCTGCCTTTTAGCTCGAAAATAAATAGCAACTCGGTATTTCCTTATGAAGCACTCCCAAGCTTTAGAGATGTCCCAAGCTCCGAGAAGTCCAATTTGTTAATCAAGAAATTGAATTTG
The DNA here is from genome assembly GCA_030015575.1 of Agapanthus africanus. Classification (NCBI taxonomy): domain Eukaryota; kingdom Viridiplantae; phylum Streptophyta; class Magnoliopsida; order Asparagales; family Amaryllidaceae; genus Agapanthus; species Agapanthus africanus. The sequence goes on from JASDDO010000166.1 coordinate 340,914, forward strand.
TGCTGCGTTGTGTTTGACTTCACCGACCCATCAAAGAACATAAAAGAAAAGGAGATAAAACGACAAACATTGTTAGAACTTGTTGATTATATTTCATCACCTAATGGGAAACATTCTGAGAACGCGATGCAAGAAATCATTAGAATGGTGTCTACAAATTTGTTTCGAACTCTTACATCCCCGCCTCGTGAGAATAAAGTTTTGGAAGCTTTTGATGTCGAAGAGGCCGAGCCCCTAATGGACCCCGCATGGCCACATCTTCAAGTTGTGTACGAGTTCTTTCTAAAATTTATTACGTCTCCAGATACCGATGCGAAGTTAGCAAAGAGATATATAGACCATTCTTTTATTTTAAAATTGTTAGATCTCTTTGATTCCGAAGACCCAAGAGAGAGGGAGTATTTAAAGACGATTCTTCATCGTGTCTATGGTAAATTTATGGTGCATCGCCCGTTCATCCGAAAAGCTATTAACAATATTTTCTATCGATTCATCTTCGAGACAGAAAAGCATAATGGAATTGCCGAGCTCTTGGAGATTTTGGGAAGTATTATTAATGGGTTTGCTTTGCCTCTTAAGGAAGAGCACAAATTGTTCCTTGTTCGTTCGTTGATTCCGCTTCACAAGCCAAAGTGCATACCAATGTACCATCAGCAGTTGTCATATTGCATTTCACAATTTGTTGAGAAAGATTGCAAGCTTGCAGATACTGTGTTAAGGGGACTGCTCAAGTATTGGCCTATCACGAACAGCTCAAAGGAAGTGATGTTTCTAGGAGAGTTGGAGGAGGTATTGGAGGCAACTCAGCCTCCGGAGTTTCAGCGGTGTATGGTTCCTCTTTTTCGCCAAATTTCCCGTTGCTTGAATAGCTCCCACTTTCAGGTGAAGTCATTTATGTTTATGTGAAACTAAATTTTATACACATAAGTCTTTCTTACTTTTTGTTTTATTCCCATGTCAAAGTTACTGCATCCTTGCATTTTCTCTTTTTTCCCCTTTTTTGAGGCATCAGGTGGGTAATTAAGCCGTGTGCTTGAATTGTTATGAGTGTGGTGGCACCTCTTTCTTGGTTTTCTGGTTGTTAAATTGAAATTGAAGAGCACCATAACATGTTTTTGTCAAACCCTTTCTTGTTGCCTGACGGATTCGGTTATTGTTGTTAGTTTATTCAAGTTCAAGAAAGTTTTGAACTTTTAGAACATGCATACAGAAGGCATTGGGATTTGTTTCACCCGCGAAGATATATGAAGCAAAACAAGTTCTGAATAGTCCAAAACTTGTGTTTTATAGCGCATTACCAGATTTGTGCCCCATGAATCATCTGAGCATGATGTTGAATCGTGAATCAATAAACGATCTTGATATCAGTCATAATCTTACAACCTTCGCTGACTGAAAGTATGCGGTCATACACGACACATACTTGAAAAATGTAACATATATTATGTCCATTGAACTATAGTCTTGTAGGGAAAGTCTTTGCTCGGCAGTTTCAAATGGTATCAAAGTCAACACTAGCCATGCATTATGCATATGGGAAGCCAAGTTTTATATGGAGCTAAATGCCGCATATAGTAAGTGTCGTGCCCTAAGTGAAAGTGAAGGTGAGATTGGATATTCTAATGTATAATAGTTTCAATGAACTTGAGAGGTAATCATATTTGCGGGGAGAAATTGTGAAATAGAACTGTAGTTAAGTGTGCTTGGGTGACTGTAGTACCAAGATGGCGGACCATATTCGTGGTAGGAAGTCCTCGCTTGGGGCTACCCATAGTTTATCAATTATTGAATTCTTCTTAATGCTTTTTGTTGAAACGGTGACATGCATTGACTGATGTTCATGGGTTGTAGTGTGGTGACAGTTACTTCGATATGTGGTAGTAAGGTTACATACATCGACCACCAGCCACCAGAGACTCCTGCAATAGTGGGCTTCCCTTTTAAATAATTTTCTGTTTTTGTCTGTCCTTTTTCAAAAAGTCATATGTTTAGCATAAAAGTTGCACGTGTGAACTATAAGTTGGAAAGTAATCACTGTTTCATGCTAGCATTATTCTGCTAGGCAATATGAACCATTGATTTAAATAGTTCATGGAATAAAAAATCAACTTTTGAGAGATCAATCTGCTGATATTTCAGCAAAACTGGAGGGTTTAAAATATGTATGCCAGAATATTAGAGTTTTACGGATTGAGGATAAAGTAAAGAACCTGCATATAACTTAGCTTAGCTGAGTGCAACAAAGATTCATGGGCTAACAATGAAAGGTTGCCATTTGGTATCGACTCTAGGTTCATAAAAGTAGAGGAAACTACAAAAGTCACCTAATAGATGTTTCATGGAGGAATACTGAAAATTTAGGTTGCCATAGGATGTGGCCTTGAAATAGAAATTGTAGGAGAACAGAATTTCAGGTCATGCAATTGGGATATGAACTAAGTGAACCCTATAACCGCAAGCTAGGCCGAGGCCTATATATATTTAATTCAGTGTTTGTCAATGAATGGCAAAATTGAAATCAGTACTCAGAATTGAGAATATTCAGAATACATTTTTTTAGTAATTAGTGTGTGATTTACTGTGAGTGAACACTGAAGAATCTATAATTTGTTAATAAAGATGAAAAGAAATTTTACTTATGGTTTACTTGGTTGAGAATAGTCCCCTGTTTGTTCAAGAAGTTGGTCGGCTTCAAGTTCATAACAGTTCCTTCTCAAATTCTATATATCTATCTTGTATTAAAGCAATATTAGCATCATTTTTAGTACCGCATCGAGCCCTCTCCTTATTAGTGACGTTGAATCCCTAGGCAATTTGGTGGTAGACAATTGTGTTAATGAATCACTCTTGGCTTCACAATAGATAATAATTAATATAATTTTCTGTTTATGGACACTACTAGAGTTTCTGTGGTAGAAACAACACATTTTAGATTCAGGTGCTACTATGCAGTCCAAATTATACAATTGATATCATCTGAAAACTAAGAAGATGGGATCTGAGAGCAAGTTGTCAAATAAATAGAGTGTGAAATTAAAGGAAATGTTACTGGATTACCATCCAAACTTGAAGAGCACCAGTGAAGTGTGTTTGCTTTCTTGGCAGACCCTTGTAAATGTTTATGAGCAAAGCAATTATAGCGGAAGCATGTGCAGTGAAAGCTTGTTTCCATTACATTAGAGCTAAGAATTAGAGACTTAGTGCTGCCCCCCCCCCCCCCCCCACACACACACCCCCACACACCCCGGAAAAATAAATTCCCTCTTGATGTGATCATGAAGCCATTAGGTCTTTGGTTGTGGCAGAATGGGCCATTCTTTCCAAGCAATGCTGATTCAGAAGAGAGAGGGGGGGGGGGGTGGTGGGGGGGGAAGGTCCCTTGTGTTCTTTGGTTTTTAGAGGCTTCTCTATTGGCTTTTTATATAAGTTTAGCTCAAGATGGATTCATCTGTGCAGCAGCTGGTTAAGGATGTTACATTGGTTAGAAGGTTTACGTTGCAAAGACCCTTGCGGTCCTAGTGGTCCTTGTGGACCTAATGTTATATTGATTAGAAATATAACCTTGTTGATTACCTCAAGTGGGCCAAATGCATCGAGTGGGGAAAAATTATTAGCAGTTGCAAGCCGTTTAGATGCGTTATATAGATGTATTATTAATTGTATAAACCTACATGGATAGTAATAGTATGCCCGATTTACACGTAATAATAATAATAATAATCTCTCTCTTATTAGGCACCTCATTTTCAACTGGTTTCAGATCTACAGACATAATTCTCTGCATTTTGAAATAACCTAACTAATGCTTGTTAACCTGGCTGCTACTGCATTTCTAAATATCCCAACTAATACCTGTTTTGACCCCGTTGCACATTAACCTAACCAATGCATGTTGACCTGTCTGCTGTTCTTTGATGCTTCACCAAAACACAATCTATATAGGGATGCATGATGGTAGCATAATCTGTTAGCTCACAATATCATTTTGAACTTACTTTTTTCGTGATTATAATAAAACTTAAATTATACCTAATTTGACACGGTAGTTTGCCTAACAACATTAACAAACAAAGCCTACATCTCAATTATTTTCTTTGAGTCAATTATACAATTCTTTTTTCTCTGGGTTTTTTTTGTTTGAGGGGGGGGGGGGGCACCATTTACAAATTTCCTTAATTCATCTTAGAAACATGTGATGTTGTTTTTGCAGGTAGCAGAGAGAGCACTATTCTTATGGAACAATGATCATATTGAGTCTATAATCAAACAAAACCATAAGGTTATTCTTCCTATTATATTCCCTGCCTTGGAGAGAAACATGAGGGGTCATTGGAACCAAGCTGTTCAGAGCCTTACTCTAAATATCCGTAAAATTTTCGCCGATTACGACCCTGCTCTGTTTGAAGAATGTGTGCAAAAGTTCGAGGAAAACAAAGCTAAAGAAAAGGAGATGAAAGTGAAACGCGAAGCTCAATGGAAACGCATCGAAGAAATCGCTGCTTCAAAAAAACACTAGAAATGAGGTTGTGCTTGTGCCTCGTATTAAACCTCATCTGCTGTCTTCTGGCTGAAATAATTTAATTCTCGAAATGGGTATTGAAATTCTTAGAGATGGATTTGAGAAATTCTGAGTCTCAAGGATTAGAGGTCTGTGTACATGTTAAGCTGTATATATATGAGCAAAGTCGATAGCAGCAGAAGCAGAGGAGCTTTTTTTTTGGCGATATAGGATCGAGGATTATGTATGCATACTGCTCACTGAATTATCTTATCTTTGATTGGATTAAAATTGAGTATTCAATGTTGTAAGTTTTTACAAAAAAGATATTCAGTATTTAATAAGTGAATAATTGTGCACTTCTGGATTCTAAGTATTGCCTCTAACTTGAATGCATGCAATTTCTTTGAGCCCTGTTTAATTAAAACTGCTTTGCATGATTGATTCTGAAATGAAATCTAATGTTGATTTCTATTCCTCAGTCAAATATGATAAAAGAACAAAGGTATCTGAGATGAAGTGAAACTGATTGAGATTGGGTAGTTATCATATTGTAGATCAATATGGGAAAAAAGTTCTCCATATGGCAACATGATACCGATGCGTTCATTTGCTTCTGCATGAAAAGATATCTGGGATATATTAAATGCAAAACCCAATTTAGATTCATGGAATGTAACATTTTTTTGGGGTGAATTGTCAATACGCCCCAAGCACATTTTCCTGCTGACAAAAACCTCTGGTCCCCAGAACGCATGTCAGAAACCCTAAAAAAAATTTCAATTGTCAAAAAATCTTTTATTTGCGACATCTATGTAATTACCTGCTATATTTAGTTATTATGTGATATCTATGCAATTGCATGCGATATCTACACTGTTTTCTACCCCTCATGTCGAAGAGGAAATTGATACCAACTGAGCTATGCCCAGTGTCTGCGATATGTATGAGCTAATTAGATATAGCATGCAACTATATAGATACTACATGAAAAATTTCCGGGAGGTTTTTGACAACCGCTTCGGGTCTGGGGGGTTTGCAGCGTGAAAATATGCTTGGGGTGTTTTGACAATTTACCCTTTTTGCATATGTACTTGTAGAAATGCTCTTCTGCTTAGAACCAATAACAGCTGGTCAAAAATGTTTTGTAGTTATTCTTAAAGTTCTTTCTCTACTACTTTGAATAAATCAAGGTAATAAGATTGCTCATGACTCTCTCTTTTTCCCCCTTCTTTTTTGAGGAAACTATTTGCCCATGGCTTTCTAATTCAATTATGTTGAACATATATACAGCATCTTTGCCCATCACTTAATGTTACATATTTGAATTGTTCAGTTATTAATTGATTTTCAATATTGGGCAGTAATTTATTAATACTAGTTCCACATAAGATTTGACTCCGATATTACCTATGTAATCAATGATGTGCACAATTTAAACTGTGTCATGATGTTTATCAGAGAGCTATTTAAATAACATCAATGAATTAATAAAATTTGAATTGAGCATGAAGTAAAGGATCAGCCTTTTAATATATGAAGAACTATCAAAATGGTGGACCCACAGTTAAGTTTTCAATCAAGTAAGTCCTTTTATTAATACTCTAATCATGTGTTAATCTGTCTTATACAATATAAGTTAAGGGAGTAATTAGAATTGCGATCCATCTTATTAGAAATTTGTGTCGTAGATAAAAATTGGTAGAGTGTTAATGTCCTAACAGCTATTTTCAAATAATTTTTGACCGCAACGAAGCCCACCGGCTCCCCGCGTCCCTCTTCAAAGCACTAAACGGGAGATCCCGGATTCGATCCTCCCACAAACTCCTGTTGCCCACCACTGAACTATGTGCCCCGCATTATTTTCAAATAATTTTCCTCCTCTAAATCAAATCCCACATTGTGAAAAATTCCTTCAACGTACCGGGTGCATGCAGCCAATCATGGGAAAGAAAGAAATAGAAGTGTGGATCCCTCTAAGGTATCCGAAACATTCCATCTCTTTCTCTCTCCTGCATGGATGCATTGCATCTGGTATACCGAATAATTTTTGCAGCGTTATATAGTTAACAACTTAGCATGGTTGTTTCAAAATATATATCTCTTGCATTAATTTTAAAAAAAAGAGTTTTACCATGTTCCTTAGATAAACATTTTAAATTTGTTGATTGCTAGACTATAACAAGGAGAAGGTGTTGGGAGCCATTATGGTGCAGTGGTAAACATTGAGTCTCCAAGGATTCTCTTTCTTATCATTTCCCCAGTTAGCCGAAATCTGCAACTTCAAATTCAAAATTTTCTAATTTGCCAAAAAGCCTGTCAAATGATTCCAAAAGACAATATAAAATCCAAACTTGATAACCCTTATATAAATGATTTCAATAAATTGAAAGTTACCAAGTATAAATTTAATCCTATCAGCTTTTATTAATGTCTGTTTGGCATAAACTCATGTTGCAAGAATTTCTTCTCTAAAGTTTGAGGGTGCATGTTCCAAAATTTCAAATTCAAAAAAATAAAGAAACAACCAGAAATAGAAAAAGAACAATTCAGATGCCAAGATCATGTTGTCAGGATAGATGTAATACTTGTATCTTCTATATATAATGCAAATATCCTTTGATTAGAACTCCACACTTTTCTTTTTTCTAGAAAAACAAAGAAAAATGAGAAAAATCCTCCTCTTTCCAATCCTCCACATCACCTCCTCTTTGGTTCTTTCTCTCTCTCCTTCCAAAAAATAATTAATTATTTATCTAAAACCATCCATATCATCTCTTCGCTCCACCTCCACGTTATCTCGTTTAAAAAACAATTAATTGTTTAATTAGCACAAATTCAATTATAAATCTAAAAGAACTTTTTCTATAAATAAAAATTACAAAGAATTCCTTCTTTCTAGAGGGTTTGTAAATAATTTCCCTTCTGAACCCCTCTCTCTCTTTTTCTGTTCTATTTCCACTAAACTCTCCCCTCATTTTCCCAAATTTCAAATTTTTGACAAAATCGCAAATTAGACCACCACCACCATCATCATCATCATCTAATTTTGAAATTTAAAAAATAAATAAAAGTCCCCTCTTGCTTCTTCCGTTAACCCTAAAACAATTGATAAACTCTTTATCCCAGCTGTCTTCATGACACACATCACATGAATCCCTAACAACAATACAAAATCACCATCATCATCATCACCGACTCCCATCAATCGATCGATCAAACCCTAGAATCTGAGGTGAGATCTGAGGGAGATCTCGCGATGCCGAGCGTCGCTGTAAAGCTTTACAGCGTCTACTTCAAGATCATCCTCAAGCACAAGCTCCAATCCCAGATCCAAGCCCTAACCAAGCAATCCCCATTCGGCGTCACCTCCCGCTCCGACGAGTCCGCCGCCGCCGCCAACCCCTCTTTCGCCGCTGACGGCGTCGCCACCAAGGACATCCACATCGATCCCTTGACCGCCCTCTCCATCCGCATCTTCCTCCCCGATCCCTCCCACGCCCCCCGCCGCAGCAGCTACGGTGGCGGGGGAGTTGGGGCCGCGGGCGCCGGAGGCGGACCCAACCACCGCCGCAGCAGCTACGACGGGTACCTGCCCCCGGCGTCAAGCAAATCTTCTCAATCGAGGAAGCTCCCCGTGGTGTTGCAGTTTCATGGAGGTGCTTTTGTGTCGGGGAGCAACGTGTCGGTCGCGAACGATATGTTCTGTAGGAGGATCGCAAAGCTCTTGGATGTGATTGTGATCGCGGTGGGGTATAGGCTGGCGCCGGAGAGTAGGTACCCGGCGGCGTTTGAGGATGGGATGAAGGTGTTGAATTGGTTGGGGAAGCAGGCGAATTTGGCTGAGTGCGGTAAGTCATTGGGGGGAGGGGGAGGAGGGAAGGGTTCGGGCAGGAGGATTGCGGATGCGTTCGGGGCGGCAAGCGTGGAGCCGTGGATCGCGGCACATGGAGATCCATCAAGGTAATGGAGACGATTTAGATCCGTTATATTGTTTTAAGTTTCCGTTTTATTTGAGGTTTAATGATTCGGTATAATGGTTAGATCGAAACTACATGATTCATGGAATTAAAATTGGATGATTTTTAGACCATCATAGAATGCCAATATGATTGAAGAAGAATTCTAAACGACGACTATACGACCAATGTTGCATTAAGGGTCAATGTGCAATTAGAAACAACATGGGTAAAGAATGGGTGTAGCATAAACGGGGATGATGAGATTGGTGAGTGACAATACTCTGAGAAATTTTTTAAAAAAATGGTGAATCTTTAAGAGGTTGGAGGTAGCTCTCATAGAACATAAAATGATAGAGAGCCAAGTAGTTTGGACATTTGCAACAGAGTCTATATCTGGGTTAGTAAGGAGTGACAAAGCTCTAGTTAATGGAGCAGAAAAGGGTCATAAATAGACCTAAAACGAACATGAATGTAGAAGATTAGAAAAGATATGATACTTATCAATTTAATTTTGAGAAGATAATTGGGAAGCTGCTCCTTAACCAAGCTCAATGGAAGAAAAGGATTCTTGTAGCCGAACATAAATGGTTGAGATAAAGCCTTGTAGTTGTTTTTTTGGGGGAGGAAAAGGTGGGATTATTATGCCCCCCATATCCATTGAAAAACATTTAATGAACTACAAAAGGGTCTAAAAAGAGATGCATTGCACATAAGTCTACCATGTCATTATGACAAACAAAAAGCTCTAGATCTTATCTTCTAGAACATTCTGTCACTAAATCATTGGATCAACCATCACAACTTGAACCTTCAACTCTTGGTTAAGTTCGGGCTTGGCATCGCCATTGGCTATCACTAACTACCACATCACCAGAGTGGCATCTCATGGTAGAGTTTATCCTCTACAAGAAACGCCATATTGCCTCAACAAACCTTCCCATCATTGGATTGTGCTCCACATCATCGCATCCGACACCCAATCGGGTCATCTCATGACTACCTTGTGGTGGTTGTTGCCATTGTATGTGAAGGTTAGGGTTATTGGTGTATGATTGCAAGATGAAAATCTCATGACCTGAGTTTATGACCAAATCATATGAAACCATAACCAGCTATGAATGGATGAATATAAGACATTTTATACCACATCTATAAACCTATGTTGAAATTCTTAATCATGGAGAGTGAGCAAGATATATAATGTTATTAACGTTTTGTGTTATTTTTTACGTTTAAATAGATTATATAGTTTCTAGAAAAGAACGGGCAACTATTTCATTTTCCTTATTGAAGTCCCTCAGTGCCGATGCTTCCATTCCATCCTTCTCACTTAACAAAATTTATCAGCTTAAATATTATTTCCGAGTTTCTCTTCTCATTTGAGCTTCCCTAGCATAGAAAGAATTTGGTATTAGCCTATTAGGTTATCGACTAATATCTACGGCTCATTTATATGTTCTTAATCATTAAATAGTTTAAGAGTGATGGTGCATAGTTTTATCTTGAAATGTTTCGCAAAATATATCATTTATATAGTGGCCATCCTTCTGCCTATACTAGTCAGTAGTCTTCTTAGTCAGTCAGTCTTTGAATTCACTGAGCCAATATTCAGCAAGCAACAATGAAAAACTAAAGAACATTTAAGATGCAACTGAAATGATAAAGCATACTATAAGATACTATCTCATATTTTAATCAAAGTTGTGGGATACAAAACACTATACAATTGAGGTTATTTAATCTTTTTTAACAAATTTTTTAGCAATATAGAGGAAAATTTTGTGCTTTTAGGGATGTGTGTGGGTTAGGGAGTGTAATATCAGCCGAGTGTCAACTAATGCCGAATCAAGCTAATCACAAATAACAATACCAGTGGCAGCTACATGCAATGCATTAAATATTTCCAGTGAAAATGTAAACACCAGACGTTGCACATGAGAAAATATAATTGTAATGGAACTCAAGTGTTTTAGCTCCTTTTGCATATGTTTATCCTTGGAAGAGAAGCTTTATGGATCACTTGCAATCCTGATCTTCTTATAATTGAACAAATCATTAATTCGACTTCATAAAGTCTTAACTTAAAGGTTAGAGGCTATACATTTTTATTACATTGAAAGGAAAAATGGTCCTCTTTTTGATGTAATTAAGGACATATTCATCCCAAGTAAAAATGAGATGACTTATCCAGGCAAACTAGTGATCTCAAGAAATTCAGTGCCTTTACAATTTGAAAGATATTTTACCGATCTTGAGTAAAATGTAACTAAAAGCTTGCAATTATTGGATTGTATTAGAATTTGAAAGGTTGATGTCAGCATTCAAGTTTAGTATCAAATTTTCTTATGAAAAGTTTTCATCTTGGTAAATCGAAATCTTCTATATATCATTATACTAGAAATCAGGCATTGACAAAAATTTAAAAAAATCTACACACTAATCAACAAATGGTGAACAATCCAACCATCAGGTTTGACTTTTGAAAATGGTTGTTGCAGACCACATCAAAATTATAAAACTGCTGGACTATTCAATTTTATCTTGCTACCTGGGGAAGGGAAAAGAAATCTAACAAAAGAAAAAAATTTAAAATTTGTTGCATCTAAAAATATGCAACCGCAACTTCTTTACACTTTCCTTCTTACTCGTTCAACTGCTAAAAAACCGTCTTTGCCCTCCATCATTCCCTTGTCCCTTTCCATTCAGCTCCTCAAAAAATCTTCCTTTTTCGGTCCACCCCTAAAACCCCCAAATTTACTGCAAAACCCACAAAATCCAACCTAACCCCCTAAAAGCAAAACCACATGCCAAAAGCTGGAGCGGGTCCTTCTCAAGCTCATACCTGACCTGTTGACAAAGGAGACTGGGATGATAACTGGTCCGTAAACCTGGACTAGATAGCGGGCAAACTTTTTTGGGTCGGAGACAGAGCCGAGGAAGATGTTCAATATGTTTGATGCGGACGGCAATAGGAAGATATCGACGGAGGAGTTGATCGGCCTGTTTGTGGTGTTAGGAGATGACCATATCAAAATTGTAAAACAACAAGAATGTTCAATATTATCTTATACCACTAGAAGGTCTATAATTTTAGGATCCAGATTATAAACTCTTGGCAATTGAATTATTTGATACATTGTTCAATCACTGTTAAATGGAAGCCCCGCACCCACCCCCACTCATCACCTACCTACGAGGTTTCAATTTCTTAATAAACTTAATTGAGAAGTACTCTTGTTGACATTCAATATTTTATAAATGTGAATGGTCGTGATTTCTTTTTGCCTACGTCCTTACACATTGCTATTTGACCGAGTTATGCTAAAAATTAAAATTTTATAGAGCTTCTAAATGCAGAAGTTTAGACAAATTGGGTTATAGATAGATTACGACTTAATTTGGCAAAAAAGATTTTAGAAACCATGGTTTTGTTTAAATTAAAACGAAGCCGTGATTAGCAATCATGTAAACCGCAGTTTCGTAAGTTTCGCAAGGTTTAGGTCGTTTGACATGGTTTTTGAAGTGTAATTATTTTTATAATAAGATAAAAAAGAAACTGAGTAATTTCTAATTAACATTGCCTTTTATTATGAAATATCATAGTATACGAATAAACAAATTTATATAATATTTTCATTCATATTCTTATCTTGATGAAATTGAGACGACAAAGACGAAGTACAAGAATAAATATTATTTCTTTGTGGGATCAATTTGACAGGTTGAGACGATAAAATCATTGATACAACTATTTTAGGTTTAGATAATAGAAAAAAATACAGAGTAGAAGAGATCATAGACCCGGGAGAGAGGAGAGAAGGATCTAGGATCTGAGAGAAGGGATTTAGAGAGAAGAAAAAAGATGGTGTTAAATTTTCAAACCGTGGTAGGAGATAGGTGGCGGTTGAAACTTTTCGAAACTCCAGCCTTTTGGAGTTTAGAAAAATGGGGATTCGAGCTCTTAAACCTTTTGAAACCGCGGTTTGGGAAACTTTATTTTGGTTGCATAATAGGCCTTGTTTATAAATTTTGGAGATTAATCTTGAAACCCCACGAAACCGTAACCATGTTTGCCAAACCAGGGCTTAATTTCTTTTCCAACTTAAAATATTTTGGGCGTTGGCCTACAATCTCTCTCTCAACCAATCTACCTATATTGCTTATTGATATGAATTGTCCGATTTAAGACGTGGCTTTCCCACCCTACTTCCTCTTTTCTCTCTTTGAATCGCTAGGTTGGAACAATTGGCTTGAGGTAAGTAAAGAGAAAGTAGGCCGTGGAGTTTTACATCATCTGGAAAACACAAAAGAGAAGCAGCAACGGTGTAACGTACATCCTGACAAAATGAAAGAGACGGGTTGGTCTAGTTATTTCTTTGTTTTGTCCATTTCTCTTTTTTCTCTTATCTTTAGCCTTTCATTCAATGACCTTCAATTGGGTTTTCTCTTTCTTCCATGTATATTTCTAACCTCTCCTTTTATGCTATTTGGTTAGATCTTTTTTCCCACCATTTCTATTGAGAGAACCAAGGTTTGGGTGGTCTAATTTTTTTGCTCAAACATAAACTGATCCGAAGCAGGTGAGGTCAAAATTGTAAACTTTAGGCAGAACCTTGTGTTGCTCCATTCTTTTATCTCTATAGGTATCATATACGCCCACACTTGTTTGTTTCATGCTGAAAAGAACCAAGAGGAAAATAATTTATTGGTATAATAATTCATGAGTATAATAGATCACCTCTCCTATTATAGCCGATGTAGAACTAAAGCTAATAACTAATTATATTCATAACACTCCCCGCAAGTTGGAGCGTAGATGTCAATCATGCCAAGTTTGGACAGAAAACGAGTAAAAACCCGTCGATGAACAGGTTTGGTAAGGATATCTACTAGTTGAGCCATAGAGGAAATATGTTGGAGTGCAACCACTTTATGTGTCATCTTGACACGAATGAAGTGGCAATCTATTTCGATATACTTGGTGCGTACATGAAAAACTGGATTCTCAGCAATGTGGATTACGGTCTTATTATCACAGAAAAGTGTAGTCGAAATTGAAGACGGAACCCCAAGATCTATCAGGAAAGTGGTAAGCCGTGACAACTCAGCAACTGTAAACGCCATAGATCTATACTCAGCCTCAGCAGAAGAACGAGCCACTACATTCTGTTTCTTGCTCCTCCATGTAATCAAGTTTCTTCCCAAGAATACACAGTAGCCACTAGTGGAACGACGATCATCAATAGATCCAGCAAAGTCAGCATCTGCAAAGGCTGTGAGCAACAAAGTAGATGGTTTATAGAGAAGACCCTGTCCTAGAGAACCTTTGATGTATCTGAGAATTTGCTCAACCGCCTTAAGATGAGAGGTCAAAGGATTCTGTATATACTGACTCGCTTTGCTAACGACAAAGACAGTATCAGGACGAGTAATGGTGTGGTAATAAACTTCCCAACCAGACGTCGATATCGTCCTGGGTCACGCAACGGAGAATCTTAAGGAAAGCTCAATCGAGATAGCTTACTCGTGGAATTCATAGGAGTGGTTGCTGGTCTGCATCACAAAAATCCCTTCTCAAATAGAAGACCGAGTGGATACTTGTGCCGAGAGAGCTGTAATCTACCAGAATTCCGTAACACTTCAATTCCAAGAAAATATTTAAGTGGCCCAAGGTATTTGGTATGGAAGTATGAAACCAAATGTTCTATCACCTTAGAAATGCCAGCAGAATCATCTTCAGTAATAATAATATCATCAACATACACCAGCACAATTATCATGCCCCGAGGACGGCTATATGCAAAGAGAGATGTGTCGGCGCGACTGTGTTTGAAGCCAATTTGTCATAGAACCGTACCAAACTTTTCAAACCAGGCACGCGGTGACTGGTTCAATTTATATAAAGATTTATGTAAGACAAACCATAAACTCTTCTGGTCGCTCAAAATCAGGAGGCTGTTGCATATAAATAATCTCCGATAGATCGCAATTAAGAAAAGTATTCTTCATATTAAGCTGATGAAGTGGCTACGCCTTAGAAACATCCAAGAATATAAGAACATAAACCGAGGTCAATTTGGCAACTGACGAAAAAATCTCAACATAATTCAAACCATATTGCTGAGTAAAGCCTTTGGCCATCAATTGAGGTTTGAGACGGTCAATCGTCTCATCTGGATTTTGCTTGACAGTAAAGACCCATCGATAGCCAATAACCTTTTTATCTGAAGACGGATGTACCAATTTTCAAGTCTGATTAGAGCGCAGTATGGCAAGCTCCTCCAACGTAACTGCATGCCAACTTGGGTGTTGAAATACTTTCTGAAAAAAGGAAGGAAGAGTGATGGCAGACAAGGAAGAAACAAACCGACGAGCAGATGGTGTTAGTTTATGATAAGAAACAAACTTAGAAATCCGATTTGCTGTGATACAGGAACGTTTACCGTTATGTAAGGCAATGGGAAGAGAGATCTTCTGAAGGCATCATTGGTGGAAAACCAGAAACAGTGGACTGTATCGGAGTACCTGTAGAAGAATCGTTAGGTGTAGAAACGGTGGGAGGGGGTGGGCTTTTAGGTCACGATGGTGATACACCCGTGGATAGGGGACACATGCTTAAAACTAGGGGACACAGGTTGAACAGATGAACCAAGTTCCGAGAAAGGTAGGTGAGGAACATTGATAGTAAAAGTGGGGTCCTTGACAGGTGGTGAAAAATATACTTGTTCTTCTAAGAAGGTCATATCATATGAAGTACAGACTTTAAAAGTTGCAGGGTCAAAACAAACATATTCTTTCTGGGATCGTAACCTACAAACAACATACGGGTAGCCAGAGGACCGAGTTTGTCTACCTAAGAACCTAGAATATGAGGATAGTATAGACAACCAAACACCTCAAGAAGAAACATGAAAAGGCTTGTCCTATGGAAACAAAATACAGAAAGGGGACTGGTTGCCTAGGACCAGAGAAGATATGCGATTAATATAAAAACAGGCAGCCATGACTGCAAAATTCCACAATCGTTTAAGGACATGCATATGTAAAATAAGAGAACGGGCTATCTTAACCAAATGTCGGGTCTTCCGTTCGGTAATCCCATTTTGCTGAGGAGTATAAGAACATGAAGTTTGATGCAATATATCATGGGTCTGATAAAAGACAGTAAACTCCGTGCTAATATACTTCTTAGCATTATCTGAACGAAGAACCTTTACGGAAATATCAAATTGATTAGCAATCTCAGCTATAAAGATTTTAAAGGTAATCAAAAGTTCAGATCTATTACGCAGAAAATACAACCAAGTCATACGTGAACCATCATCGGTAAAAACCACAAAATATTTGTAATCAAACACACTAGAAAATTTAAAAAGATCCCAAATATCGGAGTGAACTAACGCAAAAGGTAATTCATATTTTTTATTAACTGGAGGAAAAGAGGAGCAATGGTATTTACCAAGGATACATGATTCACAACTGAACTCTGATAAATCAAGAGAAGGCAGCATATTACGTAAAGGAAGAGAAGGGTGATCAAGTATTCAATACCACTGAATAGTAGAAACAGCTGCAAACGCATTGGGAATGTGATCAACGTAGTACAGTCCATTCTGCTCATGCCCCCCATCAATCCGCTGCTTAGTCAGAAAATCCTGTATCATAAAATGAGATGGATAAAATGTTACGGAACAATTAGTATCATTTGTAAGCTGACGAATAAAAATCAAGTTTTTTTTTAAAAATAGCACAATTAAACCATTTTTCAGGTGTAAAGATAAAGTAAGTGATAAATCAGCAGAGTCAGAAACATATGTGGTATTACCATCAGTCATGGAAATAACTTATGAGGACTAGAAGCAAAGTCAGGTGGTCCATCACGAGATATGTGATACGAGGCGTCGGAATCAGTGACCCACGAATTAGAATGAGAAAGGAATGATATACCTTACAGATTAGAAAGGTTGGCAGGAGCTACAGAAGAGAGTAGACGACGCTATTGACCCTACTCAGCACTGGATAAAATCAACTGGCCGACAGAAGAGGAAGGTCGGTCAGTAGTAACTGGTGTGGATGTCTGACGAGCTGTAAGTGTACCATCATGGTAACCATGCTTCTCCCAACACCAGTTTTCGCTATGATTAGTGCCGCCGCAATAAACACAAAAAATACCAGCACGGCCATGACCATGTCCATGGGAACCACGACCACGAGCAGACATAGAGGGACGACCACGCGATACCTCACGGCCACCAAAGACAATCAAAATTCATGATGAACGGCGCAGAAGTAGACCATGAGAGAGGGAGAATAAGACTGTTTAACACCCAAGCGAGTACAAGCGTAAAGAAGTCTGAGTAAGACGATCTAATAGATCATCATCAGTAATCCGAGAGGAGCGGAGACGGCTGGTGCCATGCGGATGTTGACGATGAAGAGCGGAGACGAGGAGGCTTCGGTAGCATGGAGAAGGCGATTGCGGCCGAGGAGCTAAGAGCAGAGACGAGCAGGAGGCAACGGTGACATGGGTTTCTGCGTGGTGTGGTGAAGGCTGGAGCGTGGTGCGGAGAACTGCTGTGTGGTGCGGGCGGAAAGGGGGCGGTTAGGGCAGAGGGGGCGGTATTGTAGCGGGCACTGTAGTAGCACGAGGTACTGTAGCAGTTAGGCCGTGGAGAGGGGTTCGATCGAAGGCAGAGGAGGAGGCCAGGGTTTTGGAAATTATGGGTTTCTCTCAATTCTTTTCAGAGCTCTGATACCATAAAAAGAACCAAGAGGAAAATAATTTATTGGCATAATAAATCATGAGTACATACTACATATATATTGGGAGGATAATAGAGCACCTCTCCTATTATGGCCGATGTGGGACTTGCTAATAACGAATAACTAATTATATTCATAACACATGCAAAACCCAACCATATATGTCTTTCTTGTTCAAAATGTTTTATTGATCTGGTTTAGTAGCTCGAAGGTAGCTCCCATTGAGGATAACATGAGAGAGAACCTTCATACAGTTGGGACATGTGCAGCAGGGCAATAAATGTTCTAGTTAGGAATAGTGACAATATTATTGTTAATGGAGCAACAATGGGTAGGTAAGCCTAAACAAACATGGACAAAGAGATGACCCTTAACAGGGTTGAATGAAAGAAAGCATTAATACTGTTCTTGTTGTTGAGCATGTTACCTTCTTAAGCATTATGCAAAGGTTAATGTTCAGAGTTAATGTGTGATAGCACGATGGAAATTGCTTCATTGTTAAGTTTACAACCTGGTGTAGGAGTAGATGAATTTAGGATGTTGCTCTTATACTACATTATTTGTACCTCATTGAAATCCTTCGGTCATGGATTATGGAATCGAGCAATATATCTGAGTTATTTACTGTTTTGTGCTAGATGTTTACTTAGATGAGATTTACATTGTTATAGAAGGCATTCATGTATGAATTGCAGAAGATTAAGTTCAGTTATGCCTCAACTTTGCTGATAGAAGAGAACTGCAAATGCCATCTGGATTTTGAGTTCTGCTTCTTTGAGAACTTTCTCTTGGATTCTTTTGGTGTGGGGGTTTTCTTGAAAAATAATTTCCTGAGAAATTTTAATATCCAGGTCGCAGATGTCTTCTCCTTCCTCACGATTTATTACCAAAATTTCTGTGAGATTTTTTGCGTAGGAAGTTTGGATAATTTTGTATAGAATTCAGGGATAACCATCAAAGAGTTATGGGACCATTTTGTAAGGAGATGCGAGAGACTAAAAATAGTCCCACGTTGGAAAAACTATGAGATGTACACGGGTATAAAATATAAAATGGGACAAACCTCAACAAAGGCTTGAGTCTTTTGGATGGAGTCCCATTATATTAAAAGCCCATGTGGCATCCATGTGTGGGCCTATGTGTTGTGGGGCCAAACCGAGTTTTACGAAGCAGGCTACAAGCATTAAAAAAAGTGCCTCTGAGAGACCTAGCTCTACAAGTGTTGTGTAATTCACGTGACAACCACACCAAGAAAAGGTGATGGTTCACATGAAGGGGGAGTGTTGAGATGTGAGCGTCTAAAAATACTCCCATATTGGAAAAACTATGAGATGTACATGAGTATAAGATATAAAATGGGACAAACATCAACAAAAGCTTGAGTTTTTTGGATGGAGTCCTATTATATTAAAAGCCCATATGCATTCATGTGTGGGCCCATGTGTTGTGGGCCCAAACCGAGTTTTACATTTATTATCGAAAATTACTTCTATGAAAATTATCTTTTATGAAAGATTGTCGGTGTCAAATAGATGTGCATGCTAGATGCCAGCATACATAGTGAGTCCTTCCGATGCATTGTTAGCTATTTAGTGTTTGCACTGGAAATTTTAATTTCAGGCAGCTGCTGATCATTTGGCAATAGATAAGACCTTTTTTGGCAAAGGGCTAAAGGACACAGTAAGTAGCGATTTCCTGATATCATGATACCTTTTTTGGCAAAGGGCTAAAGGCCCATCTTTGTCAACAGTTGTGTTGCTTTGGATGCATGATATCTTGTTGTGTTTGTTTGACTAGGTGCTGAAAGGAATGTTTCTGTACTTGTGATGCCTCATGCATGACATCATCACAATTAAATGTAAAAAAAAAATTCAACTTGAAAACTAAGTGATTTGAATAAAAGAAGCATTTTCTTTGATTGAGGACCAACGATTTGAACAAGTAGCATTACATTGAGGACTTACGAATCTAATTTTTAACAACATACATGTCACTGTCTTTGATGCTTTGTTCTTTCCCTCGACTTGTAAAAGATGTACCGTGAGTCAAATGGTCTATATATCACTTAATTAGGCATTGTGTTCTATATGGCTCTTTTGCTTTCTCCATACCATGGAGTTGAATGTATGTCCACAGTCCACATAGCAAATCTACTTCTGACTTATTTTTCTAGGAGAATTTCCTTGCTTTCTCAAGATTAAATTGCATGAACAGTGTGTGGTATGTATTCATAATAGTCAACTGGCCATTTAGGGTCTATGACAATTGTCAAGCTCAGCAGCCGCAAAAACAACATGCTTTCTACCGATTGCACATGTTTATTTCAAGTTCATTGCTGGTTAAGAAATTGAAACCTTTAGTCGAGCCCTATGCTTTGCGAATAATGCTATCTTCTGAAGTAATGATCAGGCTGATGGGGAAATGATAAAAAGAATAGGAGATATAACCTCATTTTATTTCTATTTTTCATCAGCACTCATTGCTTCATTTCCCATTGAAATGAAATATAACAGTATGCCTATCACTATGTAACACAACAGCTGAAAATTTAAATAATGAGAATCTTTCGCCAACTTCCCCAACATCATGCATGATAAAATGACACGATTAGAAAGATGATGGTAATGATGACAACGATGAAGCGAAATGGGGTAGGCTTTGAAGCAATGTTCTATGAATGATTTGACCAAGTTATATGATCTACTGTTCAAATTGACATGAATTCTCCTTTAATTAGTGACAGATTCATGGTTAAGGAAGATATGACAAGAGAGGAGCTTTCTGCAATCCTAAAAAACTAGGTGACTCCCTCCAAATTCTCCTAGACAAGAGAAGTCTACAATAAGAGGAAAGATATATTTGCTATAGAAAGTTATGTTCAACTTTAAGGCCTAGATAAAGCCAACAGCGAAATAAAACATATATTCATGGAACCCGTCATTACATAATTCCAGGAAATATGCAAACCCATGACAAAATGCAGGTTTAGTACATGCATTACTCACTTGAACCATGTTCTGAAACAGCCAAGATAATGATACCTATAATTTCCTGAATGCTAAACGTGCCATTTATACTTTGACCTAATCCTGAACTTGCTGTTATATGGAAACAGATGTGTTCTCCTTGGCGTGAGCTGCGGAGCAAACATTGCCGATTATGTAGCCAGAAAAGCCGTCGAGGCTGGTTCTCTCATTGAACCCGTTAAAGTCGTGGCTCAAGTTCTCATGTACCCCTTCTTTATCGGAAGTGTCCCTACACACTCCGAGCTAAGGCTCGCGAACTCATATTTCTATGATAAATCCATGTCCATGCTCTCATGGAGACTCTTTTTACCCGAAGAAGAGTTCAACTTAGACCACCCGGCCGCAAATCCCCTCGTTCCAGGTCGGGGTCCGCCATTGAAATGCATGCCCCCGACTCTTACTGTTGTGGCAGAGCTCGATTGGATGAGAGACAGAGCCATCGCATATTCTGAAGAGCTCAGAAAAGTTAATGTTGATGCACCGGTTTTAGAGTATAAAGACGCGGTTCATGAGTTTGCTACCCTCGATGTGCTTTTAAGAACGCCGCAAGCACAAGCTTGTGCCGAAGATATTGCTATTTGGGTTAAGAAGCATATCTCACTTCGTGGCCATGAGTTCTCGTATTAGTTAGTGATTTCTATGTTGATGTAGAATGTAATCATGATCTTTATTTTTTGTATAATGTAATATCTATTATGTGAAGAGTAGGATCTCGGTAGTATCTGATGCTGTTTCCTCTTGTTGAGATCATTGGAGAGTGTTCATTCTTTGAATCCTGTATCCAGCACATTTTGTAGTATATATTTATAATGAACTGGTGTCGAGAATATTCCATCATTATTTGGTGGAAGGAGCAATATTGATTGTTGATTTTTTATACATGCAATTTTGTATTGCTGTAGCTTTATTATATTGTTGTTAATTTTATTAGTGGAACTGCATGTCATTACTCTATTCTATCAATGATTTCTGGGAGCTTATTTTAATATGCAAGATAGTTATGATATTTGCCAATTATTGGTTTCAATGCTTACAAAGAGAGGAGATTTATTGATTTTGGATGTTATTAGTTGCATAAATGACTATTAAATATTTTGTTTGATAGATTAAGGTGCTTCTGAATTTTCAAGGAGACTTGAAGGCTTAGAAGCAAAAAATTAATTTAATTTCATGTGCAGTTTGCTTCAGATAACTGAGTGCATGCTTTCAACAATGCAATGGGATAAAGCAAATATCGGTCTTTGTTGCACCTTTTTTCTCTCTATTAACTTATATAATTTCAACAATTTTTTTGGTTAGGCTGTTGTAAATCTTCTAGATTTCATTTTTACACAAATCTGCGTTCTATGTCGGTCTTTGGCCCCTTGTAAATGCAGTGATCATCAGGAGTTTGAGGAATGCAACCAATGTATTTCATAAGAACTTTCAAGCCAACAAGAGAACTAGAGTAACCTAGAAGGATATATCCAAGAGTTTAAACAAAATGCGGTAAACATAGGCTATTCAAATTTATAGTATGCAGAATGTCGAAAACATGGCCTAATTGTAGCCAACTTTCAAATCATTTTTAAACTAATGCTCAACTCTGTAACATGCATAATACCTCCACAGAAACACTAATCACAAACCATTTGTCTGAGACAGTTACAAATCTCATGAAACAACATAAAGGAGAAATCAAAAGGACTCAATCTAGTATATATGCTGTAAACAACAATGAGTGATGATATTTTCGGAAAAATCATTTTTAAATATTCTTTCAAAAAATATGCTGCACATTTGTATATTAGTATGTATCGGTCATGACATACAAATTCTCGACCAGTGCGCTTGGATTATTCTTACATTGTGCACAATTCTATAGAATTTTTGGATTTTGCTATTTTTCCAATTTGGAGAATCTGGATGTCATTGGCTAAATATTTTTTTTATCTTGCTTTAGGTAACATTTTCTCACAAAGAAGGAAGCAGGATGATATATATATAATGCTCCATGCATTAAAGATGTTACAAATTATTTGTTTTAGTATTTTATCACATATAATTTAATTTTGCTAAAATCTGTACTTTTACATCTATTTTCTTGCATTTACACTTGAAATAATAAATATTATGCGTACGTTTTTATACATGTGAAGAGAAATTTCTTTTTAATGATTGATTTATGGTTACATAATTATAGGATATATATGAAACGGGACTTCAATATGACGAGTCCTAAATAATTCTAATTTTTCGATACGTCATGCATTATGTCACCAGACACCTGCATTCAAAACTTTAGCACATCGCCTTCAATCCGCTCAATTTCTGAGAAGCTTCTTCAATAGTTTAATTCTTGCAAAAACGATAGCGACAATTTACTGAACATTTTTAAAGGCCACTCATAGGAAACGAATTCACCAATGAAATAAGAATATTCATATTTCTGAAGGGCAGCTCTAGCTTTGCTGCACTAACCTTTTCAAGACATGGATTTGAAATATTTATACCTGTAACAATCACTCCTTACTTTTTAAAGATTTTTACAGACATCAATTCACATTGTACCTGGACTAGAACAATGTGTCGTAAATCACGCTTCTAATTAACTACCTAAATATCTGCTAAAGCAAATTAATTCCTATTATATATTCTGATCGATCACGTACAATCATTCTCTTTAAACGTATATAGCCGGCTGATATCCAATGTTGTCATTATAATTCCTTGTAAGACCGTGGGATATAAGACAAAGGATGTGATTCCAAAAACCTTGGAAGGGGATGAATTGGTCCTAGCCCAACTGCTATTGCTCTATGCTGGACTCATGGAAGCATGGATTATATTATGAGAAGATTCTAAATTTATTTAATACGGCAAAACTTTGAAGTAATCGCTGCGAAAACAATGAATCTATCGGTTAGTGTATGAGATCATATCTCTTGTGAACTCTCAATTCAGAGTTCTTTTTGGTTCAGACAACAAGGCTGAGGGGATTGTACGTCGATTGGAGTCTGAGCTGTGAGGCGTTAAAAATAGCCTAAGACCCAGTTTGATTTATAAGGGTTTTGTCTATTAGTTCTTGAATCCTGTCTGGAATCACTTCACATGAAAAGCTTAATTTGTTGGGTTGTGAACTAAAAATATTATCGAGGTATTTTAAATCATGACATTCTTGGGCGGAACTATACCTTACTTCCGACAAATCTCCACCTTGGCTAAAATCTATCGGCATGAACACCTTGAAGATCAAACTTGTGTTTTTCGATAATGCATATTGTTTCCATTTATGTTAAGATGGTGATTCGTGTGTCGGACGATACCGTGCATTCAAGAAGGACTAAAACCCGAATCATTAATGTTGGGTGTTCAGGCTATTCGATACCGTATCAACTGCATCAGATTGCCTTTGTGAACCCTATTTGGACAAACTAATAAAGAACTCTTCTCGCGGTGACGTAGCTGCTTAGCGCACCATGATAAATCTGGCATTTGTTTTCCTCTTTCTTCAATTCTATCTGTCAAATATTTTCTTTTTTTTTATTTACCTCAAGTCTTAATTTCTAAGTAAATTACAAACCATATAATTTTGTAAACTAACAAATTCTTGTCCCTATAAATAACACCCCATGGCTTGCTTAATGGGGGTCCTTGCATCTACACATGAAATGTCTCCTGGCCTATATCTTCAACCTGATCACCACCACCTCCTCCTTCAACAAATCTACAATGAGCACTATGAACACGACGACGGAAACAGCCTTGAGCTCACCATATCAAGGATCCCCAAGCTATCTCCTTACCCCGGCTCTCATTACTTCCCTCCAACTTTCGATTCAAACTTACACTACCAAAGGCCTCCTCCACTTGAGTCACCAAGACAATGCAAAAGGAAAAGAACCGAACGGGACTCGACAAACTCCCTCCGTTTTCGCGACCATGTCAGCACTTACAAGCAGAAGTTCTCGGCTTTGGAAGATGTTCAGGATGAGATCATCAAACGCGAAGAAATTGTTGAAGAATCAATGAACAATAATGGCGATGGCATGAGACTAGTCCAACTTTTAATCTCGTGTGCCGAAGCGGTAGCTTGTCGCGATCGAGCCCAAGCCTCGATTTTACTGTCGGAGCTCAAAGCTCATGCATTAGTGCTTGGAACGGCGTTTCAACGAGTCGCTTCTTGCTTTGTCCAGGGATTGTCCGATCGTTTGGAGCTGCTTCAGCCTCTTGGGGCAGTCGGTATCGTTATCGGGCCGACGATCAATGCAGCGACGGAGCAAAGAGTGGAGGCATTGCATCTGGCTTATGAATTGTGCCCGTATATCCCATTCGGGCATTTCGTGGCCAATGCTTCGATTTTGGAAGCCTTTGAGGGAGAGATTTTGGTGCATGTGGTAGACCTAGGGATGACCCTAGGCCTGCCGCATGGCCAGCAATGGCGAGATCTTATTGAAAGTCTCGCCAATCGAGCGGCGGGTCCACCGGTTCGCCGAATTCGAATTACTGGTGTCGGTACTTCTACCGACAGGCTCGAAACCATCGGGATTGAGTTAGAATCATACGCAAAGAGCTTAGGTGTGCATCTTGAGTTCTTCTTGATCAGAAAGAACTTTGAGAACTTGAAAGCCTCGGACTTTGAGATTGAAGAAGGGGAGGTGCTCGCAGTGAGCAGCGTGTTGCAGCTGCATTGTGTCGTGAAAGAGAGCCGAGGCGCTTTAAACTCCGTGCTCCAAATGATCCACGAGATTTCGCCGAAAGTATTGGTGCTCGTAGAACAGGACTCGAGCCATAACGGGCCTTTCTTTCTAGGGAGGTTTATGGAGGCATTGCATTACTACTCGGCGATTTTCGATTCGTTGGATGCCGCATTGCCTAAATACGACACTAAGCGCGCGAAGGTCGAGCAGTTTTACTTCGCAGAGGAGATTAAGAACATTGTGAGCTGCGAGGGCCCTGCGAGAGTCGAGAGGCACGAGAGAGTCGACCAGTGGAGGCGGAGGATGAGCCGGGCTGGGTTCCAGCCTTCGCCGATTAAAATGATGGCGCAAGCGAAGCAGTGGCTTAACAAGATCAAGGCTTGTGAGGGATTCACTGTCGCCGAAGAGAAAGGCTGCTTGGTCCTTGGCTGGAAATCGAAGCCGATTGTTGCGGCTTCGTGCTGGAAATGTTAGAGAAAAATAATTCCCAGGTTTGTGTTTGAATAAAAGAGCACATGGTGTTTTGGGCTAGCTTGTGCAGGTTCAGGTTTGTGTTTGCTTGGACTGTTGAAATAAAAGATTGGTGTTTTGTTCAGGATTTGAGCAGCCATTCTGATTTTTCCTCCCTTTCTCCAGGAAATATTGGGTTTTTGAGGGAAAGATTTAGAGTGTGGATATGATTTTCTCATGTACATGGCTACCAACATATTTTGATTTATTTCTTAATTAAGCGTGACAGATTTTCCTGCCAGTTTGAATAACTGGCGAGATTACTTGTAAAATTTATCTTAATATAATTCAGAAATGCTTCATATATTACTATAGATCAATATGTGATAATCAATTACAATGGATCAGATAATGCTGGATTAATGTATAAGCGAAAAATGTGCTCAGTAATTTATCAAGAATTAGTCACAAATGCTGCATCCGCAATGTGATGGTTAGAACAAATTGAGAACCATTGGAATGTATGGAGGCTTTTGAGACCAAGAAAAATTATTCTACTTACTAGATGCATGTATCGGATCATAAAAGATAAAATTTTAAAGGGCAAATTGTTAAAAAACCTCGGGCAGGTTTTTCCGCTGACGAAACCAGCGGTTGTCAAAAAACCCTTGGAAAATTTCCTATCATATTTATATAGTTGCCATCTATATCTGATGGATCTCTGGATCTCTTTCAGATGTTATCTCCCGTTGATCTGCTGCGAGCGCTGATGGACGGCTGAGATTGAGTTGGAGGGTTGCCTCCTGGAGCATGTGGATCTCAATGGGTGTTGTGTGGTTGAGGCCGAGCTACTTGCAAAGAAGTCCCGGGGTGGTTGCGCCACCGAGGACCCTCCGACGATCAAGTTTGACGGGGTATTTTGGCGGAGTAACGGCCTGTTAGGGTCAGAATCGCTTACCTGAGTCGTCAGAGAGAGGGGTTTATATAGTGGCAGCAATGGGCAGGCGGGCGCAAGATTCACGCCGGCCGTTACGCCCTTGGCGTCACGCCCGCGTGATAGGCGGGATTCCCCATTAATGACGAGATATGCTCGTTGATGGGGGATCGTGATGGCGTGGAACGCGGGATCATGGGTGGCGGATATCTCGCGCCTGGCGAGATTCGTGGAGCCGTGGCGGAGGCGTCTATGATCGGTGCTGTGGGTCGGTCGATGAGACCGAGAAAGATAAGCTCGGCGGGAGGCTCGAGAACGAGCGGGAGGCCGAGGCATCTTGGTTCTGTGATAGCTTGGAGGCGAGCTAGGGGTGACCTGGAAGGCCACCGAAGGTCGGTAACATCCTCGGGTCGCAGTCCCGGGGTGTGCTTCCATCGTAACGTTCTTGATCTTTTCTTGTAAGCTCTGGGACACGTCATCTGCCACGTGTCATGATCTGGGGAGTCACCGATATCGAGCATCATCATTAGCCCCCCACTCTCGTCTCGACCCATTCTTGGGTCGGGTCGAGAGTGGACTGACCAATCACCCGGGGTGAGCTCTTACTTGAAGATATCGTCGGTGCGTATTCCCGGGCAATTAGTCGTATTTTCTTGATGACGTCAGCGGATCAGGGGAGAGATCTCGCATTAAAGAGGAAGCGCCGGTTTGTGCGTACGTTCGTCGATGCGTCAGCCCACGTGTCTGGCGCTGGTTGGCTGACGAGACGGGCCGCAGGTGTTCCCGCGCCCGATGGGACGCGCCCAATGTGAGTGCGACAGGTGGAACGTTGTCGGCCGTTGGTTGCGAAGTATCGTTTTGGCGGGAGGCGATCGGAGCCGTAGGATGTGTACACCGACAGCTATAAATAGAGATGGGATCCCTATCAGGGCCCATACATCACCATAATTTCCTCTTCCCTAGTCGTGTTAGCTCGGCGCTCTTCTCCTTAGGTCGGATTCCTTGCGTTTTCTCTTCCGAGGACTCGTCCCTTTGATCAGGTTAGATGTCTTCTACCAAAGAGTCTGTAGAAGTAGTCCGGGTAGAGTCTAGGGAGTCTTCTGCAGCTTCCTCTTTTGCTTCTTCCTCTTCCTCTTCTGAGTCGGGGTCCCCCCAGGGAGTTAGAGCTAGTCATGCTTCCCGGGGTCGCGTGACGGGGGCGGTCCCCAGAGCGCAGGTCATGGATGCTCTTGGTGTGTCATCCACGCTGAGGAACGCGGATGAGCTCGCCACCATCCGGACTCGTTTCCACATTCCTCCCGGCTACTCGCTTCGTCTGGCCGAGGAGGGGGAAAGGGCAGACCAGGTGAGGGGCAAGGATATTGCCTTGTACCTGGAAGCCTTTTGGGCCGGGATGCGCCTGCCCTTCTCCCCTGAGATGAGTGCGGCGTTGAATTGTTTTGGATTATCCCCGGGACAGTTAGTGCTGAACTCTTGGAGGATTCTCCTTGGGGTCCTGGTCTGGTTGAAATTACGTCTGATCCCTTTTAGCTGGAGCCTTCTCGTTTCTTCTCTTTGCTACAAAAACCATCCCGGCGCTCGCAGGGGCGAGCCGAGTTGGGTGTACATCTCTTTTAGAAAACAACGGGGGAATGCTGCCGTGTCGGGGGTCGTCGTAGTACCTTCTTCCATCCATGATTGGAAGAAAAAGTTTTTGTTTGTTGAGCCGCCGGAGGGTGAGGATTGGCCTGTGCCCATCCAGTGGTACGGGGCCAGTTGCCCGCGGGTGAGTCGGTCGAATGATCCCGGCATGTTGGCGGTGTCGGAGTAGGAGCCCCTCCTCCTGGCGGATGTGTTGCTGTCTGAGCGGGCCCTCGGTTGGGTCGGGCTCAGCCCCGCCCAGTTTGCGGGTAAGTTAGAAGTTTTCAGGTGACCTGTTTTAGACTTGTGTATTCTTTAACTTTTCTGGCATTGCTGATTCCTATGCATCTTCGTCTTATGCAGAACTCATGGACCTAAGCAAATTCCGGTCAGCCCTGGTCGAACAGAAGAAGGGGAAGAAGGCCGGAGGTGCTGGCCCTTCTCGCCCGTCGTCAGCTCCGGCTCCACCGGCGGCCGCTCCATCCAGGCGCCCAAGCATGCCCCGGGCCCCAGAGTCCAGTCGTGCGCCGAGCCGAAAGCGTGCTCGGGAGCAAGAGCCCCGGGCACCGGAGGTGGGAGGCTAGACTGGTTCTCCCGCGTCGCTCTTCAAGAGGTTTCATAGGACGGTGCCCCGCTCCCCGACTTCCCCGATCCTCGTGGACGATGGGGAGCTTCGCTTCGAGGTGCCCTCGGGGCTTTCCGTCGCCGACAGCCTGCTTTCGGAGATGGAAAGATCGGCCGGGGGCAGAATCCCTCGGGGGACCCTTCGGGCCCAGATGGCGGCCATAGCTCAAGAGGCCGTTCAGGTTAGTGTTCGCACCCCACTTGGTTCTTCATGCGATGTTTTTGCTCGCGAGATTGGGTGCCTCCCTTTTCTCTTTAACCCTCCTTTGTTTTCTTCAGGTCCTCCAGCACATTGCCCTTGTCGTCAACATGGAGGACGAAGAAATTGCCCCGGCGATGCGAGTCGCGGGTGAGTTCTCCTCGCGGGAGGAGAGCTCAAGGCTAGAACTGGAGGCGGCGGTGGAGAGGTTTGCTGCTCTTGAAGACCGGGTGGTGGCCGGGGATCGGGAGATCGCCAAGTACCAAGAGGCCGCCCGAGCCGCCAAGGCCAAGTTAGAAGACTCCAGGGTGCTCGTCGCCACCCTGAAGAAGACGGTGAGTACCCTCCGGAGGGAGAACGAGACGGCGAAGGAGGGAACGAGGCGTACCGAGCTTCGAGCGTCGAAGGCGGTGGAGAACTACAAGAAGTCGGATCAGCTCTACACCGACCTCACTGGAGCCGCCACCGTCGTTTGGCACGACGCCCTCGACGCCGTCAAGGCCGTGATGCCGGAGTTCCCTGACGGCGAGATCCGGGGTGAGTACCCCCTCGGGGATGACGCGCAGGAGGATGCCCCTGGAAACGCTGCAGGGGGAGAGGCTCCCAGTGGGAGCGTTGGGGATAAGTCGGTTGCCCCGGCCTCCGGCGCCGAGGCTCCCGCTGTGGGTGCCGACCCTCCAGATGCCACCCCGGTTGTCGCGGTGGGAGCGCAACTCATCGATGTTCTCCCCAGCCCCGAGGCCTGAGCTTCCTCGTCTCCTTTTCTTTTTGCGCTAAAATTTTGTAAGCCTCCGGGCGTTTTTGTAAGGCTGGGGAGCCCATAATACCTTTGTAAATACTTCCGACATTTTATGAATAAAAAATCTTTTTGCAGTAGTCTTTGTGTGCGCGTTTTCCCTTTGTTTATGGTAAACATTTTTATTTGTGCGGTACTGCTTTCATGTTTAGGTCGGTTTTTTGTCTAGCGATCGCACGTCGAGTTGAAGTCGACCATTTTCCAATTGTGCAAAGACCGGTGAAAGGTCGGTATCTCCATGGCCCCGAAGTCGAAGTGGAGATCGTTAAGCAAAGACGTGGAGGAAGTTGAGCAGTGAAGCTGCTCTGTGGCCTCTTGATGAGGGC
Organism: Agapanthus africanus; assembly: GCA_030015575.1. Classification (NCBI taxonomy): domain Eukaryota; kingdom Viridiplantae; phylum Streptophyta; class Magnoliopsida; order Asparagales; family Amaryllidaceae; genus Agapanthus; species Agapanthus africanus. The sequence goes on from JASDDO010000166.1 coordinate 370,791, forward strand.
TTTGATCCTTGGCGTCAGTGGGCAGTGAACTACCAGCCATGGATGGACCGAGCAGGGTAGCTGCTCGGTTGCCTCTTGATGATGGCTTTGGATCCTTGGCGTCGGTGGGTAGCGAACTACCAGCCATGGATGGACCGAGCAGGGTTGCCGCTCGGTTGCCTCTTGATGAGGGCTTTGGATCCTTGGTGTCGGTGGGTAGTGAACTACCAGCCATGGATGGACCGAGCAGGGTTGCCGCTCGGTTGCCTCTTGATGAAGGCTTTGGATCCTTGGCGTCTGTGGGTAGTGAACTACCAGCCATGGATGGACTGAGCAGGGTTGCCGCCCGGTTGCCTCTTGGTGAGGGCTTTGATCCTTAGCGCGGGAGGGCATTGGGAGGCGTGCTAAGGATGGACCGAGCAGGGTTGCTGCTCGGTTGCCTCTTGATGAGGGCTTTGAATCCTTGGCGTCGGTGGGTAGTGAACTACCAGCCATGGATGGACTGAGCAGGGTAGCTACTCGGTTGCCTCTTGATAAGGGCTTTGGATCCTTGGCGTCGGTAGGTAGTGAACTACCAGCCATGGATGGACCGAGCAGGGTTGCTGCTCGGTTGCCTCTTGATGAGGGCTTTGGATCCTTGGCGTTGGTGGGTAGTGAACTACCAGCCATGGATAGACCGAGCAGGGTTGCTACTCGGTTGCCTCTTGATGAGGGCTTTGGATCCTTGGCGTCGGTGGGTAGTGAACTATTAGCCATGGATGGACCGAGAAGGGTTGCTGCTCGGTTGCCTCTTGATGAGGGCTTTGGATCTTTGGCGTCGGTGGGTAGTGAACTACCAGCCATGGATGGACCGAGCAGGGTTGCCGCCCGGTTGCCTCTTGGTGAGTGCTTTGATCCTTCGCGCGGGAGGGCATTGGGAGGCCTGCTAAAGATGGACCGAGCAGGATTGCTGCTCGGTTGCCTCTTGATAAGGGCTTTGATCCTTAGCGCGGGAGGGCATTTGGGAGGCCTGCTAAGGATAGACCGAGCAGGGTTGTTGTTCAGTTGCCTCTTGATGAGGGCTTTGATCCTTGGCTTTGGTGGGTAGTGAACTACCCGCCATGGATGGATCGAGCAATGAAGTTGCTCGGTGGATTCGCAAAGTTCTATCCGACTTTCCCCGATGTGTGAACATCGGGAAGAGGAACCGTTTTGGTCGACACGTGTCATGAACGCGCGAGGAGAGGCGAAGCGTAAGAGCCGCGTCGTTCCGATTTCACCGAGAAAGGCGGGATATTCACCGCGTGGTGGTACAGTAGTGGAAGAGGCGGGCGACTGTTGGACTCTTAGGGTGGGGCTATAAAACAGAGGGCGTGTTGATCACTCCTTTCTTCATCCCCCAGCGTTAGAATGGACACTTTCCCTTTCACCATCCCCGAGATCATCTCTTTCGAGGACGTATACCTATACGACCAGCTGTGCTCCGAGGATACGCGGCAGGCGGTGATCGGGCGTGTGGAGGACCATTTCGGCCGACTGCTTCCCCGGCGCTCACCCCTGCTTCAGCTGTTGATGTACTCAATTTGGAGGAGGTCTCCGGGGTTGGATAACCCCTTCTCCGAGGAGCTGCAGGACGAGGCGCTCGACAAGGTGCGCTCGATCTTCCTGCTCGGCCTCATCTCGAAAGCCAGGCACGACCGATGCTTGGCCCTTATTATGGAGTGCTTCAAAAAGAGGTACATCGTGAGCCAAGGCGCAGAGGGCGGAGCGTCGGGTGCTTCCGTGGCATCCTGGGTTCGTGTGCAACATCGGTGGGAGCAGGCCGTAGAGGCTAGGGTTCGGCTAGCGGAAATCTACTCTGAGTATCACCAGGAGTATTTTCTCGATCCCGTTCCGCCTCTGTTGTAAATTTTTCCTTTTTCTGTAAGGCGGAGGAGCCCGTAGTACCTTTTGAATAAATAAGATTTCCCTTTATGCGATGCTCTATTGTTGTCCTTTTATTATTAAAAAGAAAGAACCTAAGAAATATTTACATCACTTTTGTTAAAGAAGAAATATACATGCGTAGATATTCTTTTCAGAGGTACAGCTTGAGCTTCTCAGCGTTGTAAGGTCGTGGAAACTGGCGACCATTCGCGTCTTGTAAACGATAGGCTCCGCCGGGCAGGATCTCAGAGACGAGGAAGGGACCGTCCCATTTTGGGGAAAATTTATGCAGCTTGCCTTGCTCGACGAACTCGTTCTGCCTTAGGACTAAATCTCCGGTCTTGAAGAAGTGACGCTTGACTCGTGCGTTGTAGAAACAGGCGGTTTGCTGTTGATAGGCGGCAGCTCTGATCTGAGCCCGGTCCCTTTTTTCTAACAAGATGTCCAGGTTAGTTCGGAGAGCTGAGGTGTTCGCTTCGTTGTCGAAATGCTCGACCCGGTGACTGGGGAGCCCGATCTCCGCTGGGACCATTGCCTCGGCACCATAGCAGAGGCTGAAAGGGGTTTTCTCGGTGGGGGTTTTCTTTGACGTGCGAAGGGCCCATAAGACCCGGGGTAATTCCTCGACCCAACTTCCTTGGCGTCCTTCTAAGCGTGTCCGAAGACCTCGGAGGACGTCCTGATTAGCGACCTCGACTTGCCCGTTGCTGTCACGCCCCGCTTCCCGGTGTACGAGCAGAGGGCGCGACGAGGGCGCGACGTATTTACTCAGAAGTAAATACGCTAAGCGTAACTAAGCAATATAAAAAAAATATACACACGAGACAAATGCAAATGAACAACAACTTTATTTATTCACATTCTTTTTACAATACATGGAAAAGTAAATACGTGGAATGAAAAGCAATGCCTAAACTGTGGTATAACAGAAATGGAAATGCAGAATGTAAAAGAAAAAGTACAAGTGTAACTACAGCTCGGGATCTTCAGTAAACTGGTCCAAGTCTTCGGCGCTGGGCTCGATCTCTTGAAGGTCTGAATCACCTGACAACATTCCAAAGAAGAAAGAGAAGGAATGTCTTCAGCGAACAATCGCTCGGTAAGTCCCAAAGATAAGGGAGAAGTAGAATAGACAGAGAGAGAATGTAGCTTTTAAAGTTATATTATATTGTTAACGTTGTTGTTTGTAGCTTGGTACAGAAGGATACCAGTGTATACGAGAGGAGTCTCTATATGCCAGAGACTAAAGGCAAGTGGAGTACAAGGAACCGTTTATGCCACGGTACAGCAACAACGAAATATAGGTTAGGTGTCTTAAAAGTTGCAGTTTCGTGCCACTTCTAACACCGTCCATACCAATCTACCCCTTAAACCCCACGATATCTTGATTGTATTGTTTGTATTGTATTGCAACTTGTATTGTCTTGTAATATAGATTGTAAAATGGGATGACTTGCCGAAACCATGATATCAGTAAATGGATGTAACTGGAGAATCATGGATGTGACTGGAGAATCATGTAAATGGAAGTATATCCATGGTTCGGTTCGGTCAATATAGATTGAATAGATTGAACAGATTGAATATATGGATTCATATTGAATTGTAGTTTGTACTTGAATCATATTCAAGTCAGATTGTTTATAATGAGACTCAGTCTGAGTCAGACAATTAGAAAAGAAATTGAATCCTGAATTAGGTTTTGATGTTATAGGTAACCGCTGCACATGGGCGGCAGGATTTGTGTCTTTTTCAAAGACGATTACCGTATTGATAACACCGTTTGTTAAGTTGTCTACCTTAAATAGGCAAGCACCCACTTCTCCGGCTCCCTGAGGCTCAAGAGATTGGTTCCGCTTAAACCTATATTTACTAGGGTCCTTATTGTAATTTATAAAACTTGAGGGGTTTTTATGTAAAAATAATTTTGTACAGTTTTCAAAATACACCTCAAGTATTTAATTATCGTCTTTAGAGTTTTCATATATGTAGATTTTATATATGTGACATTTCTAGTGAATAAAACATATTTTCATAATATATGGTATTTAATTGTAAAGTATTGAACTTGTATAGAATTGCATGTTATTTTCATGTAAAGTGATTCTTTTGACTTAGAAAAGTTGGAATATTTATATTATATAAAAAATAGATATTTTGATGATACACACACACACACACATATATTTATAAAAATAATTTAATTTATTATTTTTCTAAAAATCTCATTTTATTAAGATATTTGTATTTTTAAATATTTCGAGAGCGAATGCTCCTTGCGGAGGTCTGCATCTCGCACTACTAAGCCCGAGGATATACGATAATCCGCACCATCCCGAACGGGTTCCCCAAAATGGGTTGTAGCGGCGCTTTGCAAGATTTATTTAAAATACAAAATCTTATAGAAAAAGGTTTTTATAAGATAAATGTATTTTAAGTGTAAATTCGTATTACCGTATTCTATATTTCCGAAAGGCATCGTGCTATATTGTATATGAGTGTTGTGAGGAGGTAGGTCATTACCTCGTGATCTATTTAAAGGTATAGCAAGAAATATGATGTTTTAATGTCGAAACTAAACTACATGGTATTTTACTGAAAAAGTACGATAAAAATTTCAATATGAAATATTTTGCTATGGAACTTGTTCATGATATTTTGTTAATGTTTAATAGTCAAGATGTGAGGGTTTGGTATGTTTGTATTTAAGAAAAGATGGAATTTGTTAAAGAAAACCGAATCGGAAGTCGGATTAACTCTGCTTCCGTCGGGTTTTAGAAATACGATTTTTAAGAATAGAATAGAGAATGTCACGCTCCGCTTCCCAGAGTACGCTAAATAGGCACGTGACATAGCCAACCATGCTACCTATGGATAGAAAAAAATACTTCCACAGTCACATTACGGCTGTAGAGATATCAAGAACATGAAAGTAGACTAAACTATCTAGTACATGTCCGTGAGCCAGAATAAATGAGTCAAGAAATGATAATATGCGGAAGCAAAAGATACAATAAGTGAACCACCTGGAAAGTAAAACTGCGTACCGATAGGATCTTCACCGCTCGGTCTAACAGCGGCAATACTCCTGATCAGTTTGCAACAAAGGTAGAGGATCTGGGCCATGCAAAACCCAGACGTCAGCGCGTCATAACATCAAGCAATAATTTATAAACAGGGTAGCAAGACATGCAAGTATAATCATAAAAGGTAAAGCAATTGTAACAGTAATATAAATCAGGGCAGTGACAGGTAGTGTGCAGTGAGTAATCTAAACCGGTCTATTGGGTTAAAATACTCTCAAGTCTTTGAAATCAATTTGATGAATCATCGATATAACTCAATAGTATCCCGTGCGTGTCCGGGACCACGGTCAAGATTCTCGGGCTGAATCCGAGACGTGCCGCTAGGCAGTAAAAGGTAGCATGTACAGATGAGTGATGTCAGCATCATCACCCCGGGGTTGGCCTAGCCCGTAAGACTGATCAGAACAGGTATAGAACTGTCGAGTTACAAGTCAGGTTTCATCATTGATTTTCCCATACCCCCAAGTTATATGTGTTCAAGTCAGGTATTTAAGTAATCAAGAACTAATGCCAACACATGAGCAGATAGGTGCAGGTTTGTCTGGATAGACAACAGGAACGGCCCGTAAGGACTACATGTCAGGTTTGTTGGCATTAGATACAAGATCAGGTAACAGGTCAAGCCATGGTATATCAGGTCAGGTCAAGTAGTGTACGGTACCATGTCGGGTCAAGTAATATGTGTGTAGCAAGTCATGTCAGGGTGTAAAAGATATCATGTGGGTGCTCATAATCAACTAACATAATCATGGTTATAAATAAACAAGCATGGGTATCAACAACACAATAAATTGGCACATGTAATAGGTTAAGCAATATGTGCAGATTAAACTACTTAGCTGTACGGTTATCAGTTTGTGTTTTCAGAGATGGTTTCAACATTATATGAATATAGTATGACAAATATGGATGTTAAAATCAGGTTAATAAGCATTAAGTAATCTAGGGATGCAATGACATGTATAATATGTTCAATGGATGCAATTATAACTAAAACCGGTTAAAGATGCGCACGGATGTCCGAAAAGTTATAAAACTATAAAATGGTAATGTGGGATGTACAACTAAGCAATATGTGATATAAATATTGATATAATAATATTAGTATGGATAGCATATTCAAAGCGATTAATAACTATAAAAGTGGTATTGATTAACCATGCACAAGAAAGTTCCGTTCAGAAATTCAGCGTCACCCTCATTTGTAAAATAGCTTAAAAATAACAAACGTTCTCCAAAAGGGATGTGTGTTATACCAAAATAAAGATAATTCAATAAGGTTTTCATTTTTATAAGTATAAGTATCTCAGGTTGTCCATACAAAAAGCTATGAACATTCGAAATTGAAAGTTTGCTGCTGGAATTTCCCTGGACAGCAGTTTAGAGACATATTCATTTGCATTTTACGTTATTTAAAAAATTTATTTTGCAAGTAAATATTTCATAGAGTTATAGTATTCTGAGTTAGCTTCGCAACGAACTAAAGAACGTATACTAATAATTTTTTTATGATTTATAATGAATTTTATAAGATAAGGTGTACAGTAAATTTCAGATTTGTCGTATCCGCTTTGCGACGACGTTTCATGCGTAAACTATAATATTTTCAAATGTATAACATTATAAAATGCAGATTATAAACTAATTAAAGATAATAATAAGAAATATTATGACGATATATATATTTTAAATGATATGGATGCAGTATAATGTAAACTAGTATGTCACAAGATAAGTTTTCATGATCTAGATTTAAAATGATATAAACGGATGTAAACGGAACATTGAAACGTTATAAAATTAAACATGGGGTACTAGATTTAAACTATAGGTATGGTATTTATTTAAATATGTATAAAATGAATTATATAGCATGTAGCAAGATTAACTTGCCTAGACGGAAGAACGGATGTGTACGGAACGTCCTTCGTCGGCGAAATGTCGCGACGCGCGCACGGTACACGGAACGGTTCCAAACAACGCACGAGGGTGATCACGCAAGTTAGGTGCGTTCACTGGATCACTCGAATCTTCAGCGACGAGCACGGCTCCGGCGGTGATCACCGGGATCAAGAAACAAGATCAAGAAAAAGAAAGAAGAAAGAAGAATAAGAGGCTGTGTATTAAATAAGGAAAGAAAAAAAATAAATAAATAAAAAATATATAAATATATATATGCAGAGGAGAGAAAGAGAGAGAAAGGGGTTGTTATTAAGGTTTAGATTTTAATTTAAAAAGATTTTGTAAGTTATAAATATTTTAAACTGTTAAATTTTAATAAAGATATTAGCTGAAATAAAATTGGATTTTCTGGTAAATACAAATTTAGTCCAAAACATGCCCGAGTCGGGTCTAAAATTTTGGATTTGAAATATGGAAATTATTAGCAAGTTCCCAAAATTAAAATGAAAGATTATGTAACAGAAATGCATACCCCCAAGAACGGACGCACGTACGTGCGCGTAGCCATCCAAACACGTCCGTTTATCTGAACGAGACGAGAACACGATACAAGGACGCTACCACAGGGTTAGGGGTATCAAGCAGGTTATAAAATGCAATTTTAAATTATTTTTCGTGATTTAAATTATTATATGCAAAAGATGCGATACTAGACAAAATATCAGTATATACTAAATCATGAGATGTACTAGTCCATGCAACAAGTCAAGATAATTTATAAATAAGAGTCAAACAGGTTCAAGCAAGCGGGTCGGGTCGAATGCAATATAAAGTGTAAAATACCATTCGCACCCAAGATACGCTAAATCAAGAAATATCACTAATAAAGAAAATACGAGAACTGGAATTGGTATAAATGAACTAGGGTGTTACATTATACCCAACTACAAAAAGAATTTCGTCCTCGAAATTCCCAAGACAAGAGAAGATAACAACCAAGAAACTACAAGAATAAGTATGGAAATCTCCGTCGAATTTCATCTTCACGTTCGCAAGTTGATTCTCCATGTGAGCGATCACTCCAAGAAACAAGTACAAGAGGGATAATTTTGTTCATAAGAACATTTTCTCTTCGATCCACAATTGACATCGGTCGCTCCTCAAAGGTTAAATCTTCTCGTACAGTCTGCTCCGAATGATCCAACACATGTGTTTCATCTCGAACATACCTACGGAGTTGAGGTACGTAACACACGTCATGAACATTCACCAAAGATTGTAGTAACACCAAACGATATGCCACTTCTCCAACACGCTCAAAATCTCAATAGGTCTAACGAATCGAGGACTAAGCTTTCCTCGACTTCCGAAACGAATCACCCCTCTAGTCGGTGATACCTTCAAGAATACCAAATCACCAACAGCGAACTCTAGAGGTCTTCTCAACGTATCTGCCTAACTCTTCTGTCGGTCTTGTGCTGCTTTCATATGATTCCGGATAGTGTTAACCTTCTCAACTGTTTGCACGATCAAATCCGGTCCAAAAAAATTTTCGTTCTCCAATATCGTCCCAATAAACAGGTGAACGACATTTGCGACCATACAATACTTCAAATGGAGCCAACTGAATAGTCGTCTGGAAACTGTTATTGTAACCAAATGTAGATAATCCTCCCAAGAACCCTTGAAGTCTAACATGCAAGCTCTCAACATGTCTTCAAGAGTTTGGATCGTTCTCTCCGACTGGCCATCTTCCTGAGGATGATAAGCTGTGCTAAATTTCAATCGAGTCTCTAAACTTTCCTGTAAGCTCCTCCAAAAATGTGATAAGAAACGAGTGTCACGGTCGGACACGATGCTCACCGGTACTCCATGCAAACTTACAATCTCCTGCACGTACCGTTCAGCCAAAGTTTCTGTTGATTGACCAACTCGAAAAGGTATGAAATGAGCTGCCTTGGTCAATCGATCAACAATCAGCCAAACTGCACTGTTGCCCTTATTGGACTCCGCGGTAGACCCGTCACGAAATCCATGGTTATATGTTCCCACTTCCATTGAGGAATCGGAGGTGGTTGCAATAAACCAGCAACCCTTTGATGTTCAGCCTTAACTTACTGACACACCAAGCACTTCGCTACAAAGCGGGCATCTCCCGTTTCAAGCCTTCCCACCAGAAATGCTGCCATATATCTCGGTACATCTTCATGCCTTCTGGATGTTACGGAATATGCTGAGCTGTGCACCTCCTTCATAAGTTCTTCGCGAATGTCTCTTTTTGGCACACACAAACGGTTACCGTAACACAACGAACCATCTTCATGAATCAACAAGTCCGTTCGAAGTCCAGTTTCAACCCGTTCTCGAAACTTCTGCAATCCAGGGTCCTGTAACTGCGCTGCTGTAATATTCTCGATCAACGACGGCTGTACTTGCAGCTGTATCAACTATCCCGAAGAATGCGGTAGCACAATCTCCAACTCGAATCTCCGAAAATCCTCAATAAGCTCCTTCTGTGCAGTCAACATCCGAATTGCTGGCAACCGACTAAGCGCATCCGGCACTACATTAACTTTCCCCGGATGGTACTTAAGATCAAGATCGTAGTCAGCCATCAGTTCCAACCATCTACGCTGCCTCATGTTAAGCTCTTTCTGTGTGAACACGTACTTTAGGCTTTTGTGATCGGTGAATACTTTGACCCTTTCGCCCAACAAGTAGTGTCACCAAATCTTCAAAGCGAAAATCACAGCTGCTAGCTCTAAGTCATGAGTTGAGTAATTCTTCTCATGGGTCTTCAACTACCTCGATGCATAAGCTATAATTTTCCCATGCTGCAACAAAACACATCCCAATCCTTTCTCAGATGCGTCGTTGTGAATCACCAATCCTCCGGAACTGTCTGGCACGGTCAGAATATGAGCGGTTATCAATCTCTATTTCAATGCCTCAAAAGTTGACGCACACCTATCCGTCCACACAAATGGTACTTCCTTGCGCGTAAGCTTGGTCAGAGGCTCAGCCAAACGAGCATAATTCTCCACGAACCTTCTGTAATAACCGGCAAGTCCAAGAAAGCTTCTGATCTCAGCAACGTTCTTCGGAATCGGCCAATCTCGAACTGCTGCAATCTTTTCGGGGTCAACGGCGATTCCATCTCCGGATATGACGTGCCCCAAAAACTTCACTTCTTCAAGCCAAAACTTGCACTTGCTCATCTTTGCATATAATCTTTCTTGCCTTAATGTCTGCAGTGCGATCTTCAAGGGTTCCGCATGCTCTTCAATGCTCCTCGAGTAGACCAGACTATCATCGATGAGCACCACTATAAACTGGTCCAAGATCGGTGAAAAGATTCGGTTCATCAAGTCCATAAATATCGCCGGTGCATTCATGACTCCGAATGGCATCACTAAATACTTGTAATGTCCATACCAAGTTCGGAATGCAGTCTTGCAAATATCTTCTGATTTAACTCAGACCTGATGATATCCGGACCGCAAATCCAGCTTCGAGAATACCCTCGCGCCACTAAGCTGCTCGAACAATTCGCCAATGCGAGGGATCAGGTACTTGTTCTTAATAGTCACCCGATTTAATTCTCGATAATCGATGCACATCCTCCTTGTGCCATCTTTCTTCTTGACTAGAAGAACTGGAGCTCCCCAAGGTGAATTGCTGCTGCGAATTTAACCCTTCTCTAGCAATTCGGTAACCTGCTTCTTCACTTCTTCTAACTCCACTGGTGCCGTCGGATAGTACGCCTTTGAGATTGACGCTGCACTAGGAACAAGATCGATCGCGAACTCCACATCTTGTTTTGGCGGTAAACCCGAGATGTTCTCGAACACGTCCATGAAATCTCGAACAACAGCTGGCGCTTCATCCTTATCAACTTCCATCGACGAAAGAACATTATTTGTCGGCCTAGCCCTAACCTTGACTGGCCCGACAGAACTGCTTCCTCCAGAAAAACAAACTCCGGATGTCCGGGAATCTGGAAAATCACTTTCTTTGCCCTACAATCAATGTGAGCGTGGAAAGTGCCGAGAAAATCCATTCCCAAGACAACAACAAACAAAGGGATGCACCAGAATTGAATAATTCTAATGCGGGGAAGACATGATCAAGTAGGATACCTGAAACGATTTCACCTGAAGCCAAACACTGAAGAAGATAAGCACGGTAAACAGAATTCAAGCTTGCGATAAAACATGAACTGGAAAGCAAGAGAAGCAAGGTAATATAACGACCATGAAACAAGGAAGTGAATCAAGACTAGGACTCCAAGTTACTTAAATAGAGTACCGCATTGTAACCATGCTGCAGTTCATAGTTACAATCACATAACTCCACTCAAGTCGCCCAAATCCTAGTATCAGAATCAAGAAACAGGGAGAAACAATAGGGAACCAAAAAGATTTCAAGTCGAGATGCAAAGTGGTTTGCATATCGTCAAGGCAAAGGATAAGAGAAAGATATGATTCAAGAATCATGATAGCAATGTGGCAGGACATGTTCTTAATCACGAGTATTCTGATTCGTGTATTGGGTCCATTACCCGACTACAAAAGAATCAAACTCGATTAACCTATATCTTATGGCTCTGATACCAAACAAACCATGTCACGCCCCGCTTCCCAGAGTACGCTAAATAGGCGCGTGACATAGCCAACCATGCTACCCGTGGATAGAAAAAAATCCTTCCACGGTCACATTACGGCTGTAGAGATATCAAGAACAGGAAAGTAGACTAAACTATCTAGTACATGTCCGTGAGCCAGAATAAATGAGTCAAGAAATGATAATATGCGGAAGCAAAAGATACAATAAGTGAACCACCTGGAAAGTAAAACTGCATACCGATAGGATCTTCACCGCTCGGTCTAACAGCGGCAATACTCCTGATCAGTCTGCAACAAAGGTAGAGGATCTGGGCCATGCAAAACCGAGACGTCAGCACGTCATAACATCAAACAATAATTTATAAACAGGGTAGCAAGACATGCAAGTATAATCATAAAAGGTAAAGCAATTGTAACAGTTGTATAAATCAGGGCAGTGACATGTAGTGTGCAGTGAGTAATCTAAACTGGTCTATTGGGTTAAAATACTCTCAAGTCTTTGAAATCAATTTGATGAATCATCGATGTAACTCAATAGTATCCCGTGCGTGCCCGGGACCACGGTCAAGATTCTCGGGTTGAATCCGAGACGTGCCGCTAGGCAGTAAAAGGTAGCATGTACAGATGAGTGATGTCAGCATCATCACCCCGGGGTTGGCCTAGCCCGTAAGACTGATCAGAACAGGTATCGAACTGTCGAGTTACAAGTCAGGTTTCATCATTGATTTCCCCATACCCCCAAGTTATATGTGTTCAAGTCAGGTATTTAAGTAATCAAGAACTAATGCCAACACATGAGCAGATAGGTGCAGGTTTGTCTGGATAGACAACAGGAACGGCCCGTAAAGACTACATGTCAGGTTTGTTGGCATTAGACACAAGATCAGGTAACAGGTCAAGCCATGGTACATCAGGTCAAGTCAAGTAGTGTACGGTACCATGTCGGGTCAAGTAATATGTGTGTAGCAAGTCATGTCAGGGTGTAAAAGATATCATGTGGGTGCTCATAATCAACTAACATAATCATGGTTATAAATAAACAAGCATGGGTATCAACAACACAATAAATTGGCACATGTAATAGGTTAAGCAATATGTGCAGATTAAACTACTTAGCTGTACGGTTATCAGTTTGTGTTTTCAGAGATGGTTTCAACATTATATGAATACAGTATGACAAATATGGATGTTAAAATCAGGTTAATAAACATTAAGTAATCTAGGGATGCAATGACATGTATAATATGTTCAATGGATGCAATTATAACTAAAACCGGTTAAAGATGCGCACGGATGTCCGAAAAGTTATAAAACTATAAAATGATAATGTGGGATGTACAACTAAGCAATATGTGATATAAATATTGATATAATAATATTAGTATGGATAGCATATTCAAAGCGATTAATAACTATAAAAGTGGTATTGATTAACCATGCACAAGAAAGTTCCGTTCAGAAATTCAGCGTCACCCTGATTTGTAAAATAGCTTAAAAATAACAAACGTTCTCCAAAAGGGACGTGTGTTATACCAAAACAAAGATAATTCAATAAGGTTTTCATTTTTATAAGTATAAGTATCTCAGGTTGTCCCTACAAAAAGCTATGAACATTCGAAATTGAAAGTTTGCTGCTGGAATTTCCCTGGACAGCAGTTTAGAGACATATTCATTTGCATTTTACGTTATTTAAAAAATTTATTTTGCAAGTAAATATTTCATAGAGTTATAGTATTCTGAATTAGCTTCGCAACGAACTAAAGAACGTATACTAATGATTTTTCTATGATTTATAATGAATTTTATAAGGTAAGGTGTACAGTAAATTTCAGATTTGTCGTATCCGCTTTGCGACGACGTTTCATGCGTAAACTATAATATTTTCAAATGTATAATATTATAAAATGCAGATTATAAACTAATTAAAGATAATAATAAGAAATTTTACAACGATATATATATTTTAAATGATATGGATGCAGTATAATGTAAACTAGTATGTCACAAAATAAGTTTTCATGATTTAGATTTAAAATGATATAAACGGATGCAAACGGAATATCAAAACGTTATAAAATTAAACATGGGGTACTAGATTTAAACTATAGGTATGGTATTTATTTAAATATGTATAAAATGAATTATATAGCATGTAGCAAGATTAACTTGCCTAGACGGAACAAGAACGGATGTGTACGGAATGTCCTTCGTCGTCGAAATGTCGCGACGCGCGCACGGTACACGGAACGGTTCCAAACAACGCACGAGGGTGATCACGCAAGTTAGGTACGTTCACTGGATCACTCGAATCTTCGGCGACGAGCACGGCTCCGGCGGTGATCACCGGGATCAAGAAACAAGATCAAGAAAAAGAAAGAAGAAAGAAGAAGAAGAGGCTGTGTATTAAATAAGGAAAGAAAAAAATATATATATATATAAATATATATATATGCAGAGGAGAGAGAGAGAGAAAGGGGTTGTTATTAAGGTTTAGATTTTAATTTAAAAAGATTTTGTAAGTTATAAATATTTTAAACTGTTAAATTTTAATAAAAATATTAGCTGAAATAAAATTGTATTTTCTGGTAAATACAAATTTAGTCCAAAACATACCCGAGTCGGGTCTAAAATTTTGGATTTGAAATATGGAAATTATTAGCAAGTTCCCAAAATTAAAATGAAAGATTATGTAACAGAAATGCATACCCACAAGAACGGACGCACGTACGTGCGCGTAGCCATCCAAACACGTCCGTTTCACTGAACGCGACGAGAACACGATGCAAGGACGCTACCACAGGGTTAGGGGTATCAAGCAGGCTATGAAATGCAATTTTAAATTATTTTTCGTGATTTAAATTGTTATATGCAAAAGATGCGATACTAGACAAAATATCAGTATATACTAAATCATGAGATGTATTAGTCCATGCAACAAGTCAAGATAATTTATAAATAAGAGTCAAACAGGTTCAAGCAAGCGGGTCGGGTCGAATGCAATATAAAGTGTAAAATACCATTCGCACCCAAGATACGCTAAATCAAGAAATATCACGAATAAAGAAAATACGAGAAGTGGAATTGGTATAAATGAACTAGGGTGTTACAGAGAAGGGGGAGGTGGGGCTTACTGGAATTTAGCTTAGAAAAGAGGAAGGGGGAGTGTAGGTTCCGGTGCGTTGTTTCGTCGCCGGGAGCTCCTAGGGTCGTCGTCGGAAATTCGCCGAAGTTTCACCATTCGCTAACTCCACTTGTACACAAAAATTCTAGAGAGTTTTCTTGAGAGTTTGGACAGAGTTGTGAGTGAGGAGGGTGTGATTAGGGGTGCTATTTATAGGAAAAGATTAGGGTTAGGGTAGGTGAAAGGGTGTGAGAAAATGTATTAAAAATTGTATTAAAAAGAGTTTTAATTTGATTTTTAATCCTCTGTAATAATGCAGGGTTTTTAAAGTATACACGGGTTTTCAGAAGACCAAAAGACACAGGGTTCATGAAGGCAACTCGGCGATCCGACCGAGTTAAACAGGCCTCGCCGGCCGATCCAGCCGCGCCGCCGGCCGAGTCACGGCGAGTCGGGTGCCGTCTTATCGCCACGTGTCCGTCGTCGTTTGGTTTACCCCCTGGGACAGTTTGTTTTAGTGTGATCTTTGGTTTTACGTGTTTAGCACGTGTAGACTCTTGGGATTCTAAAAATATTAAAAGAAAACAATATTAAAAATAATGCGGGTGATGGGATTTGAACTCTGGTGCTTTGGTTCAGCAGTGCACGGTCTTACCAATGAGTTACAAGTGCTTTCTTGCTATTAAAAAGCAAAACAAACTTATAACTTGTGCTCAGGAAAAAGTACCCCTTTCTGTATTTTTTGAAAAATTGCACAAAAAGTTATACAGAAAGTTTAAGATTGTTACATTCTACCCTCCTTATAAAAATTTCGTCCTCGAAATTTGTAAAAGGAAAGTGTAACAGATTAAAGGAAAGTTTGGTGACTGAAGTACTGATAGTGTATGAAAAATAAAAAAACTGATACAAGGGTTTTAAAAATATGAAAGAGACTTATTAGTGTTACCTTGGTCAACTCTCTCGGCTTCTACGGCTGCTAAGGTGGAGGCTTGGCGTCTCGGCACATTTTTCTGTGTATGCCGGTACATCGATGCCTGACTGGATAGAGGTGGAGGTGGTGCTGGGAGTGCAAGAAGAAGTGCAGGAGCCTGGATAGCTGGCCGCTGCAGGTAGTTGGTGGGTGTGTGGGCTAAGTTGCGTCTATAGGGACGGGTTCCAATTCTATGATCGGATGCGCTACAAACTAGGCACAAGCCTTTTGCGCGCCTACAGTCTTTCCACAAGTGTCCAACCTGTTAGTTATATATATGCCCTAGAGGTCATTACTGTACATGCGATGTATATTGTAGTGGATGCTTGGACATATATAGGGAGGACTTTCTTTCTCGGCATGATATTATGCTATCTGGTTGCTCTTTATCTTAACATGTACACTTATTGTCTCTCTATTACATGTTGATAAAGCCCTTAGGATGAGTACTTTACTATCAGGATTATGATGCAGATCATACTAGTGGGGCAGAGGTAGTCGGTAAGTACATCCTTAGATTGTTCCTAGTCGTAGGAGTATCGAGACAGGGCATCGATACTCCAGAGTAGACTAGAGTATGCGCTTCTCGACCCATATGATGGGCGATGGATGATCCCATATCTATTGGTGTTTGACATCAGAGAAGGTATACGGGTGCTCAGCGGAGACTAGGTACACTGGATGGAATCGCCGAGAACTCCTAGATGGTATTATACCTATCGTCGGATAGCAGTTCTCTGGTGACACTGGTACAGGTTAGTCTGTAAACCCGAGATCGTCATAGAGTCTTGTGTGATTCCCACTGTGCTTTGATTTCCACAATACCACGGTCAAGAGATCGTGTAAAAAGGTGGTTTTTTGGGTATAGTCCCGAGTCACATGGAGGCAATGAGCGATAGGAGGGGTTTCGTCTCTCCCGGTATTGGGAGTTGATGTTGCGCTATGCTTGATTGGCCATAACAGGAAATGCCTGGCCAGGGTTGCTGAGATTTACTGGTAAGTGTTACCAGTAGTTTCTCGAACAGTTATGGACCTTGTATCGGCATGACTTATCAGGCTATTGGGGTCTGACGTTATACCACCCCCAGGTTGTGATATGCGACATATCAGACGAAGAGACCGGACTGTACGGTAGTGTTAATGATTGGATTCGCAGGATTACGAGCAGGCTTGCTTGTTGATCTTCTGATCGCTCAATACTAGGGTGGCCGTTACGTTTAGCAGACCGCTTGCGGCTTGTGGGTGTTTGATATGATCATCATCTACTGCTGGCGTATTGACGAGTCTTTAGAGTCCTACACAGAGGTTTCCTGGTTCATGCGAAACGGAGTAGGAGCATATATGTGATATGTGCGGGACCGAGATTAATGCGAGTATGTGATACCGCATTCTATTCTCGCGACTTGTGACATTGGTCGGTTATATGTGATATAGCCGGGTTATCGAATCAAGTGTTGATTCGATAAATTGTTGCATTTGATATTGGTCGGTTATATGTGATATAGCCGGATTATTAAATTAAGAGTTGATTTAATAATGTCACGCCCCGCTTCCCAGAGTGCGCTAAGATAGGCACGTGACAGAGCCAACCATGCTACCTGTGGATAGGAAAAATCCCTCCACAGTCACATTACGGCTGTAGAGATATCAAGAACAGTAAAATAATAAACAACTATCTAATACATGTCCATGAGCCAGAATAACGAGTCAAGAATAAAATAATGCGGAAGCTAAAAGATCCAATACAATAATAAACTGGAATGTACGTCCCATAATGCGGGCTCACATCAGGAATGAAAATACTGAAAGGAAACTAAACTAAACTAATAACATGTCCTCACTGCTCGTCCTGTTGATCAAAGTACTCCTGGACAGCCTGCGATAAGGATAAGGGATCTGGGCCATGCAAAACCCAGACGTCAGTGCGTCATAATATCAATAATTCAAGGCAAGCAGGATATAATGAAATATATGCAGGCATGAAGTATGAACAGTAACAAGTCCTCAGTAACAAGTAAAACGTAACATGAATATAGATCAGTGAACCGGATATAAACAGGTGAAGTGCAGTGGGTAGTCTAAATTGTGCTATAGGATGATCTACTCTAAAGTTATTCAAAATCAATGAATGTAATCCTCATCGTAACCCATCGGTCTATGCCCCGTTCAACCCCACGGGACCACGGTAACAAGATATGATAGAATGTGAGTCTATGTCCCGTTCAACCCTACGGGACCACGGTAACACGATTAATAGCCCTTTGAGTTACGTTCGGATACATTCTTGATTTCCCCATATCCCCAAGGTTATGTGTGTAAGTCAGGTATTGATAAATCTGAGACTAATGCCAACAAAGGATCAAGCAGGTACAGGTTTGTCTGTATAGACAACAGGAAATGTCCGTAGGGACAACAGGTCAAGGTTGTCGGCATTAGTAACAAGAACAGGTAATATGTCACGCTGTGGTACGTCAGGTCATGTCAGGTAGTGTATCAAGTCATGTCAAGTAGCGCACAAGTATCAAGTCATGTCAGTAGTAGTGTATAAGGTCATATCAGGTAGTGCACAAGTGTCGAGTGGGTGCTCATAATCAAACTGTAATAAGTATAGGTACAAAAAATCAAGTATGGAGTACTAATATAACAATAAAATGGAATAATGTGATATGGTATGCAAATAGATATAAATTCAAAGATATGGATGCACAATTATCGATTAGGGTTACATTTATAGTTCCAATACTAATTAGGATGCACTTTATTAAACATGGGGGTTAATATCACAGTATTATGTGTTAATGTGATCCATAGATGCAGTTATATATATTTTAAATGAGATGGGTGCAAACGGGTATCCGAAAACAGTAAAACTGTAAAATGGTAATGTGGGAAGTACAACTAAGCAGTATGTGATGTAAATATTCCATTGGGTGCAGTATATTGTAATATAGTATGTAACAAGATAAGTTTTCATGACCTAGATCTGAAATGATATGAATGGATGCAAACGGAACATCGAAATGTTATAAAACTAAACATGGGGTGCATGATTTAAAATACAGGTATTCCATTTGTTAGAATAGATGCGTCTAAAGTAATGTAGCATGTATTTAAGATTGGTTTGCATGCCCTAGATCTGAAATGCACTATACAGATGTAAACGGGACGTCGAAAAGCTGTAATATGAAACATGGGATGCTTGATTTAAAATACATGTGTGATATTTATTTAAATAGGTATATAATGAGTTATATAGCATGTAGCAAGATTAACTTGCCTAGACGGATCAAGAAACGGATATGTACGATACGTCCGACGTCGGAAAAATATCGCGACACACGCACGGTACACGGAATGAGTCCAAATAACATACGGGGGTGATCACACAGTCAAGGCACGTTCGCTGGGTCGTCTGGATCGCCGACGTCACGTCCGGCTCCGGCGAACTACGAGAATACAAAGATCAAGAATCGAAAAAGAAAAGAAAAGAAAAGAAAGAGGAAGAGGGATTGCTCACTGTGGTTGTGGTTGCTGTGGATTCAGGGAGATGAGATGGTGTCGAGGGGATGATCGGAGCTCCGGCGATGAGGTGGTTGCTAGGGTTTCGGCTAGGGTTTTTGTTGTCTGGGGTTGGTGCAAGGATGGTGCAGGGTTTGTGTAGATGGAGAATGCAGAGGAGGGGGAGAGAAGGAGAATGGTGTAATGACAGCGGCGAGGCGAAGAGGTTGTCGGCGACGAGGTGGTGTGGGTGGTGATGATGGGTTCTCGGGTGCAGTAGGGTTACTCGAGAAAGAAAAGAAGAAGAAGGAGATGGCGAGGAGGAGGAAAGGAGGCTCGGTGAGGTTAGGATTTGATGAGGCAAAGAAGTTTTGGGGTTAGGGTTTCATAGCAGAGATGGGTCGAAGGTGAGGGGCTTCGCTGGGTTTAAATAAGGAGAGAAGAAGAAGAAACGTGAAGAAGGGAGGTGACCATAAGGTGCGGGCGATGATGAGATCCGAGATTGCTACAGGATTCGCGATGGGAGAGAGAAAGTGAGGCGAGAGGAGAGAGATAGGGCGAGAGCGAGAGGAGAGAGAGAGGAGGAGGAGAAAGAAATTTGCATTTTAGTGGGGAGAGAGAGAGATCTGCGCGCTTGAGGGAAAGAGAAAGAGAGAAGAAAGAGAGCGGGAGTGGGGCCAGCGTCAGAGGAAGAGAGAGAGAGAGTTTGTAGTTAGGATTTTAGTTTTGTAAAAATATTTTAGTTGGTTAATGAAATTTTAAAAGCTGTTAACGAAATTTTAAATGTAAAAATTTAAAATAAATATTAAATAAATTTGAATTTAGGCGGGATACAAAATATTCCAAAACACGCCCGAGTCGGGTCGAATGCAAAGTAAAATGTAAAATACCATTCGCACCCAAAACACGATAAATCAAGAAATACCACAAATAAGAAAAAAATACGAGAACTGAAATTGGTATAAATGAACTAGGTTACAAATAATTTAATGTATAATTATATATTTGATATATTACATTACATTAACTAATATTAGCTCAATTAAGTAATTCTTTTTCTCACATTTGATACACTTTACATATATGTGATATATGTATTGTTTTCTATTTGCACACAAAATATATATGTGATATATATTATTGTGTCATGCTAGATTACACTTGCAACATGTATGTATGAGACTTATACTATGCTAGGGTTAAAGCTAGGGTTTTATTTGTTTTAAGCAATTCAAACATTTGGATTTAGTCAAGCTTGAGCTTGGAGAAGCTAATAGAACATTGACTTATTCAACTTGTTTGTGTAGCTTAAGATATTTGTTAACCCAACCTGTAATACCCAGTCCCTATAAATAATTACTGTATTTTAGTAAATAATTCCCAAATACTTTTCCCAAATTTTCTACAAATTTTCTATATTTTTCCAAAACCTAATTATATTTAACTTATTCTAAATTAACCTAATCCCTTTAATTTATTTCTAATAAAACCCTAGCCCAATCCCTCAGCCCCAAGACCCGGCCCAACTCCCATTTTTCCCCTTTTTCCTTTTTCCTAATTCTTTTCCCAATCCAGGCCCGGCCTATTGAACCTAAACCCACACCCTTTCCCTTACCCGACCCGATCCCTTGCACCGGACCCGACCCGACCCGCTTCATCCTTCTTCTCCCCAAACTTATTTTCTTTTCCCGCTCTTTATGTAACAACCGAGCCCAATGCTACTAGTTTCTGTTACCGTATGAACGGAGTGTGGCACTTATTTCATTTATCTTTCTTAATTGTGACTTATTGTAATTTTACCTGACAGTTCACTTCTGCATATAACAATTTAAGACATCTAAAATAAAATTAAAAATATTCGTCATGGCATGCTTGACACCCCTAACCCTGTTGTAGCGTCCGTGCATCGTGTTCTCGTCCCGTTCAGTGAAACGGGCGAGTCTGGACGGCTACGCGCACGTACGTGTGTCCGCTTTGGGGGTATGCTTTTTGGTTATAAAATACTTCATTTTAAATTTTGGATCCCGTCTAAAATTTTCTTATTTCAATTTCAAATTTTTGGACCCGACCCGGGCGCAATTTGGAAATATTTTACTTTGCGCCAAATCCCAATTTCTAATTCTTTTAACTGTCGAATATTTTTTATATAACCCCAGAATATTTAATTCCCCTAAATCTTTCACAAATATTTTATCCCATCCAATCAAAATTCTCTTAACCCGGGGGTCCCACCTTTTCCTACGTCTCTCTCTCTCTCTCTTTTCCCTCAAGCTATAATCCAATTTTCTCTCTCCCTCTATATTTTCTCTCTCCTCTCGATCTCTCCCCCCTCTCTATCTCTCTCCTCTCTCTATCCTCTCGCAATCCCTCTCTCTATCTCTCTCTCTCTCCCCCCGTATCTCTCTCCCTCTCTCTCTCCCATATATATTTTCCTCCCTCCTCTCTTTTTCTTTTCACCGAAGGAACCCACGTCGCGAGAAGCCCTAGCCGCCTAGCCTTTCGCCGCAGCAGCCCAACGCCGACGCCATCACCGCCGGCCTCGTCGTCTCCTCGCCCTCGTCACATCCACCTCTTCTTCCTCCTTCATCAACTCCCCGTGCACCCTGCAGCGGCAACCGCGGCCACCTGCAGCCGCAGCTCGTCGTGGGATCGCCGCCGGCGATCTCCATACGTTCCCTAGCCTCGCAAGCACCCTCCTCGGTGAGCTTCACATCCCCTCATCTTCTCCTTTCTTCTTCTTCCTTCTCTGTTCAGGTTTCTTGATCTGAATTTTTCTTGCCGTCGTCGTAGGTTGGCCGCCGGAGCTCCGTCGACGTGGTCGGCAATCACCACCCCTCCACAGATCCGCGTGAGCACCCTCTCCTCTATCCTTCTTCCCTTCTCTCTTCTTGATTATTCTCTTATCTTTCATGCATTTTTTAAAATATGGTTTATTCACTGTTTTTGTGTCTCGCCGAAATCCGGCCGTGCCGGCGACGTGTCTCGACGATCCAGCGAGTTACCTTGACCTGTGTGGTTCCACTGTTCATCGTTTGGGTTCATTCCGTGAACCGTGCGCCCGTCGCGAGTTTCCCCGCCGACGTTTTACGTTCCGTTTTCCCGATTCGCGACCCGTCGAGGCAAGTACCCCTTGCTACATGCTAAATAATATTTACATACACATTGATGACACCCTAAACCTGTAGTTTAACTTTAGTACGATAATTTCCCATTTTCGTGTTCAATATTGTTATATATCATTTTATCTTTCAAACTTGGAACCTACATTTTGCAATTACTGTATTGAACCTAATAATCACATTTACATGTTTTAATTACCCTTTCACTATTGACGTAACCTATGGCACTTTCTCTATAGTTTTACTTCATTCGGACACTCGAGTACATTTAACCTGTATTAACTGTGACTTCATCCATTAAACCTATATATATATATATATATATATATATATATATATATATATATATATATATATATATATATATATATCATTGCATCCATAAAATTCTTAAACTGGTTAACATGATTTAACGGCCATAAATGTCTTATTGTATTCTTATAATGTTGATAACACCTCTGAACCACAATTGATAACTGTGCTGCTAATTAATCGATGCTTCTTTATTGTTTAATTCGTTGCTTAAATCTATGTTGTTGATGACCATGCTTGATTATGTAACTGAGTATGAGCACACCCATGATATCGTTTACATCTTGACCTGACTTGTTACATACATATTGATTGACCCGACATGGTACCGTATACTGTTTGACTTGACCTGTTGTACCATAACTTGACTCGTTACCTGATCTTGTGTCTAATGCCAACAAACCTGACATGTAGTCCTCATGGACCGTTCCTGTTGTCTATCCAGACAAACCTGTTTACCTGATCCTGTGTTGGCATTAGTTCTCGATTACGGGATACCCGACTTGACATACATATATAACTTGGGGGTATGGGGAAATCAAAGGTGAAACCTGACTTGTAACTCAACAGTTCGCTACTTGTTCTGATCAGTTTTAGAGGCTAGGCCAGCCTTGGAATGATGCTGCTGACATCATTCATCTGTACACATTCCTGTTTAGTGCCTAGCGGCATGTCTCGGTTTCAGCCCGAGAATCTGGGTCGTGGTCCCGGGTATGTACGGGAAACTATTGAGTTACATCGATGATTCATCAATTTGGTTTCAAAGACTTTAGAACAGAAAACCTGATAGAACAGTTTAGTTTACCCGCTGCACACTACCCTGCACTGTTCTGATTTATATTATTGTTACCCTTGCTTTATTCATGTTTATATTCGCATTGCCTGTTACCATGTTTCTATGTTATTACTTGATGATTTGACGCGCTGACGTCTGGGTTTTGCATGGCCCAGATTCTGTACCGCTGTTGTAGTCCGAGCAGGAGTACTTCAGCCAACAGGCTGAGCTGTGAGTGTCAGCAGTAGTTAGTTTTTCTTTCCTGCATTTTATTCCTGATGTGAGCCCGCATTATGGGACATACATTCCAGTTATTTGTATTGGATCTTTCGCTTCCGCATTTCATTATTCTTGACTCAGATTATTTTGGATTATGGACATGTTTTAGATAGTTTTATTTTGTTCTTGATATCTCTACAGCCGTAATGTGACTGTGGATGGATACTTTCTACCCACAGGTAGCATGGTTGGCTATGTCACGTGCCCACTTTAGCGTACTCTGGGAAGCGGGGCGTGACATGGTTCTTTTGGTATCAGAGCCATAGGTTAGTCGGGTTGATTCTTTTGTAGTTGGGTATTGTACCCAATACACGAATCAGGAAACCCGTGTATAGGAAACATGTCCTGCCACATTGCCGTTTTACAATTCTTGAATCAAATTCTTCCTGATTATATCTTTTACGATGTGCAAACTTCCTTTGCATATCAACTCGAAAACCTGATTCCTTGTTATCTCTAGGACTTAGGCGACTTGGGTGGAGTTATGTAATTGTGGCTATGATACCGCGGCATAGTTACAATGCGGTACTCTATTTAAGTAACTTGGAGTTCTAGTCTTGATCTATATTTTGAATCTATCATCATGCTAATGTTAGGTGTTTTGATTTCAGGAATATGGCAGATAAGAATTTGAAGACGTACCAAAGGCGTGTGGACGAAGCCGCCATGCTTGGAGTGATAAGGGGAATGCTGGAGAATCAAAAGAGACAGATCGAGCTGATCCAGCAGCAAGCGGAATCGTTTCAGGAAGGTTTGCAGATCGTTCAGCAGTCTGTGAACAATGTTGGAGCTAAACCAGTTGACCGAATAGGGACCGTAGCAGATTTCAGGCGTTTGGGTCCGTCTACATTTACTGGTTTGGAGGAGCCGTTGCCAGCGGAGCAGTGGCTAGTTGACACAGAGAACTTGCTTATTGAGGCACAGATTCCATATGAGAAACGGGTTGATGTGGTACGCATTCAGTTAGTGGACTACGCCCGAGAATGGTGGCTTGTGGAGGAGAACCGCTTGCCCAAGCCGATCAAGTGGGCGGATTTTTCGAAGAGTTTCCAAGAGAAGTTCTTCCCGTGAACTGCACGGGAGGAAATGGAGGAGAAGTTCATCGGGCTAAGGCAGAATGGAGCACCCGTGGATGTGCATGCAGCAGAATGGACAAGACTCAGTAGATTCGCTGGACCTTTAGTTGCCAACGATGCAGACAGGACACGGAGGTTCATGCGCAGCTTGGATGTGGACATCCGGAGGCAGATTGTCTCCCTGGGTTTGACCACTTTCTCATAAGTACTTGCGGCAGCCCGAGAGCAGCAGAGTTTATCTGGGATGAAGGGGAGTTTGCAGCAGACAGCAGTTGCGGTAAGGAAGCCAACATTTGTACCAAACCGAGCTTATGGTCGCAGAGGTATTCCAGTGGACCGTCGAGGCGTAGCACCCATGAAAAAGCCTGTTGTCATCGATCGAAGAAAGAGCATGACTTGTAACTACTGCAATTTACCTGGCCACGTGAAAAAGGATTGTCGAAGGAGGCTGGGACTCTGTTTGGTTTGTGGAGCGGCAGATCACGCTGTTAGTGCTTGTCCGTCAAAACTTCGTACAAGGGATGATATTCAGAAGCTTCCGCAGAGACCGTTCCAGGGACAGAAACAGCTGACTCAAGGACCTAATCAAGCTCGAGCTTTTACCTTGACGGCTGAAGAAGCTAAGGCGTCAGGAGAAGTTGTTTCAGGTACTCTACTCGTTCATGGTTTTCCCGCATTAGCGTTATTTGATTCTGGTGTATCCTATTGTTTTATGTCATCCAAGTTTATAACTACACACTCGATTGACTGTACGACCCTGTCTAGTTTCTGGGACATACACACTGGGAATGGAAAAATCATAGCTAGTAGGGAGTGTAAAGATTGTACAGTTGTTGTGTGCGGACGGGAGCTTTTTGCAGATTTCTTGATGATTGATACGGGCAGCTACGAAGTCGTCTTGGGAATGGATTTTCTTGGCACTTTCCACGCTCACATTGATTGTAGGGCAAGGAAAGTAATTTTCTAGATTCCCGGACATCCCGAGTTTAGTTTCACTGGAGGAAGCAGTTCTGTCGGGCCAGTCGAGTTTAGGGCTAGGCCGACAAACAATATTCTTGCATCAATGGAAGTTGATAAAGATGAAGAGCCAGCTGTCGTTCATGATTTTATGGACGTGTTTGAAGATATATCGGGATTACCGCCGAAGCGAGACGTGGAGTTCGCAATTGATCTTATTCCTGGTGCAGCGCCAGTATCCAAAGCGTATTATCCAATGGCACCAGTGGAGTTGGAAGAAGTTAAGAAATAGGTTGCTGAACTGCTTGAGAAGGGTTGGATTCGAAGCAGTAACTCGCCTTGGGGAGCTCCAGTTCTTCTAGTAAAGAAGAAGGATGGCACAAGAAGGATGTGCATCGACTATCGAGAATTAAACCGGGTGACAATTAAGAACAAGTACCCAATCCCTCGCATTGGCGAACTTTTTGAGCAGCTTAGTGGCGCGAGGGTATTCTCGAAGCTGGATTTGCGATCCGGATATCATCAAGTCCGAGTGAAAGCAGAAGATATTTGCAAGACGGCGTTCCGAACTCGGTATGGACATTACGAATACTTAGTGATGCCCTTCGGAGTAACGAATGCGCCGACAGTATTCATGGACTTGATGAACCGAATCTTTTCACCATTCTTGGATCAGTTTATTGTGGTATTCATTGACGATATTCTGGTTTACTCGAAGAGTTTTGAAGAGCATACTGAGCATTTGAGGATCGCACTGCAGACGTTGAGACAGGAGAAGTTGTATGCGAAGATGAGCAAGTGCGAGTTTTGGCTGGAGGAAGTAAAGTTTTTGGGGCATGTTGTGTCTGGCGATGGAATTGCTGTCGATCATGAAAAGATTGCAGCGGTTCGTGATTGGCCAATTCCAAAGAATGTTGCGGAGATAAGAAGCTTTCTTGGACTCGCCGGATATTACAGGAGATTTGTGGAGAACTTTGCGCGTCTGGCGGAGCCGTTGACCAAGCTTACGCGCAAGGAGGTACCTTTTGTATGGACGGATAAATGTGCGTTAGCTTTTGAGACGTTCAAGCAGAAGTTGATAACCACCCCTATTCTGACCGTGCCAGACAATTCTGGAGGATTGGTGATTCACAGCGACGCATCTGGGAAAGGATTGGGATGTGTTTTGATGCAGCATGGGAAGGTTGTAGCTTACGCATCAAGACAGTTGAAGACCCAAGAGAAGAATTACCCAACTCACGACTTGGAGCTTGCGGCTGTGATTTTCGCTTTGAAGATTTGGAGACACTACCTTTTGGGCGAAAGGGTCGAAGTGTTTACCGATCATAAGAGCTTGAAGTATGTGTTCACGCAGAAGGAGCTTAATATGAGGCAACGTAGATGGTTGGAGCTGATGGCTGACTACGATCTTGATCTTAAGTACCATCCGGGGAAGGTTAATGTCGTGCCGGATGCGCTTAGTCGGTTACCAGCAATTCAGGTGTTAACTACACAGAAGGAGCTCGTTGAAGATTTTCGAAGATTTGACTTGGAGGTTGTGCTACCGCATTCTACGGGACAGTTGATGCAGCTGCAAGTACATTCATCGTTGATCGAGAATATTAAAGCAGCACAATCGCAGGATCCTAGACTGCAAAAGTTTCGAGAACAGGTTGAAGCCGGACTACGAACAGATTTATTGATCCACGAAGATGGTTCGTTGAGGTATGGTAGTCGTTTGTGTGTGCCAAAGGGAGATATTCGTGAAGAGCTTATGAAGGAGGCACACAGTTCAGCTTATTCTGTACATCCAGGAGGCACAAAGATGTACCGAGATATTCGACAGCATTTCTGGTGGGAAGGCATGAAACGGGAGATTGCTCGCTTTGTGGCAAAGTGCTTGGTGTGTCAGCAAGTTAAGGCTGAACATCAAAGGGTTGCTGGTTTATTGCAACCACTTCCGATTCCTCAGTGGAAGTGGGAACATGTAACCATGGATTTCGTGACGGCTTTACCGCGGAGTCCAAAAGGCAACAATGCTGTATGGGTGATTATTGATCGAATGACCAAGGCAGCTCACTTTATCCCTTTTCGGGTTGGTCAATCAACTGAGACTTTGGCGGAGCAGTACATGCAGGAGATTGTAAGATTGCATGGAGTACCGGTAAGCATCGTGTCCGATCGTGACACTCGGTTTTTATCACACTTCTGGAGGAGTTTACAGGAAAGTTTGGGGACTCGATTGAAGTTTAGCACAGCTTATCATCCTCAAACTGATGGTCAGTCCGAGAGAACGATCCAAACTCTTGAAGATATGTTGAGGGCATGCATGTTGGACTTCAAGGGTTCTTGGGAGGATCATCTACATTTGGTGGAGTTTTCTTACAACAACAGTTTTCAGGCAACTATCCAGATGGCTCCATTTGAAGCTTTGTACGGTCGAAAATGTCGTTCACCTGTTTGTTGGGACGATATCGGTGAACGAAGATTATTGGGGCCAGATTTGGTTGTGCAGACAGTTGAGAAGGTTAACACTATCAGAAATCATATGAAGGCAGCTCAAGACCGACAGAAGAGTTGGGCAGACACGTCGAGAAGACATCTAGAGTTCGCCGTGGATGATTTGGTATTCTTGAAGATATCACCGACTAGAGGGGTGATTCGTTTTGGGAGTCGAGGAAAGATTAGTCCTCGATTTGTTGGACCCTTTGAGATCTTGGAGCGTGTTGGTGAGGTAGCGTATCGTTTGGCGTTACCGCAGTCCTTGGCGAATGTGCACGATGTGTTTCACGTATCTCAACTCCGTAGGTATGTTCGAGATGAAACGCACGTTTTGGATCATTCTGAGCTGACGGTACGGAAAGACTTGACTTTTGAGGAGCGACTGGTTGAAATTGTGGATCGAAGGGAAAATGTTCTTAAGAACAAGGTTATCCCTCTTGTGCTTGTTTCTTGGGGTAATCGCTCGCATGGAGAGTCCACATGGGAGCGGGAAGATGAAATCCGGCAGAAGTTTCCTCATCTTTTCTTGTAGTAATTTTCGACTATCTTTGTATTCTTGGAATTTCGAGGACGAAATTCTTTTTTTAGTTGGGTATAATATAACAACCGAGCCCAATGCTACTAGTTTCTGTTACCGTATGAACGGAGTGTGGCACTTATTTCATTTATCTTGCTTAATTGTGACTTATTGTAATTTTACCCGATAGTTCACTTCTGCATATAACAATTTAAGATATCTAAAATAAAATTAAAAATATTCGTCATGGCATGCTTGACACCCCTAACCCTGTTGTAGCGTCCGTGCATCGTGTTCTCGTCCCGTTCAGTGAAACGGACGAGTCTGGACGGCTACGCGCACGTACGTGTGTCCGCTTTGGGGGTATGCTTTTTGGTTGTAAAATACTTCATTTTAAATTTTGGATCCCGCCTAAATTTTTCTTATTTCAATTTCAAATTTTTGGACCCGACCCGGGCGCAATTTGGAAATATTTTACTTTGCGCCAAATCCCAATTTCTAATTCTTTTAACTGTCGAATATTTTTTATATAACCCCAGAATATTTAATTCCCCTAAATCTTTCACAAATATTTTATCCCAGCCAATCAAAATTCTCTTAACCCGGGGATCCCACCTTTTCCTACGTCTCTCTCTCTCTCTCTTCCCTCAAGCTACAATCCAATTTTCTCTCTCTCCCTATATTTTCTCTCTCCTCTCTATCTCTCTCCCCTCTCTCTCTCTCTCCTCTCTCTCTCCTCTCGCAATCCCTGTCTCTCCCACCGTCTCTCTCTCTATCTCTCTCTCTCTCCCCCCGTATCTCTCTCCCTCTCTCTCTCCCATATATATTTTCCTCCCTCCTCTCTTTTTCTTTTCACCGAAGGAACCCACGTTGCGAGAAGCCCTAGCCGTCTAGCCCTTCGCCGCAGCAGCCCAACGCCGACGCCATCACCACCGGCCTCGTCGTCTCCTCGCCCTCGTCACATCCACCTCTTCTTCCTCCTTCATCAACTCCCCGTGAACCCTGCAGCGGCAACCGCGGCCACCTGCAGCCGCAGCTCGTCGTGGGATCGCCGCCGGCGATCTCCATACGTTCCCTAGCCTCGCAAGCACCCTCCTCGGTGAGCTTCACATCCCCTCATCTTCTCCTTTCTTCTTCTTCCTTCTCTGTTCAGGTTTCTTGATCTGAATTTTTCTCGCCGTCGTCGTAGGCTGGCCGCCGGAGCTCCGTCGACGTGGTCGGCAATCACCACCCCTCCACAGACCCGCGTGAGCACCCTCTCCTCTATCCTTCTTCCCTTCTCTCTTCTTGATTATTCTCTTATCTTTCATGCATTTTTTAAAATATGGTTTATTCACTGTTTTTGTGTCTCGCCGAATTCCGGCCGTGCCGGCGACGTGTCTCTACAATCCAGCGAGTTACCTTGACCTGTGTGGTTCCACTGTTCATCGTTTGGGTTCATTCCATGAACCGTGCGCCCGTCGCGAGTTTCCCCGCCGACGTTTTACGTTCCGTTTTCCCGATTCGCGACCCGTCGAGGCAAGTACCCCTTGCTACATGCTAAATAATATTTACATACACATTGATGACACCCTAAACCTGTAGTTTAACTTTAGTACGATAATTTCCCATTTTCGTGTTCAATATTGTTATATATCATTTTATCTTTCAAACTTGGAACCTACATTTTGCAATTACTGTATTGAACCTAATAATCACATTTACATGTTTTAATTACCCTTTCACTATTGACGTAACCTATGGCACTTTCTCTATAGTTTTACTTCATTCGGACACTCGTGTACATTTAACCTGTATTAACTGTGACTTCATCCATTAAACCTATATATATATATATATATATATATATATATATATATATATATCATTGCATCCATAAAATTCTTAAACTGGTTAACATGATTTAACGGCCATAAATGTCTTATTGTATTCTTATAATGTTGATAACACCTCTGAACCACAATTGATAACTGTGCTGCTAATTAATCGATGCTTCTTTATTGTTTAATTCGTTGCTTAAATCTATGTTGTTGATGACCATGCTTGATTATGTAACTGAGTATGAGCATACCCATGATATCGTTTACATCTTGACCTGACTTGTTACATACATATTGATTGACCCGACATGGTACCGTATACTGTTTGACTTGACCTGTTGTACCATAACTTGACTCGTTACCTGATCTTGTGTCTAATGCCAACAAACCTGACATGTAGTCCTCATGGACCGTTCCTGTTGTC
Organism: Agapanthus africanus; assembly: GCA_030015575.1. Taxonomy (NCBI): domain Eukaryota; kingdom Viridiplantae; phylum Streptophyta; class Magnoliopsida; order Asparagales; family Amaryllidaceae; genus Agapanthus; species Agapanthus africanus. The sequence goes on from JASDDO010000166.1 coordinate 401,637, forward strand.
TATCCAGACAAACCTGTTTACCTGATCCTGTGTTGGCATTAGTTCTCGATTACGGGATACCCGACTTGACATACATATATAACTTGGGGGTATGGGGAAATCAAAGGTGAAACCTGACTTGTAACTCAACAGTTCGCTACTTGTTCTGATCAGTTTTAGAGACTAGGCCAGCCTTGGAATGATGCTGCTGACATCATTCATCTGTACACATTCCTGTTTAGTGCCTAGCGGCATGTCTCGGTTTCAGCCCGAGAATCTGGGCCGTGGTCCCGGGTATGTACGGGATACTATTGAGTTACATCGATGATTCATCAATTTGGTTTCAAAGACTTTAGAACAGAAAACCTGATAGAACAGTTTAGTTTACCCACTGCACACTACCCTGCACTGCTCTGATTTATATTATTGTTACCCTTGCTTTATTCATGTTTATATTCGCATTGCCTGTTATCCTGTTTCTATGTTATTACTTGATGACTTGACGCGCTGACGTCTGGGTTTTGCATGGCCCAGATTCTGTACCGCTGTTGTAGTCCGAGTAGGAGTACTTCAGCCAACAGGCTGAGCTGTGAGTGTCAGCAGTAGTTAGTTTTTCTTTCCTGCATTTTATTCCTGATGTGAGCCCGCATTATGGGACATACATTCCAGTTATTTGTATTGGATCCTTCGCTTCCACATTTTATTAGTCTTGACTCAGATTATTTTGGATTATGGACATGTTTTAGATATTTTTATTTTGTTCTTGATATCTCTACAGCCGTAATGTGACTGTGGATGGATACTTCCTACCCAAAGGTAGCATGGTTGGCTATGTCACGTGCCCACTTTAGCGTACTCTGTGAAGCGGGGCGTGACACTTTACTTCCTTCTCCCCACGAAGTCGTTCCCTCCCCCCTCGCCGCGCCCAAGATCCCCTCCACGACCGTGACTCTCGCGCGCGCCCCTCTCCCACGACCTTGCCTCGTCTCCCCCTACTAAGCCAAAAGCCATCTCCTCCAACTCCCATCACTTCACTGCACCCTTCACCAACTTCTTTGCACCTAACCCTTCACCGAGCTTCCCCTGCGAACCCTCTCGCCGCCGGCGATCACCTCGCTCCCCTCTCCAAAACCCCGAGCCCACCTCACTGCAACTCTCCCCTTTCCTCACTCCTAAAAGTCCCGAGCTCCCCCTCACCTGCACACCGGAGCTCAGTGCTAGCCACCAATTCCGACCTCGTCGCCGTTCTTTCTCACCGCCGGCCACCTCGTCGTTCCCTCAGCATCACCACCATCACCTCCTACTACCCCGAGCCCCTCCACTGCTTCACTCCCTTTACTACACTCCAAACTACGAGCCTCGCCCAACGTCACTGCACCCTCACCGGTGACCACCTCAGCCACCGCCGTGCACCTCGCCGTCTCCTCCTCTTCCAGCCACCGCCATAGCTCAGCGACCCCGCGCCACCACCAGCACCCACTTCCGGCCGCCTCCTCCTTCTTCCTACAGCCGAGCCGACTCCGACCGACCCCGACCTCACCTCACCTCGCCTCTCATTCCCGACGACGGACCCCTGCACCGAGAAACCCCACGACCCCGACACCCAAGAACGCCGATCACCGCCATCGCCGCTGGCCCCGAGCGCCTCCTCCACTGCCCCCCGTGCCCCGACTCGTACCCGCTCCCACATCGTGTCGTGCCCACCTCCGGACCAGGACCGTGTCGCTTCGTACCCGCTACTGCACCAGCCCCGAGCCTGCCTCCGTGCCACCGCAGACCCACTCACTTGTCGCGCCCATACTCACTCGCCGTGCTACGTCGTGCCAGCCCCTGTGCCACGCCGTTCCCGATCCAGTGCACGTGCCGTGCCGCTCCCGGACCACGCACCGAGTCAATACCGTGCTCTGTGCCGTGTAGCGCCTTGCCACGCACCGATCCAGGACCACTCCCACTGCCATATTACGCCCGCGTCGCCACCGCGCCCAGTATCATACCTCCACGCATCGCGCCCGCGCCACGCGCCATGCCCAGCACCACGTTGTCTCGTGTGTCAAGACGGAATCCGCAAGCGGCGTCACTTCCATATCAAGCGACCGTGGCAAGTGAACCCCCCTCACTTGCTTAACATGCTAGTTATCGTAATTAATATCGTTTCACACGTAATTTGACACCCCAATTGGTCACGTAAATTCTGAAAATTACTGTACCCATCATGTTGTAAAATTAATAGTTAATTAAATATAAATCCAATCATGGTGTTCTATGGCTTGTATCAAATCCAACAGAATAAGCTACAGTACCCTATAGTTGATGTCTAAATTTGAACTAGTTATGATGGCGAACACTGCGGAGAATTACGGTTCTGGACTGCGGTCCGGAGAAGTAATTCCAGTTAACCCATGTTTTTGATTCACTGTATATCCTTGCTCAAATGCGGAAATATGCGGAACCCTGTGTCATTACGTAGAGAATTGAGTTAGCTTCCTTACCCCACTGGTTTCACTGGATTCCTTAACTGTATGATATTTTTAACACATTTTATAATGTCGACATGTCCAACTGAATTCTGCAGTGACAGGTTTTACACATCGAAATCAACCTGACCATAACTCTCTGTTGATATAGTATATCACTGATCCGTCAATTGCATTGGATACCTAACTGATAAACCTAAATATTGTTCAACTATAGTGTCGCCTAATTATGATCCCAACCGGGAGTAAAATGTGTTACGAAACGGACTTCCAGTTCTGAAACCAGATTTCCAGCAGTGAACACTTAAATTGAAATGGCCATAACCAGCGAACCTGAAACCCGATTGATGCGAAACCAATTTTGATAGATAGATAATTAAATATACTGCTTACTCCTTTTACATTGTTTTGCTTAATTCTGCATGTATGATTTATAGTAAATTATGCAAGTGGTAGGACACTGACTGAGGATATTCTATTCATATCGTAATTATTGTATTCTCATCGTATCATGTGGATGTCATTGCATTGGTAACCTAGTGATCGTGTACATTAGCCAGTGTTAAATATTTGTTTTGATTGTGGCAAGTGCGTAGTGATAAAGTGTGAATGAATAAGTGAAAGTGACACGTACTTGTACACAATCAGCGGACCCGATTGATTGATTGCATTGTCGACGCCTATGGGACATATATAAGTGTAACCATAACAGGAATGGGACGGTTATGGAGCACTTATATTAGTGTCATATGTAAGGAACCAAACACAGTCCATTTATCTTGGGTATCAGTCGAGACATGTTTGATGGAGATCTTGTCTCCAGTTCTCGCGTAGACTTGTCATGGACCGACTAGTATTTGGGTTTATGGTCGGGGTTTGATATAGACCATGGGGTGTGGGGTAGTTTGAGTGTGAGTTCAACAGAATCTCGGGAGTCCCATTGCCGGCTTATATCGTGATTTTGGGAGTTGTATGGATGGAGTTACCGATTATTATCGTGCGTGTTTCGGGCTCGTGTTCCCTTGCCCCTGGGGCCCTACCCTTGAGTGGGGGATACTCCTGAGTGGTTGACTCTCACACTTGGACTGACTGTTGGGGTCAAAATTTGCTCCCCGGTTAACCGAGTCAAAGTCAAGGTCAACCCCCAAGCCAGGTGGGCCCAAGCCCAGGTCAAGCGGGCCCATGCCCAAGTCGAGCCCGCGGCCAGCCTCCTCCATGCAAAAATATAGATCATGTAATAAATAATTTTTTATGTAATTTTTTATGCAAGAATGTATGCGAAATAGGCATAAAGCCAAATTTTTGTAAGCCCATGGCTTATGTGCAAAAAGAAATGGCACATGAGCCATGGGATGGCTAAAATGCCATTTTTGTAAAGCCCAAGGGGCTATGTGTAAAATGTATAGCCTATAAAGGCAAGGATAATGAAAATATCCCAAGAACTTTTTCTCTCTCCAAAAAAAAATCTAGATCTGTGATCTTCTCCTTCCTCAAGGTTCTAAACCTTCCTCTTTTTTTTAATTAAATCAAGAGTTTTACTCTTTTTTTCCAAAACTAAATAGTTTTTCACCACAAAACCCATAAAGGGGAACTCAGATCTGCCATCGGATCTCAGAAAGGAGAGATTTTTAGAATCTCATATTTCTTGATCTTCAAGATCCGGCCAACAAAGGAAGAAGAAGGAGACCCATCTTCAGAAACCCCACTTTGGGGAAGAACTAGGGCTCAATGGGAGAAGCCCTTCATCAGCTTCAAAACATCTTAGGAGATTAACTCCTCATATATATATATATATATATATATATATATATATATATATATATATATATATATATATATATATATATAAGTGCTCTTTTCTGGGAGTACAACTCCCATTGCAGGGACCAAGTCCCTTTTGCTGCTCGAGCGCCCACGTGCTGACATGTGGTGCGCTAGCGCTCTTGCGCCCACGTGCTAACACGTGGCGCGCTAGCACGCAGAGCACTAGCGCTCGAGCGCCCACGTGCTGACACGTGGCGCGCTAGCGCTCTTGCGCTCAGAGCGCTAGCGCCTACGTACTGACACGTGGCGCGCTAGCGCTCAGTGTGCCAGCGCTCAGTGCGCCAGCGCTCTTGCGCTCAGAGCACTAGAGCCCGAGCGCCCACGTGCGGACACGTGGCGCGCTAGCGCTTTTGCGCTCAGAGCGCTAGCGCTCAGTGCGCTAGCGCCCGAGCGCCCACGTGCTGACACGTGGCGCTCTAGCGCTCAGTGCGCTACCGCCCGAGCGCCCACGTGCTGACACGTGGCGCGCTAGCGCTCTTACGCTCAAAGCGCTGGCGCTGGCCCCACGCATCCTTTGGATGCCTTTTCCCTTTTTTTTTTTATATATATACATATATGTATACATATGTACACACATACATACTCCACGACACTGTCCCCCGTAAAAACTCTGCGGGGCCCCCGATATATCCAAAACCCCTTCAAAACACAACACTGCACATTGAGTTCGCATGACCAGTTTAACCCGTTAATCGGAGGTTCTCTCGCTCCAACGGCGAGGGGTAATTAACGGCAGCTTAGTCCGCGGCTGCCGGAGATTTGGACCCCCACAATCATTAAACCCCGGCCTACCCTAGGCAGGGGGAATCTGTAATGCGCCTGACAAGCGCGCGCGTATTCCCATCTCAATGGGGTGACGAAAAACACCCTACAGATTCTGGCACGCCCAGTGGGACCAATCTCTCCTCCCATATTTCGGGTTAAACGTTCATGCGAACTCAATCAATATACATATCTATATTTATACTAAAATAATGCTCTTTCATGCAGGATTTTCAAGCAATCACCTTTCAATAATGTCTCCGAAGATGAACTCAGCTCCCATCTTCTACACGATGAACATGGACGCCAGGACGGTCCTTCCGGCCAGTCTCGGGCGACAATGGGAAGAGTCGCCGCTACCATTCGGCTCTATCCTATTTGTCTCGGCTAATGCCATCCCTGCACCTCAAGGCCCGGTGACAGACAAGCCGGTCTCGAAAGGTAAGAGGCCAAATGTGGTGGTCTCGAAGATGCCCCAACTCAAACGCAAGTCGGTGTTTGAACGACTTTCCTTGGCCCCAGCTGGGGGAAAGGCCATCAACACCAGCAAAGCAACAAGGCATCCTGAGCAAGCTCCGGCGGTGCCCTTGACAACTGCTCGATCGGGTGTCTTCTCTAAGCTCCCCGCTAATCGACTCACGGTGGCTTCCCAGGAAACAGATGCCCGCCAAGCCCTTAAAATTGAGAAGCTAAGGCAGAAAAGACTCAGATACAGAGCCAACAAAAGGGCTAGGGCTCTTGCTAGGCTGAACCTCATGAGGTTCGAGGAACAGGGTTACCCCGCCAAAGATGAGGGGATGGCTGAATGTGTTATCCACACTGTCTACATGGTGGGCACGCGTAGCAAGAGCAAGGACGGGGCCACCACATCCCAAATCCAATCTGGCGTGAATATGGCTGCCACATTCCAAGGCCAGCCTCCTCTGGAAGGTAATGAAGACCCTCCCAGTGAGGCTGATAAGTAGAGAGAGCTCTCAGTTCATGAGGAGTCGGGCTCGGAAAGCGAAGATGAGCCAATCTTCCGTCCCAAGAACGCAGAGCAGCAACTTCTCCAAGTGCTCCGAAAGCAGCTCAGAAACAAAGACAAGGAAATGGCCAAGCTTTACTCAAAAATTTACGACTTGACAAACGTCGTCTTACAGCTCACAGCCCAACTTGCCTCTCAGCCGCCCAATCAAGCGCAGGGCTCCGCTCGTGAACCGGGAAATGGTGCCCCAAAGCAGCCGACGCCTATTCCCTCAAATCCAAAAGTGGGTGAACCGCATGAAAATCAGTCGCATCCTATCTTGGGAGATGTCTTGGCTACCGATGACAGTAGCCCGCTAACTTAAGATCAAATCATGGATTTGGTTGTCGGCGAAGTCAAAACATTGGTGGCCGAAGCCAAAGCGCAAAAAGATACCAGCAGTAGTGGAAGACCATATCCTGCTCAGTATGATCTGGTAGAATTTCCTAGCGGCTATGTCATCCCCAAATTCGGAAGATTCGATGGGACGGGAAATGCGAATCAGCACATCGCCCACTTCAAAGCCTCATGCGGGAACACTGGGGGTAACGATGCGCTTCTCCTCCGCCAGTTCGTTAATAGCTTGACCGATGTTGCTTTCAACTGGTACGTGAGCATACCGGATGGCTCTGTTACTACTTTCATCTAAATGGAATCTTTGTTTCGACAAAGGTTCATGAGTGTCAGCGATAAGATCACCATTGCCGAGCTCGTAAGGACCAAGCCCAAGAACAACGAAAGCAGTACGGATTTTATAACCCGATGGCGCAATCTCTCCGTTAAATGTGAACCGCCGATAGAGCAGGACCAATCTGTCAGTCTCCTTGTCGGAAATCTCAACAATTGGATGACCTCGTTTCTATGCACCGCGGGTCTCAAAACATTCCAAGAGCTAACCAGGAAAGTCCAGATATTGGAACGCTCAAAGCAGGAGTCCTCCTCTGACTCCCAAAATAACAATAGGTCCTGGAGAAACCGAAAGGACGATAATCGCAAAGGCGGAAATCCCGACGATTCTGAGTCTTTCAACACTTCGGCTAACCGAAATAAGCGAGGGATAAGCGGGCCTAGTGCCAACCAGCTTCAGAAGCCAATGTTCGGAGAGGGAGGAGAATCTCCACTGAAAGAGAAGCTGGACAAGGTCTATTCCTTCAGAAGGGACAAAATCCGTAAAATATTCAAAGACGCCATGAGGAACGGTCTACAACTGCCAGAGTCAAAAAAACCGCAGGAAGCGAATAGGACCGACGACCCCAAATACCGCCCCTATCACAGAGTGATAGGTCATGCCATTGAGGACTGCTTCGTCTTCAAAGATTGGGTCGAAAATCAATACAAAGCAGGAGAGATAGAACTGTCCAAAGGCGTGTTAATAAACAGTCAAGTCGCAACCGCCAATTTAACACAAACGGAGACCGAAGATCTTCGTGAAACTGATTCTCTCAGACATCTGCCTTTCACTGAAAACAATCGACCACCACGTCATTAAACTGGGAATAATTGACCACCATGTCATTAAACTGGGAATAATCGACCTCTAAGTCGTTAAACTGGGAATGTAAAAATGTGTAAATAAAACAAAAATAATAAAAAGCCGAAATGATAGGGCAACTCGCAATAAAAATCAGCGAGTAAAAATAAAGATGAAAATAAATAGCCGAAATGATGGGGCAACCGCGAATAAAAAGCCGAAATGATAGGGCAATCGCGACCTTCGCGATAAGAAAAGCTGAAATGATAGAGCAATCGCGGTATAAAAAAAATAAATAAAAAAACAATATACGGCGAATGATGAGTCGCTCCCGGTACCATATTCCAGTGCAGCGATGCAGACGCCAACCAAAATTCAAATTCCCAAAATTCTCCCAGCCCTACGGTTAGTCCCCAAATTGACTGCCGTATACAATCCACGGGCTCAAATAATTCTCATCATACCCATGCCCCACCGTAATCATCAGTTACGCGGCTGGTCTCCGCTCTTGGAATTATGCTCCGTTGGAAAGACCTACTCATGTGTCCTCACGATGCATGAGGAGAACAAACTTTCGTGGGATCCTTACAACTCACAAAGGAAAAACGCACTTGGGAGTCCTCATGACTCCTAAGTAGAAAATACACCTGCGGGATCCTTACGACTCATAGGGAGAAAATGTTTTGTGAGATCCTTACGGCTCACAAAATTGAAAAGCCTTAGGCGATAGGGATCTAAACCTGTCTCCTAAGCCATCGCTCCCCAATCCACAAGTGGCGAATGATGAGTCGCTCCTGGTACCATATTCCAGTGCAGCGATGCAGACGCCAACCAAATTCCAAATTTGAATATTGAGTCGCTCATGGTACCATATTCCAGTGCAGCGATGCAGACGCCAACCAAATTACAAATTACAATCCCTAAATGGCGAATGATGAGTCGCTCCTGGTACCATATTCCAGTGCAGCGATGCAGATGCCAACCAAATTCCAAATCCCATACCCCAACGCCGAATGATGAGTCGCTCCTGGTACCATATTCCAGTGCAGCGATGCAGACGCCGACAAAGTCCTAAATTTTTTCCGGCCCTACGGTCTGGATCATACATCCTGCAAAACCGTATACAATCCACGGGCGTAAAACAATCCCAATCTCTCCCAAGTCCTATCGGCGAGATCACATTCAAAGTCCCACCGGCGATGAAAAAAAAGGAAAAAAAAAGAACAAAAGGTATGTCCACAAGCAAAATGGGCACGGATGAAAACCCGAAAGGGCTCCGTGAGTAAAAACAGCAGGACTGCCGGCGAGTCTGTGAAAACCCGAAAGGGCGCAAACTCGTGAAAAAGAGATGAAATGCACTCGCAAAGTCCTCTCGACTTTGTGAGGAGAAAATTCCCGCGTGAGATCCTTACGACTCACAAAGGAGCAACACCCTTGGGGGTCCTCACGACTCCTAAGGAGAAAATACACCTACGGGGTCCTTACGACCCGTAGGGAGAAAATGCTTTGTGAGACCCTTACGGCTCACAAAATTGAAAAGTATTAGGTGATAGGGGCCTAAAACCTGTCTCCTAAGCCATCGCTTCCTGATAAACAAGCGCAAATGATGATTCGCTCCTGGTACCATATTCTAGCGTAGCGATACTGATGCCAACCAAAAACCAATTCCCAAATCCTCTCATGGTAAATGATGATTCGCTCCTGGTACCATATTCCAGTATAGCGATGCTGATGCCAACACAAATCAAATCAAACCAACAATCTCTGCGGCGGAATCATGCTCCGTCCCAGAATTTACCCCGTGTCGAAATCATGCTTCGCCTCGGGATATCTACCTTCCCTGCCGGAATTATGCTCCACCTCGGAATCAAATCAACCAACAAGCTCTGCGCCGGAATCATGCTCCGTCTCAGAATGTACCCCGTGTCGAAATCATGCTTCGCCTCGGAATATTTGCCTTCCCCTTCGGAATTATACTTCGCCTGGGAATCAACCTCTGCATCGAAATTATGCTTCGGTCAGAATGTCTATCGCTCTTCGGAATGATGCTCCGATCCTTGGAATGATGCTCCGCTCATCGGAATGATGCTCCGGACCCTGGAATTATGCTCCGCTCTTCGGAATGATGCTCCAATCCTTGGAATCATGCTCCACCCTTCGGAATGATGCTCCGAATCTTGGAATTATGCTCCGCCCTTAGGAATGATGCTCCGAATCCTGGAATTATGCTCCGCTCTTCAGAATGATGCTCCGATCCTTGGAATCATGCTCCATCCTTCGGAATGATGCTCCGAATCCTGGAATTATGCTCCGCTCTTCGGAATGATGCTCCGAATCCTGGAATTATGCTCCGCTCTTCGGAATGATGCTCCGAATCCTGGAATCATGCTCCGCTCATCGGAATGATGCTCCGAACCCTGGAATCATGCTCCGCTCATCGGAATGATGCTCCGATCCCCTGGAATCATGCTCCGCTTATCGGAATGATGCTCCGATCCCCTGGAATCATGCTCCGCTCATCGGAATGATGCTGCGATCCCCCAGAATTAAGCTCTGACTCTTCGGAATTATGCTCTGATCCCTGGAATCATGCTCCGCTCATCGGAATGATGCTCCGATCCTTGGAATCATGCTCCGCTCATCGGAATGATGCTCTGATCCCTGGAATTATGCTCTGCCCATCAGAATGATGCTCCGATCCTCGGAATCATGCTCCGCCCTTCGGAATGATGCTCCGATCCCTGGAATTATGCTCCGCCCTTCGGAACGATGTTCCGATACCTGGAATCATGCTCCGCTCTTCGGAATGATGCTCCAATCCTTGGAATCATGCCTCTACTCTTCGGAATTATGCTCCGACTCTTCGGAGTTATGCTCCGACTATTCGGGATGATGCTCCGACCTTGGAATTATGCTCCGCAAATCGGAATGATGCTCCGATCCCCGGGAATCATGTTGCCTGGGATGATGCTCCGTCCCTGGAATGATGTTCCACCTCGAAGTCCAACTTCAAGATCCATCAATTTCGTGCACACAACTCATGCATGCGGTATGCATTCATTGATGGGGAGCACTTTGTTGGGGTCAAAATTTGCACCCCGGTTGACCGAGTCAAAGTCAACATCAACCCCCAAGCCAGGTGAGCCCAAGCCCAGGTCAAGCGGGCCCATGCCCAAGTCGAACCCGCGGCCAGCCTCCTCCATGCCAAAATATAGATCATGTAATAAATAAATTTTTTATGTAATTTTTTATGCATGAATGTATGCGAAATAGGCATAAAGCCAAATTTTTGTAAGCCCATGGCTTATGTGCAAAAAGAAATGGCACATGAGCCATGGGATGGCTAAAATGCCATTTTGTAAAGCCCAAGGGGCTATATGTAAAATGTATAGCCTATAAAGGCAAGGATAATGAAAATATCCCAAGAACTTTTTCTCTCTCCAAAGAAAAATCTAGATCTGTGATCTTCTCCTTCCTCAAGGTTCTAAACCTTCCTCTTTTTTTAATTAAATCAAGAGTTTTACTCTTACTTTTCCAAAACTAAATAGTTTTTCACCACAAAACCCACAAAGGGGAACTCAGATCTGCCATCGGATCTCAGAAAGGAGAGATTTTTAGAATCTCATATTTCTTGATCTTCAAGATCCGGCCAACAAAGGAAGAAGAAGGAGACCCATCTCCAGAAACCCCACTTTGGGGAAGAACTAGGGCTCAATGGGAGAAGCCCTTCATCAGCTTCAAAACATCTTAGGAGATTAACTCCTCATATATATATATATATATATATATATATATATATATATATATATATATATATATACACACACACACACAGAATAATAAGTGCTTCTTTCTAGGAGTACAACTCCTATTGCAGGGACCAAGTCCTTTTTGCTGCTCGAGCGCCCAAGTGCGGACACGTGGTGCGCTAGCGCTCGAGCGCCCACGTGCTGACACGTGGCGCGCTAGCGCTCAGAGCGCTAGCGCCCAAAGCGCTAGCGCTCGAGCGCCCACGTGGTGACACGTGGCGCGCTAGCGCTAGCGCCCGAGCGCCCACGTGCTGACATGTGGCACGCTAGCGCTCTTGCGCTCAGTGCGCTAGCGCCCGAGCGCCCACGTGCTGACACGTGATGCGCTAGCGCTCTTGCGCTCAAAGCGCTGGCGCTGGCCCCACGCCTCCTTTGGATGCATTTTCCCCTTTTATATATATATACATATATGTATACATATGTATATATATGTACACACATACATACTCCACGACACTGTCCCTGTTAGAAAAAAAATTTCTAACGGGGCGCTGCCTCGCACCCCGCAAGGGGGCAGCTAGCCCCCTTGACCCCCAGCCAGCTATCCGGGTAGCGGGACCCCAGTAAAAACTCTGTGGGGCCCCCGATATATCCAAAACCCCTTCAAAACACAACACTGCACATTGAGTTCGCATGACCAGTTTAACCCGTTAATCGGAGGTTCTCTCGCTCCAACGGCGAGGGGTAATTAACGGCAGCTTAGTCCGCGGCTGCCGGAGATTTGGACCCCCACAATCATTAAACCCCAGCCTACCCTAGGTAGGGGGAATCTGTAATGCGCCTGACAAGCGCGCGCGTATTCCCATCTCAATGGGATGACGAAAAACACCCTACACTGACGATAGGTTTAGTGACCTGGACAGTGAGACTTAGAGACTGATAGGTTTAGCGACATGTACATGCATGGATACTGATTCGATATACCTGCTTTACTGTTTACCTGCTTTACTGTTTACCTGTACTGATTATTTCATGCTCATGTTATCACCCCATGCTTATTGTTTCACATTCATCATTATTGCACATGTGTACACTTGTATTTATATATATTGCTATTGTGTCGCTCTGACGACCTGAGTATGCATGCTCAGAGTGAGAAGTGGATTTAGCTCGTATCAGGACCTGACGTACCTCGAGGATATTGCGGACATCTTGATCAGTGACTCAGCGCTATCCTTCTTTGATCTCTATCTGGTTAGTTTTGTATTTATATTAATTTAGTGACTGCATTTCTCATTACCTGTGCATTGATTATTGATTACTACGTAAAGCTAGAAGCCGAAACGTGACTACGGCAGGATATTTCCTCGACCGTAGGAGCATGGCTGGCCTTGTCAACCCCTCGTATTCCGTATTTTGGGAAGCGGGGCGTGACATGGTTTTGTTGGTATCAGAGCGCCAGATTTAGAATGGGATTACAGTTTCCGTGTAGGGCTTGACAATCTAAGACATCCTTCAGTCTTGATTGTAAACTTGTTATCCTTGATCTTGATCCACATAGCGTGTACTGCTACTTATTTTGATCCATCCGTTAGAGTTTTGGGTGACTTAGTAGAGTTATCTGATTATAATTATGAACTGCAGCATAGTTACAATACTGTACTCTGCTTGAGTGACTTGAAATTCTACATTTGATTCCCGCTCGATTGAGTTTCGCCTCACCACCTATTCTTGTTCCATTCTGTATCTTATTATGATTCTTATATCTTGTATCTTATGCCGTCCTAAAATTTGTTGTTTCAGGACCTTGTCTTCCAATGACTCTTCTTCTGTCTCCACTTCCTAAGGTCAGACCGTCGAAATTTTGAGTGTACTGCAAGGCTTGAAGGAAGCCCGGGAGCGGACGAATGACCTTTTAGCTGAAGGATTAAGAAGGCAAATAGCTCAAGCTCCAGCGGAAGCCTCCAATCGTAAGGGAACCCCTGTTAAACAAGGAAAAGACGCGAAGATAAAGCGCCCATTTGTTCCTCAGCAACGGAAGCAACGGAGAACTCAACGTTGTAGATACTGTAAGAGATCAGGACACCTTCAGAGAGACTGTCGCATGGCTAAAGGGCAATGCCTGATTTGCGGATCCAACGAACATCTTATCAATGGTTGCCCTAGAAGGAAAGAGTTGCAAGGAGAAGATTCGTCTACACTCTCCACTACTGCTAAGTGACTTGGTTATTTAGTAGTTCGAGTTTCGAGGATAGTACGGACCCAGCGCAGAATTCCACTCGCTTGACGTGAATGCAGCGGTCTAGATATCAACGAAGAATTATCACCTTTTCTGCTTTCAATAAAAATATTGTCACTCTTTAGTAAATGTTTCCTTTCGTCTAAAATCTTGTATCCGTTGAACTTTTTAGTTTGAATGCAATAAAATTTTGAGTTGTGATGTATGTATCGTCCCCTTGCCACTCATTATCCTTCGACTGCTTATTGCATCAGTATTCTAAAATTTGATTTTTCAGTCCTTACCTACCGTATATTTTCCTTGTACTCCATATTCTTGGTTATTTTCTTGGTGTGTTCCACTGTCTGATCATGACTCTTTCTTTCCAGGTCATGGCCAATCCTGGAGCAGCGCCGCCTATCGATGAGGACACTCGGTCCTGCGTCTCCTTGGACTGCATGCTGGTGAGTTCAGATGACGAGACCGATGGCCCACAAGTTATTTTCGGCAACAGTGATTCCGAGGACGAGGGATTCGCAGCCCCAGAAGTCGACATGATCAGCGACTCTGACAATGAAGAAGAAGACCCCGAAGACGACCAGATAGAGGAAGATCCCGAGGAAGACCCGGTAGAAGAAAATCCAGGAGAGGAAGACCCTGAGGGGAATCCAGTGGAAGGAAATCCCGTGGGAGAAGATCCAGAAGAAGTGAATCACGTGGAAGCATACCACGATGAAGAAGCTCCGGCCGAGGAAGAAGGACCAGGAGGAAAAGACCCCGTGGCAGAAGAACCTCCAGTGGCAATCCCTGCGGGGCGCTATGGAAATGGACGCCCCTATCTTAGCGCGCGAGCTTACCGTAACCTGCTAAACTTCCATAACCGCGACTAACGTGATCTATCTTTTGTTTTCTCTGGCAAAAAAATCTATGTATAGTTTATGGCCACTTTTTATCTTTCGAGAATGCCTTGTTCGAATTTTCTGGAATAATAATAATAAAGTTTCTGAGTTCGCTAATCTTTTGGAGTATTGATTCGCATGATGCATTAACTGTTTTCCCTCCCCAATAAATTTATTTCCCTTCCGAGATTCATTACTATTCACCATTGCACCTTGTGCTGACCTGACCCTAGCCTCTTCAACATTCAGATTAAAGTATCGCACTCCGACCTTTCGAATGGGCCATACTCCATTGCAATCCCTACCCTGACTAATCCCTATACGTTATTAATTCTATTCCTTATTACTATAATTATATTCATTGATGTTTGCTATTCGAAATTTAGTTTTCGTTATTTTACGTTTATAAAAAAAATACACACACACACACACACACACACACATATTTGAATGTTATTAACTACTTCCGTTTTACTATTTCCGAATACTTTACTATTCTTCACATTTCCAATAGCGCAATTATATGTCGCACATACTGTTTTGTTTTATCATCTATTGTTTCGCCATATGGGTTTTCTCAATTATTTTAAATTGCTGGATCGATATTTTTACTAAAATATTTTTAGCTTATCAGCCAATTCATCACTATTGTTTATTTTCATTTTTCCGTGAATTATGCATATAGTTATCATTATTATGTATGATTATGCATTGTGCTTTCTATGCCTATTCTTTACTTGCGCTACTTCTACATATATAGACCTTTGACTTTCATCTAGTTGCTTTTGCATAAATCGCTATATAGCAGTATTTGATTTTGTGGTTTTTTCGCATGGTGTTTTAAAGCTCACTATTTATTTTTAAATTTCGAGGAAGAAATTTTATATAAATGGGGTATGATGTAATACCCAGTCCCTATAAATAATTACTGTATTTTAGTAAATAATTACCAAATACTTTTCCCAAATTTTCTACAAATTTTCTATATTTTTCCAAAACCTAATTATATTTAACTTATTCTAAATTAACCTAATCCCTTTAATTTATTTCTAATAAAATCCTAGTCCAATCCCTCAGCCCCAAGACCCGGCCCAACTCCCCTTTTTCCCTTTTTTCCTTTTTCCTAATTCTTTTCCAATCCAGGCCCGGCACATTGAACCCAAACCCGCACCCTTTCCCTTACCCGACCCGATCCCTTGCACCGGACCCGACCCGACCCGCTTCATCCTTCTTCTCCCCAACTTCTTTTCTTTTCCCGCTTTTAACTTCCTTCTCCCCACGACGTCGTTCCTTCGCCCCTCGCCGTGCCCACGATCCCCTCTACGACCACGACTCTCACGCGCGCCCCTCTCCCATGACCTTGCCTCGTCTCCCCCTACTAAGCCAAAAGCCATCTCCTCCAACTCCCATCACTTCATGTTCCCCTCCGAATGGCGGCGCGGACTTTGCGTCTCGCCTGAGATTCGGGGTAGATGCTATGTGGTTTTATCTGTCTACCTCTCCAAAAATGCCAAGTTGATTTATGGCACCTTGTATCGGAGGTTTAGACGGATACGGCCGATGTAGCAGACTTCGTCAGATTCCCCCTCAGGGTGAGGGGTTTTTGATTATGGGGACGCTCTTCCCTGCAGGCGCAAGCCCCTGCAGTTAATTACGCTACCGCATTGCGGTAACAACTTTCTCCTTTTCCAGAATTTCACTTCGTGTCGTATGTGTTTGTTTTGTTTGTGGTTGCCCGTGGATTGTATACGGAGACTGAGTAATGCCGTCGCCCGTAGGACGTGGATTAGTCCAAATCCGTATTTATTTAGATTTGGGATTGGTGTTTTTAGTTTAAGGATACGTTAGCCGTATTGAGGCTAAGATCAACTTAAACTTCGTTAAGGATACGTTAGTCCTGTTTGAGACTAGGATCAACTTAACGTGGTGACCCATTTAATTATATGGTCGTCAGGACTCATCACCTCTCTGATGTCGTTGAAGGATTACAACGATAGGTGTCAGAGGAGTTCAGAGATGTACCCTTGAACCAAAATCGATTTGAAGTTTTATAGTCCATTTAAATGTTTAAGGATACGTTAGCCCTATTTGGGGCTAAGATCAACTTAAACAGGACCGTTTAGATCCTGCAAAAGAGCATTTGGAGGCTCTATTGTTCCAGTTTAGGGACGTGGTGGTCCATATTCCAGTTTAGGGACGTGGTGGTCCACTTTCCAGTTTTAGGGACGTGGTGGTCTATCGCCAGTTTAGGGACGTGGTGGTCCATATTCTAGTTTAGGGACGTGGTGGTCCATCGCCAGTTTAGGGATGTGGTGGTCCATATTCCAGTTTAGGGACGTGGGGGTCCATGATTAGTTTAAGAACGTTTTGGTCCAACATTAGTTTAAGGACGTCTCGGTCCAACATTAGTTTAAGGACGTTTCGGTCCAATATTAGTTTAAGAAGTTTCGGTCCAATATTAGTTTAAGGACCCCGCAGTCCATATTGATATGTGGTCGTCGGGACCCGTCACCTCTCTGACGTCGTTGAAGGATTACAACGACAGTTATCAGAGGAGTTCGGAGATGTACCCTCGAACCGGATATAAATTGATTTAAGAGAGAGATCTTGCTCAGTCAATTTAATTTAAGGACTAACGGCCAAAATTGGGCTAAGTCCAGTTGAAAATGTTCAACATTTTATTTGCTTTTGTATTGCATTTCTTTTTATTTTTATTTGGGCTTTGCCCAGAAAGGATGCAGAGCATCAATTTGTTTTGGGCTCTCCCCTTTATAAATGATGCAGAGCGTCAATTTTATTTGGGCTCTGCCCTTTTATTGCTTTGCAATTTATTTTGGCCTGCTTGGTCTTTTTGATTTGGGCCTGGACCTTTTAGGAAATGTATTGCATTTATCAGGCGCTTTGCGCCAATCAGAGAGCGCAAGCGCTCATGGTGATGACACGTGTCATGCAGGCGTAGTGCGCTGCGCTAGTGCGCTACGCTTGCGCTGCTGACACGTGGCGCGCTCTGGTAAGTTGCGCCAATTTCAGAGAGCAAAACTCTATTTCAAAAGCGCATAGCGCAAATGGTTCAGACGCTGACACGTGGCGCTCTCTGGTGGCTTGCGCCAGCCCAAGAGCGCAACAGTGCAGATTTATAAGTGCAAAGCACTATTAATTTGAGAATCTTTTAGATTCAAGAACCGATGGTTCATAAAAGAAGTGCAAAGCACTATTTGATTTCTTGATCTAATTTAGATCAAAGAAAAACAAGTTTTTCTTTTTATTTCAAGAACCAAAGGTTCATAAAAGTGCAAAGCACTATATATTTTTTATATTTTTGTTTTTTCCTTGTTTTAAAGAAACAGTTGTTCATAAGAAGTGCAAAGCACTGTTTATTATGTAAAGATTATTGATCTGGTTTTTAGATCAATGATCTATTAGAAGAATTTTCTTCTCTCTCGTGAAGGTTTTTACCTTTTTTCTTGGAATTTTCTCAGAGTTCTCTCTGTTTGAAGCTCTTGACTTTTTTCAAGAAATGTTGATCCCCTTTTTTTTATTTTAGAAAGAAGGATCATTGGTCGTTGGGACCCACCACCTCTTCGACGACACTGAGAGATTACAGTGCCATATATCGAAGGTGTGGAGGGATGTACCCTTTGAACCATGTCTCACTCATTAGGGGGGAAGAACAGGCTGGAGCTTAAGCTTCTTGCTACTGAAAAAGGCTTCTTTGCGTTCGCGCACGTGCGTCGCACGTGTTGGGCGCTCATATTTGCACGTAGCGCACATGGATCTTGCGCATATGCGCATTATGGGGGGAGCAAGCTCCTATGGAGAACGAGACTCCTTTGAATATTCTCATGTGGTGCGCACGTGCGTTGCACGTGGTGCGCTCATGGCGGGCACACGTGCGTTGCACGTGGCGCACATGCGCATTATGAGGCGAAGCAGAGCTTCTATATATGGAGAACATGCTCCTTTTAATATTATTAAATGTTCTCATGTGGTGCGCACGTGCGTTGCACGTGGTGCGGCATGGCGGGCACACGTGCGTTGCACGTGGAGCACATGCGTATTATAAAGAGAAGCAGAGCTTCTATATATGGAGAACAAGCTCCTTTTAATATTATTAAATGTTCTCATGTGGTGCGCACGTGCGTTGCACGTGGTGCCGTATGGCGGGCACACGTGCGTTGCACGTGGCGCACATGCGCATTATGAGGAGAAGCAAAGCTTCTATATATGGAGAACAAGCTCCTTTTAATATTATTAAATGTTCTCATGTGGTGCGCACGTGCGTTGCACGTGGTGCCGCATGGCGGGCACACGTGCGTTGCACGTGGCGCACATGCGCATTATGAGGAGAAGCAAAGCTTCTATATATGGAGAACAAGATCCTTTTAATATTATTAAATGTTCTCATGTGGTGCGCACGTGCGTTGCACGTGGTGCCGCATGGCGGGCACACGTGCGTTGCACGTGGCGCACATGCGCATTATGAGGAGAAGCAAAACTTCTATATATGGAGAACAAACTCGTTTTAATATTATTAAATATTCTCATGTGGTGCGCACGTGCGTTGCACGTAGTGCCGCATGGCGGGCACACGTGCGTTGCACGTAGCGCACATAGCGCTTGCGCATATGCGTATTATGGAGGAGCATGCTCCTATCTTGGAGAACTAAGCTCCTTTGAGTATTGAATCCTTTGAGGATTTAACTCTACCTTTCTAAGAGGTATCCCCTCTTATTTATATGGGAGTGGTAGAGAAGCCATCTCTCCTTTTCCCGATGTGGGACTAAAAAATGCATTCTTCATGTAGTAGAGCATTACTTTAGATTACACGTGTATAACACATTTGCTCATAACTTTTGATCTCGGGTGAATTATGAGGCCCATAATATATCAAATCGAAGGTCTTTTCGAGATGCTTTCAATATCATCAGAATTTATCTGTTTTTCGTTCCGGAGTTTGTCAAAATACAGCTCGGAAAATACTGGTTCGCATCTTCTTCCTTAGATCACATGTGCATAGACATTTGCTCATAACTTTTGATCCCGGATGAATTATGAGGCCCATAATATATCAAATCGAATGCCTTTTCAAGATGCTTTCAATACCATCAGAATTTAGCTGTTTCTCATTCCGGAGTTTGTCAAAATAAAGCTCGGAAAATACTGGTTCGCATCTTCTTTCTTAGATCACATGTGCATAACACATTTGCTCATAACTTTTGATCCCGGATGAATTATGAGGCCCATAATATATCAAATCGAAGGTTTTTTCGAGATACTTTCAACACCATCATAATTTAACAGTTTCTCATTGGGGAGTTTATCAAAATACAGACCGGAAGATACCGGTTCGCATTTTCTTAAGCGTATCGCTGCTATTTGATAACTTGGACTCTTTTGCGCAGAAATTTTTGGCGGGAACAAATGCCCCCCACTACTTTGCCCACGTAAGTATATATGTGGGTGAAGTAGTGCAGAGTAATGCATAGCGTATGACCAGTTTCGGGTTGGTATATAACTTTCAGAATCTTGATCTGAGAAGATAACGAGCGGACACAAGCGTCGTCATTTACCATTGACTCAACTCTTGACTCTTAAAAGATATAGTTCCAAACTCTCAATTCCATGAGCCGCACCCTTCTATTTCTTTATGTTTTACTCTGGTGTGAAGTAGTTTATACGCTCATGAGTAACTTCTCAATTTCAGTGGCATGTAGCTTTAGCAAGTGTGGCTCGTAGATGGTCCATCTTAACCTCTTTGTAGGGCAGTAATGGCTTAGAAGACAGGGGTAGGATCTGCCACCTAAGACTTTTCAACTTTATGAGCCGTGAGGGTCTCATAAAGACTTTTCTCCCTACGGATCGAGAGGATCTCGTAGGTGTATTTTCTCCTTAGTAATCGTGAGGATTCCTAAGTGTGTTTTCTCTTATAAGTCGTAAGAATCTTATAAGAGAATTTTCTCCCTTACAAGTCGAGAGGACTCGTAAGTGGTTGGTGAGTTGACTTGTTTCCGAGTCGAAGTATTGCTCCGACGGGGAGGTCGTTGGCTGATTTGTTTCCGCGACGGAGGTCATTGGCTGACTTGTTTCTGAGACGGAGGTTCTTGGCCGTGAGTACTCAACGGGAAGCATGGCTCAAGCAAAGCACTTCTCATTTCCACCATTTGGAACAAGAAGCAGCTTTAAGGCTGAAGGAGCGTCAGGAGTCTTCAAGCGAAACTGCTCGCCTACGTGCTGAAGTTGAGGCGAACGCTGCCGATGTGAAGGTTGTCTTCGAGGGCCTTCTGGAGCGTATCTCACATGGGCTAAACTTGAAGCGAAAGCTTGATGTTGCCGAGCATGACACTCCAGGCCGTGAAGCCACTCATCAGGCCGTTAAGGAGCAGCTTGCATCTGTCTTGCAGCAGCGGGCTCAAGTAGAGGCAGAACTGGCGGTGGTAGCCGATCGGGAAAAGACATGGAAGGAAGTGTGCGAACAACTGATAAAACTACTTAAGACGCTTCCTTCCCAGTAGCTGCCTTTGTATCAATGTATTTTTAAGATTTTCCTTTTAAATAATATGTATCCATTCTTTATTCTTTTGTACGATTCATCTTGTATTTGATTGAAGTCAATGAATAAAGATACACATTTTCTTTTGCAATGTCTTGTATGCTCTTTTGCTTTCTGCCTTCTCTTATTATCAGCATGTTGTCTTTGATAAACATAATTGGCAGATAACTTAGTTTTTTCCAAGAGATAGCGATGGCTTAGGCCGCAGGTTCAGATCTGCTGCCTAAGACTTTTCAACTCTATGAGCCGTGAGGGTCTCATAGAGACTTTTCTCCCTACGGATCGAGAGGATCTCATAGGTGGATTTTCTCCTTAGGAATCGTGAGGATTCCTAAGTGTGTTTTCTCTTACAAGTCGTAAGGATCTTATAAGAGAATTTTTCCCTCTTACGAGTCGAGAGGGCCCGTAAGCGGTTGTTTCCCTCCTTGTCGAGATTCGACTTTGGAGAGTGAGACCCGTGAATAGTATGCAAGAAATCTTTTTGGATCGACTTGCAGGGTCCCATTGTTCGGGAAGCAAGCTTTTTTAGTCCCTGCTGCCTGAGGCTTTCCTTGCAAGTTGAGACGAATCGGGAATTTTCCCGCGGAGACACTGGTTTCTCTGCGAGCCGACACGAATCAGGAGGCTCTCGTCAAGGAGTGTTTGTTTCCTTGAGTTGAGGTGTTTGCTAGGGATTATTTGTTTCCCTAGCGCCAAGGATTATTTGTTTCCTTGGGGTTTGAAACGAGTCGAGAATTTCCCACGGAGGCACTGGTGGCTCTGCGAGTCGACGCGGATCAGGAGGCTCTCGTCAAGGAGTGTTTGTATCCGTGAGTCGAGGAGTTTGCTAGGGATTATTTGTTTCCCAAGCGCGAAGGATTATTTGTTTCCTTGGGGTTTGAAACGAGTCGAGAATTTCCCACGGAGGCACTGGTGGCTCTGCGAGTCGACGCGAATCAGGAGGCTCTCGTCAAGGAGTGTTTGTATCCGTGAGTCGAGGAGTTTGCTAGGGATTATTTGTTTCCCAAGCGCCAAGGATTATTTGTTTCCTTAGGGTTTGAAACGAGTCGAGAATTTCCCACGGAGGCACTGGTGGCTCTGCGAGTCGACGCGGATCAGGAGGCTCTCGTCAAGGAGTGTTTGTATCCGTGAGTCGAGGACTTTGCTAGGGATTATTTGTTTCCCAAGCGCCAAGAATTATTTGTTTCCTTGGGGTTTGAAACGAGTCGAGAATTTCCCACGGAGGCACTGGTGGCTCTGCGAGTCGACGCGGATCAGGAGGCTCTCGTCAAGGAGTGTTTGTATCCGTGAGTCGAGGAATTTGCTAGGGATTATTTGTTTCCCAAGCGCCAAGGATTATTTGTTTCCTTGGGGTTTGAAACGAGTCAAAGATTTCCCACGGAGGCACCAGTGACTCTGCGAGTCGACGCAGATCAGGAGGCTCTCGTCAAGGAGTGTTTGTATCCGTGAGTCGAGGAATTTGCTAGGGATTATTTGTTTCCCAAGCGCCAAGGATTATTTGTTTCCTTGGGGTTTGAAACGAGTCGAGAATTTCCCATGGAGGCACTGGTGGCTCTGCGAGTCGACGCGGATCAGGAGGCTCTCGTCAAGGAGTGTTTGTATCCGTGAGTCGAGGAGTTTGCTAGGGATTATTTGTTTCCCAAGCGCCAAGGATTATTTGTTTCCTTGGGGTTTGAAACGAGTCGAGGATTTCCCACGGAGGCACTGGTGGTTCTGCGAGTCGACGCGGATCAGGAGGCTCTCGTCAAGGAGTGTTTGTATCCGTGAGTCGAGGAATTTGCTAGGGATTATTTGTTTCCCAAGCGCCAAGGATTATTTGTTTCCTTGGGGTTTGAAACGAGTCGAGGATTTCCCACGGAGGCACTGGTGGCTCTGCGAGTCGACGCGGATCAGGAGGCTCTCGTCAATGAGTGTTTGTATCCGTGAGTCGAGGAGTTTGCTGAAGATAATGGTTTCTTCGGAGTTGGACTGAACCGTCGAGATTTGGCTTCGTCTTCTGGCGAAGCCTGTTGGGAAAGTATGGTTCCTTCTTTGTTTACGCCCTTGGATTGTATACAGGGATCGATGTGATCTTAACTGTAGGGCTAAAGTTTTATCATTATTTTCATTTTTTTTTTGTTTTATTTCCGCGATGCTCTATCATTTCAGCTTTTATATCTCGAAGGTCGCGATTGCCCAATCATTTCGGCTATTTTTCGTGGTGCCCAATCATTTCGGCTATTTATTTTATTTTCACTCGCTGCTTTTTATTGCGAGTTGCCCAATCATTTCGGCTATTTTGCATGCATACATTTTACTTGCTGTTTTTTATTGCAAGTCGCCCCATCATTTCGGCTATTTTGCATGCATACATTTTTACTTGCTGCTTTTTATTGCAAGCTGCCCCATCATTTCGGCTATTTTGCATGCATACATTTTTACTTGCTGCTTTTTATTGCAAGCTGCCCCATCATTTCGGCTATTTCGTATGCATTTGCGGCCTACTGGCTTTTCGCCGTAAACCTGGAATCAGACTCCGATTTCGGCATCAGCACCGCTACAACTGGGATATTGCCAGGAGCGAATCATCATCTGCCTCTGTCGATGTCGAACAAAGGTGGCTTAGCGACCAGGGTTAAGGTCCTGTCGACTAAGGCTTTTGACTTCATGAGCCGTAAGGGTCTCACAAAGGTATTTCTTCCTACAAGTCGTGAGGATCTTGTAGGTGCATTTTCTCCTTAAGAATCGTGAGGATTCCTAAGTGTTCGTTTCCTTTGTAAGTCGTAAGGATCCTACAGGAGGGTTTTCTCCTCGTAAATCGAGAGGATTTACAAGGGTTGTTCACCATGCGAACATATCCCCAGTCAGGGATGAGACTTGGTTAAGGAAATGTTTATTCGCGCCCGTGGATTGTATACAAGGGTCAGTATTGAGCCACTTGTAGGGCAATATCGGAAATTGTGGAGGTTGCTTAAGCACAGGTTTAGGTCTCTGTAACTTAAGACTTTCAACTCTTATGAGCCGTGAGGGTCCCATAAAAGAGTTCTCCTTACGAGTCGTGAGGATCTCGCAAGTGTATTTTCTCCTTAGGAATCGTGGGGATCCCTAAGTGTGTTGCACCTTTGTGAGTCGTAAGGATCTCACGCAGATGGTTTCTCCTTTCAAGGTCGAGAGGACCCTATAAGTGTCCTTTAACGAGGTTGCGCCCTTTCAGGTTTTCACAAACACTCGCCGGTAGCCCTGCTGTTTTTACTCACGGAGCCCTTTCGGGTTTTCATCCGCGCCCATTTTGCTTACGGACATACCGTTTTTTTTTTCTTTTTATTTTTATATATATATTTTTTTTACGAGGCCGTGCCCTTTCGGGTTTTCACGAACACTCGCCGGTAGCCCTGCTGTTTTTACTCACGGAGCCTTTTCGGGTTTTCATCCGTGCCCTTTTTGCTTATGGACATACCGTTTTTTTTATTTTATTTTTATATGCTTTTTTTTATATCTTGTCAGCCTAAAGATGTTGCGGTATTAGTTTAAAGACGTTTCGGTCTGCTATTAGTTTAAGGACATCTCGGTCCGTCGTTAGTTTAAGGACGTTTCGGTCCGTCGTTAGTTTAAGGACGTTTCGGTCCGTCATGGAGAAGGCCGGCTACTTTTTATAAAGCTTGAGCTTAGGAAGATAGCGAGCGGACATAGTCGTCGTCATCTATCATTGACCTAGGCTGTGGCTCATTAAGCATAATATTTCTTTAGGAAGCGACCGTTTATCGGCCTGAAAAGCCTTTCACCGTGCATGTCCATGAGTAGATAGGCCCTACCCTGGTAGACCTTATCTATGATGTATGGGCCTTCATAGTTTGGCTCGAATTTTCTTCGCTTGGCGCGATTGGGGATCATAGGCCTTTTGACCATTAGCACGAGTTCGCCTTGGCGAAATGTCCTCGGCCGAGTCAGTCTTTCATATGAGCGCGTCATCTTTGCTTTATAGGCTTCCAGATTTTGTTGCGCTATGAGCCGGGTTTCATCAAGGGCGTCAAGCTCCTCAAGCCGAAGGTGAGCATTTTCTTCGTCCGTCAGCTCGTAGTGGACTGCCACTCGTAGAGAGGGTAACTCTATCTCGAGGGGGAGTACTGCTTCCGTCCCAAATACCAACGCGTATGGCGTTGTGTTTGTGGCCGTCTTAAATGTAGTTAGATACGCCCAAAGAGCTTCTTGCAGTCTTTCGTGCCAGTCTTTCTTATTTCGTGACACCGTTTTCTTCATGATCTTCGTCAAGGTCTTGTTGAAGGCCTCAGCTAGACCATTAGCTCGCGGATTATAAACCGAGGAATATCTCCAGTCTATATTATGCTGTTGCGCAAAGCGACTGATCTTGTGGCTTCTGTAAGCTGGCCCGTTATCGGAGATGATCCGTCGCGGAGTTCCAAACCGATATATGACGTGCGTCTTGAAGAAGTGGAGGATATTTTCCGTTTTCACTTTCCTTAACGGTACTGCTTCTGCCCATTTAGAGAAGTAGTCAGTCGTCGTTAGGATGAAACGATGTCCTCTAGACGATGCTGGTTCGATGGGGCCGACTATATCAGTCCCCCACATTTCGAATGGCCAGCTAGCTATCGTTGGATGTAGTGGATTTGGGTGCTGGTGGATGAAGTCCCCATGGATCTGACACGAGTGACACTGCTTCGCATATTCGAGGCAGTCTTGAATCATCGTAGGCCAATAGTAGCTCATCCGTTTTATCTTCAACTTCATCTTTGGGCCCGCTTGGTGGGAACCGCAGAGTCCGTCGTGAACTTCTTGGACGACCCTTTTCGCTTCGTCAGGTCCTAAGCATCTCAGCCACAGAGAATCGAATGACCTCTTGTATAGAGTATCATTGACGAAGGCGAAAGACAGAGCTCGTTTCACGAGCTGATGTCTTGTGGACGCTTCTTCAGGCATTCAGTGGAACTTGAAGTAATCTATGAGGACTTCTCTCCAGTCCTCGGTATTTTCCCAATCTTTTACTTGCAGGGCCGTCTGCTTGCTCGCTCCTTTTTCTTCGGATGATTCCGGAGATATTTCTGCTGGGGCAAGCACCCGACGGCTTTGCACCACGATTCTAACGTCATCGAGGTTTTCGTCAGCCAGTTCTTTAGCAAGTTTAGCCAACGCATCTGCTTTGCTGTTGTCCGCGCGCGGTATGTTCTCCAAAGTATAGGAGGGAATTTGGGTCAACAGTTGTTGCACTTTTTCACCGTATTTCACTAACTCCGGTTTGCACGTTTGGTAGTCGCCGTTTACTTGACTAACGACCAGTTGAGAATCTCCGTATTGAGGAGGTTTTCAATTCCCATGTCAACGGCGATCTCGAGGCCTGCTATCAGGGCTTCGTATTCGGCTTCGTTGTTTGTCCTTGGCTCCGTCAGGGAGAAAGCAAAGCGCATTATTCCTCTTTGTGGCATTACAAAGATGAGTCCTACCCCCGATTTGATTATAGGGGTACTTTGTTTGCGCTTTTTCATGGAAGATGCTCCATCGAAATAAAGTTCCCATTGGGTATCACCACCGTCGATCGCATCGAACGCATGTTCGTCTGGCAAATCACAATTTAGAGGAGAATCGGCGGGTATGGGATGCTCAGCGAGGAAGTCGGCGATGGCCTGGCCTTTCACTGCCTTGAGAGGTTGATACGTTATCGAAAACTCCATCAAGAGTAGGGCCCATTTAGCGAGTCGTCCCGTCAATATGGCCTTTGACATCAAGAATTTAAGGCGGTCCACCTTTGAAATGAGACGGACTTCATGCGCCAACGCATAGTGCCTAAGCTTTGTTATCGCAAAGATCAATGCCAGGCAATGTTTTTCAATGGGGGAGTAGTTGCTTTCTGCCCCCAGTAGAACTCGACTTAAGTAGTAGAGTGCTCTTTCTTTCCCTTGATCGTTTTCTTGTGCCCATAATGCGCCTAAAGAACCTTCGAGGGCGGTTGTATAAAGAATGAGAGGCTTTCCCTTAACCGGAGCAGCCAACACCGGCGGGTTCTGCAGGTATTGCTTGATTTCGTCTAGTGCGCTTTGGCATTTGTGATCCCAGACAAACGGGGTTCCCTTCTTCATCAGGTGGTTGTAGGGACGTCACTTTCCTGAAAGGTTGGCTATAAATCGCCGTATGTATGCGAGCTTCCCTTGGAGAGACCGCAGCTGTTTGAGAGTTCTCGGCGGAGGCATTTCCATGATCGCTTTGATCTTTGACGGATCTATTTCAATACCTCGATGTCGAACAATGAATCCCAGGAATTTGCCTGAGGAAACTCCGAATGCACACTTAAGAGGGTTCATCTTCAAGTTGAATTGTCGAAGGCGTTGAAATACGGTCTTCAGATGCTCGAGATGTTCCTCGTATGATTTGCTTTTAACCACGAGATCATCGATATAGCATTCGACGATTTCGTGTATAAGGTCGTCGAAGATCTTTGTCATGGCCCTCTGATAAGTAGCACCGGCGTTCTTTAAACCGAAGGGCATCACTTTATAACAGAATATTCCTAAAGGGGTCCTGAAGGCTGTGTGCTTCTGGTCTTCTGGATGCATTTTTATCTGGTTATACCCCGATGAGCCGTCTATGAAGGAGAAAACCTCATGAGTGGATGTATTGTCTATCATCAATTCGGTGACTGGCACTGGGAAATCGTCCTTCGGGCAAGCTTTATTGAGATCCCGAAAGTCCACGCATACACGCACTGTCCCATTTTTCTTCATCACCGGGACGATGTTGGCGATCCACTCCGGATATTGAACCTCGTCGATGAAGCCAGAGTCGATCAGCTTTTTGACTTCAGCATTAATACTCATCTCAAGCTCGAGTCGCATTCTCCTCGGCGCCTGTTTGACTGGCTTGATTTCCGGGGATATCGCCAATTTGTGTACAGCAATTTCTGGATCTAGTCCCGGCATTTCGGAATAGTTCCATGCGAAGCAATCTTTATGCTGTAGAAGCACATCCTTTAACGCAGCCACCCTTTCTTCAGATAGCAGCTCGCTGATGAATGTTGGTCGCGGGTCATTTACCGTCCCCAACTCAATTTTCTTGAGATTATCTGCAGTGGTATGGATTCCGTCTTCCAGCTCTTTTGGCGCTGGTGGGAATTCTGAGATTATCTCGTCGCTGCTGTTTTCGAAGCACCAAGGGAGCTCATCTATGTCCTCGGGCTCTTCTTTTAATATTGTGATCATGTGACAGGTGCGAATTCGCTTCCAATCCCAATGTGGAACTGGTTTTTCTTCCGTGGCCTTGGGTTCGTGCTTTTGTGGTGGCGTTACCCTCCAGTTGTCAGACAGAGCGAATTTGCCAAGCTGGTACTGATCTTCGACCCAATTCTTGAAGGTGAAGCAATCTTCGAGAGGATGTCCTATTACTCGGTGATAAGAGCAATAGTCTGGGTGTGAGACTTCGCCTGTTCGTTCGGGGTGCTTGGATTCCGGCAGTGTAAGCATCTGATGTTTTAGAGCGAGGTCAAGTATCTTCTTCGTTTTGTCCCGAGGAAACGAGTACGCTCGACTCATTTTCTTCATAAGGGATAGATCAATAGTGCTCGACTCCCGTTTGTATGGCTTCTTAGCCCTGCTTTGTTGTTGTTGAGCGCTTTTTTGGCCTTTCGACTTATTTCTGCTTTTCCGCTGAGCCTTCTTTATAACAGGTTGACATGGAGCAGCCTTTTCACTTTTCACGGCTTGTTGGAGAAGGCGTTGCGTTCTGGCTTTTTCGTAGATGACCATTTCGCGGTTATGGTCGTCTCGGGCCTTTTGACCCGCTTCTCTTATAAGCTTGTCCATTTGTTTTTCGAACGATGGACTGGATTCCTTTGCATCTGGCACTTTTATTGGCTCAGGATTAGCGTCCTCCCATTGAGTCTCCGCTTCTTCATCGAAGTCATATATGACATAGCAGCTGTTTAATAGCTGTCGTTTCTTCGAACGGATGTATCCGAGCCCGATCGTCTCCATCCTCCCATTAGGTAGCTTATGTTGAGTTCCGGGGACGTTCCAGACCCTATCATAGAATTTGGCCTTCCTAACAGTCTGTTCGAAGGGTATCCCTTGGCGCTTCAGCAGCTTTTTCAAACCTTCCGTATAATATCTGGGTAGACGAATGGGTTGAAGCCTGTCCAGCGTTGGATCTGCTCCATACCAGATCTCTTTCTCCACTTTATTTTCTTCAGAGTGGTAAAGCAAAATTGCTTTCTCTCTCTTTCTCCTGGGAGGGATATAGAATGTCCGCAACTCTTCTACACTGTAGATATTAAGTGCATCCAGTTATTTATGGTGTCTAGGCGGCACCATGGCTATCTGTAGACTTCGCTCTTCTTCAGCAGAAACTCGTATTGAAAGCCGAGCAGGGAATACAGCATGAACCTCATCCTCCGAATCACTACCGAAGATCAATGAAGGAACGGATGGTCCCGGCTTGGTGTATTGGGGCGGACCCGAATAAGTTATATCCTCTTCTTCCTCGGTATCGCTGCCGAAGACAGGGATGGTGGCATTAGTTTTGTTCTCAGGCTTGTGACACCTTTCCGTGTCTTCGAAACTCGGCAAGAAGTATTTGGCATCTTCATACTTACGAACTTCATTCACGGAAAACGGGTTCAATTCTCCTGCCACAGTGTATTCGAGACCGTCCTTACAATATTTCATACACTGATGCTGTGTAGAAGGGATAATATTGTACTCGTGTAACCATGGTCGACCGAGCAGAGCATTGTAGCATGTCTTGGCGTCTATGACATGGAATTTAATATCTGTGACGAGCAACCCGAAGCGTAACGTCAATATCACAGATCCAAGAGTCTTTGATGATTGGGAGTCGAACCCGGAGATGGTGATCTTGTCCCGCACAAGGTGCTGGACGCTCATGCAGATTTCCTTCAACACCCGCACGTTGAGGAGATTAACAGACGATCCATTATCGATCAGGATTTTGCCTATCTTTATATCATGGCAGTATCCTGAGACATAGCGAGGGCGATTGTGTTCGCGCGTCCCAAGGAGAAGGTCTTCATCGCCAAAAGCAACGTCGGCCGTATGCACCTCTTCCAACTCATCATTCATCTTTTCTTCGGCCAGGAAGGCTTGGAACTGGTCCGGATCTTGTAGCGCTTTAATCAAAGAATCCCTCGCCTCTTTTGATAGTAACAGGGCATCAAGAATGCTGAGTTGTGAGGGCAGCTTCCTCAGATGCGCCAAGACATTGTAATCCACCTTATTTCTTTTCGGCGGATTCTTGGCGGTTAGCTCTTCCGCAACTTGGTCATCTAGAGTAATATCCTCAGAAACCTTTTCTTTCCCTTTATCTTTCTTGTTTAAGGGTCCGAGATTCTTTTCAGGTAACGTCCGATTGCGTAGCTGGATATTTTCGCAAACCTTTGGCTCTTCTTCTTTTCCCGAAGTTGACTCTTTAAAGAGAGGGGCGAGTTCCAGCTCTTCATCAGAATCGCTCCCGAATGTAGGCACTTGTGACCCGGCAGTGTTAACCATGCGACAATCGCCGGTAGTTCTTTTAAGCTCTTCAGTCGTATCTCTTTGCTCCCGACGAGTTTTGCGCTTTTCCCGCTTAAAGCGTTGTCGATGAGCAACGTATCCTTGCTACCATTTATCGAAAGCTTTGCACTCTTGAGTGGGGTGCGAAACCTTCTGATGATATAAGCAATAAGAGGGGTGCATTTCTATTTCACTAGTAATTTTTCCTTCAGAGGATGGTAGCTTCATGCCCATCGATATGGCCTTAGCAAACCTTTTCTTTATCTTGAATTGGCTTTTGTCGGTAGCGCAGGTGTTTTGCTCCAGCGGGATCGTCTCAGCTCTTTCATCAAGTCGCTGGCGCTTGGCCCTTTCAAATATAGCCATCTCGCGTTCTCGATCAGCTTTACTTTTCAGTCGAGTTTCGTTAAGGAATGCGTCAATCATTTCGACTGATAGCTCCGGAATTTTTGATTTGGTATCTGCCCCCAGCGTTTTAGTGCCAGAAGTCTCTTCATCGCTCGTGATCGAATGTGAGATCATATGACAGCTCGCTACATATTCCTCGGATTCATCCGATGAGCTTTCTCCCTCATCTTCTTCTTGAAAGACGTGATTGAGGAACTCTTGGAGCGTAATGAGAGTCCGCGCCTTTTGGTTGTATTCATCCAGCGCGTCAATTTGCTTTTGTAAGTCCGTGCGCTTGTCGCCAGGCTTCACGGGTTTCTTAGATTTCTTCTTCTTCTTTTTCGAAGATTTTGACGGCTGGTTGCGAGTGTTTGAGCCACCACCATCGGTCTTTGGAGTCGGACGAGGCTTTAGCATTCCTTCAATGACCTGTGGTTCCAACGGGTTCTTTCACTTGATTGCTGGACATGCCTGAAGATCGTTTAGCATTCTCTTTGTCTTGGCTGATAATACAACCTCCCAAGGAGCTTCTTCAATGACGGAGCATGTTGCCCCCGGCGTATTCGTCCCTTTAGAGGTGTGGGGCTGCGGGGGATTCACCTTCCATTTGTCAGATAACGCGAACTTGCCCTGTCGGTACTGGTTTTCAACCCAATTCTTGAAAACATAGCAATCTTCGATCGGATGGCCTAGTACTCGATGATAAGGACAGTAGTTGGGCTCGTTGACGTCACTTGGTTGCAACGGACGTTTTGGATCCGGCAGATTTATGAGTCTGTTGCGCAACGCCAGCTCGAATAACCTCTTCGTTTTATCGCGGGGAAAGGAATAAGGACGTCCCATCCTATCCTCAAGGGGTACATACGGGCGCATATTATTTTGACAAGCCATTGGCTTCGGGTCGCTTGGTTGTTGTTGAGCATTAGCGACGACGATCGCTTTTCCCTTCCCTTTGTCATTTCGGGAGTCCGGCCTTGGAAGAGGAGGTTTATGGCCCATCTGATCCATCTGCGCTAGTTTGTCAATCAACGCCTGGAAGGTAGTTGGCTTGAAAAACATCATAAATTGTGAGATGGTTGCTTGTGGATCGAGGGTTCCCACAAACATACCAACTGCGGGAGCTTCTTCAATGCGCTGCTCACACTTTGACCATAAATTCCGCCATCGTATAGCATACTGAACCCACGTTTCGCCGGGTTTTACCCTGGCGTTAATCAGTGCCGTCATTGGGGTACGCTCACTGGCACTTGCAAAACGCTGAGTGAACAGCAGCTCCATCTCCGCGAAGGTTTTAATAGAGTCATTTGGGAGTTCAGAATACCACTCGAACGCCGTATCTGATAAGCTTCCAACAAACTGGCGAAGCAACAGCTTGTCGTTACCGCCGGTGTTGCCGCAGAGCGCTGCCGCAGAGCGCCCTGAACTGGGCCACATGCTGATGAGGATTGCCCGTCCCCTTGTAGACATGGAACTTAGGAATTGTATAACCTGTCGGGTACTTAATCTGATCGTACCAACCCGGATATGGCCGCCCCGTCTTTACGACCTGACCGGCTGCTTCAGTCGTCTGATCCACCCGTATTTGCTGGGCGATGTATTCATCCAAATCAGCTTTTGATATGGTATCCTCTTTAGCTGCGGATAGAGCCGGTGGAGGATTCGATGTCTCTCCCCTATCGTCTTCAAGAATGATCGGGGGATCTCCAGCAGGTGGATCTTGTTGAATCATCATACCCACCATATCCTGGAACAGGAGGGCCATTTTCTTTATGTTGGCTGCCTGCTCCGCAGCTTCTTTATCTTTCTTCTCTAGCACGCGCCGAAGGAATTCGGCGTCCGTTTCTTGTTCTTGACGTTCTTCTGAGGATGTTTCCGGGGTTTCTTTCGGCCCTGTAAGTGCGGCCATAGCGTTCATCATCTCCTGGAGCTTCTGTTGCTGCTCCTGAGCCTTGGTCACTGACCGTGTAAGCGGTCTATGACCCGTGGATGTACGGCTATCTTCTTTTCCCGATGCCATGTAAACCGTATGAACTGTTATGCCCCCTGACTTGGGGCATTTAGGTTCACCATTTTTAACTTTTGCCGCTGATGCGGGGGTTTTCTCTGGCCTCCTTCTTTTATGGGCCGTTGAGGTTGAAGGAACCATTGAAGGGGGCACCCTAGCAGCTGCCGTCCCCTGCTGTTTAATGGGACAATCCTTGTCTTTATCCACCTTCGCCTTTTTCTGGCGACGAGAGTGACCTGGGTCAATCACAGAGTCTTGCACCCTTCGCCAAACTTTATAAATTCTTGAAGACAGCCGTTGAGGGGGCTGTTCTCGCTTCGTTTCTGGAACTCTCTCCGCAGGTGGAGGAGATCTCTTCAATGTAGCGATTGGAGAGTTCTTCCGTACCCTCCTCAGCAGTTCAAAGCTGTTCCCAGTTGGAACAGCAGCGTTGACTTCCACCGCTGGAGCCGGTGGAGTTACCCCTGAGGGGGAGTTGCCCCCTGCCTTCCTCACTCGTTGCCAATAGCGACGTCGAGCACGACGAGCCGTTGGGATTAGCTCAGAGATAGAGATAACTTCTTTTTGCCCCCTGTCTGAATGAGGCGCCGCCGGTGTTAACCTCTTAAAGACTGAGGTTGTTCCTTGCGGGGTAACATTCAATCTGTCAAAGACAGATCTTCGTGCAGGGGCAGGAGCAGGAATCATCAGTCTTGAAAAGACTGACTCTTTGGCGGGAGAAGCCGTCTTAACGACTTCCGGAACAGCGGCCGTTGCCCTCTTTAGGACAGCCAATTTAGAGTTCTGATTTAGCCTGGTGAAAACAGAGGCTGTCGGTTTGGTAGTGAGCGACCCGTTGACAGGGGCCGTCGTGGCAGTGAGCCGGTCGAAGACCGACTTCTTGTTCACCTCCGGTGCAAGTATTGGCATAGAGCAGCTTGTCGGTGGGATCATGGTCCCGAAGAATAAGCCAGTGGTGGCTTGGGTCACCTGGTCTACTGGCAGAGTGAGGAAGGAAGCCGCTTGGGGCCCATATGCTACACCTCCGGGGGAGGTGGAGCGTCCGTTGCAGTGGCACTTCGAGTAGTTGGTGCAGTTGAAGGCCATTGAATCTTGAGTTCTGCGCCAGGCAAAAGACCAAATCTTAGTAACTCGAAAATCCAAAGGCAACCATTTAACAAACCGCGATTGGTTCGCGAAGACGACACACGAAGTGTGGAGTGGAAAGAGGAAAAGGTCCCACCGGGCGTGCCAGAATCTGTTCCCCTCCGAATGGCGGCGCGGACTTTGCGTCTCGCCTGAGATTCGGGGTAGATGCTATGTGGTTTTATCTGTCTACCTCTCCAAAAATGCCAAGTTGATTTATGGCACCTTGTATCGGAGGTTTAGACGGATACGGCCGATGTAGCAGAATTCGTCAGATTCCCCCTCAGGATGAGGGGTTTTTGATTGTGGGGACGCTCTTCCCTGCAGGCGCAAGCCCCTGCAGTTAATTACGCTACCGCATTGCGGTAACAACTTTCTCCTTCTCCAGAATTTCACTTCGTGTCGTATGTGTTTGTTTTGTTTGTGGTTGCCCGTGGATTGTATACGGAGACTGAGTAATGCCGTCACCCGTAGGACGTGGATTAGTCCAAATCCGTATTTATTTAGATTTGGGTTTGGTGTTTTTAGTTTAAGGATACGTTAGCCGTATTGAGGCTAAGATCAACTTAAACTTCGTTAAGGATACGTTAGTCCTGTTTGAGACTAGGATCAACTTAACGTGGTGACCCATTTAATTATATGGTCGTCAGGACTCATCACCTCTCTGATGTCGTTGAAGGATTACAACGATAGGTGTCAGAGGAGTTCAGAGATGTACCCTTGAACCAAAATCGATTTGAAGTTTTATAGTCCATTTAAATGTTTAAGGATACGTTAGCCCTATTTGGGGCTAAGATCAACTTAAACAGGACCGTTTAGATCCTGCAAAAGAGCATTTGGAGGCTCTATTGTTCCAGTTTAGGGACGTGGTGGTCCATATTCCAGTTTAGGGACGTGGTGGTCCACTTTCCAGTTTTAGGGACGTGGTGGTCTATCGCCAGTTTAGGGACGTGGTGGTCCATATTCTAGTTTAGGGACGTGGTGGTCCATCGCCAGTTTAGGGATGTGGTGGTCCATATTCCAGTTTAGGGACGTGGGGGTCCATGATTAGTTTAAGAACGTTTTGGTCCAACATTAGTTTAAGGACGTCTCGGTCCAACATTAGTTTAAGGACGTTTCGGTCCAATATTAGTTTAAGAAGTTTCGGTCCAATATTAGTTTAAGGACCCCGCAGTCCATATTGATATGTGGTCGTCGGGACCCGTCACCTCTCTGACGTCGTTGAAGGATTACAACGACAGTTATCAGAGGAGTTCGGAGATGTACCCTCGAACCGGATATAAATTGATTTAAGAGAGAGATCTTGCTCAGTCAATTTAATTTAAGGACTAACGGCCAAAATTGGGCTAAGTCCAGTTGAAAATGTTCAACATTTTATTTGCTTTTGTATTGCATTTCTTTTTATTTTTATTTGGGCTTTGCCCAGAAAGGATGCAGAGCATCAATTTGTTTTGGGCTCTCCCCTTTATAAATGATGCAGAGCGTCAATTTTATTTGGGCTCTGCCCTTTTATTGCTTTGCAATTTATTTTGGCCTGCTTGGTCTTTTTGATTTGGGCCTGGACCTTTTAGGAAATGTATTGCATTTATCAGGCGCTTTGCGCCAATCAGAGAGCGCAAGCGCTCATGGTGATGACACGTGTCATGCAGGCGTAGTGCGCTGCGCTAGTGCGCTACGCTTGCGCTGCTGACACGTGGCGCGCTCTGGTAAGTTGCGCCAATTTCAGAGAGTAAAACTCTATTTCAAAAGCGCATAGCGCAAATGGTTCAGACGCTGACACGTGGCGCTCTCTGGTGGCTTGCGCCAGCCCAAGAGCGCAACAGTGCAGATTTATAAGTGCAAAGCACTATTAATTTGAGAATCTTTTAGATTCAAGAACCGATGGTTCATAAAAGAAGTGCAAAGCACTATTTGATTTCTTGATCTAATTTAGATCAAAGAAAAACAAGTTTTTCTTTTTATTTCAAGAACCAAAGGTTCATAAAAGTGCAAAGCACTATATATTTTTTATATTTTTGTTTTTTCCTTGTTTTAAAGAAACAGTTGTTCATAAGAAGTGCAAAGCACTGTTTATTATGTAAAGATTATTGATCTGGTTTTTAGATCAATGATCTATTAGAAGAATTTTCTTCTCTCTCGTGAAGGTTTTTACCTTTTTTCTTGGAATTTTCTCAGAGTTCTCTCTGTTTGAAGCTCTTGACTTTTTTCAAGAAATGTTGATCCCCTTTTTTTTATTTTAGAAAGAAGGATCATTGGTCGTTGGGACCCACCACCTCTTCGACGACACTGAGAGATTACAGTGCCATATATCGAAGGTGTGGAGGGATGTACCCTTTGAACCATGTCTCACTCATTAGGGGGGAAGAACAGGCTGGAGCTTAAGCTTCTTGCTACTGAAAAAGGCTTCTTTGCGTTCGCGCACGTGCGTCGCACGTGTTGGGCGCTCATATTTGCACGTAGCGCACATGGATCTTGCGCATATGCGCATTATGGGGGGAGCAAGCTCCTATGGAGAACGAGACTCCTTTGAATATTCTCATGTGGTGCGCACGTGCGTTGCACGTGGTGCGCTCATGGCGGGCACACGTGCGTTGCACGTGGCGCACATGCGCATTATGAGGCGAAGCAGAGCTTCTATATATGGAGAACATGCTCCTTTTAATATTATTAAATGTTCTCATGTGGTGCGCACGTGCGTTGCACGTGGTGCGGCATGGCGGGCACACGTGCGTTGCACGTGGAGCACATGCGTATTATAAAGAGAAGCAGAGCTTCTATATATGGAGAACAAGCTCCTTTTAATATTATTAAATGTTCTCATGTGGTGCGCACGTGCGTTGCACGTGGTGCCGTATGGCGGGCACACGTGCGTTGCACGTGGCGCACATGCGCATTATGAGGAGAAGCAAAGCTTCTATATATGGAGAACAAGCTCCTTTTAATATTATTAAATGTTCTCATGTGGTGCGCACGTGCGTTGCACGTGGTGCCGCATGGCGGGCACACGTGCGTTGCACGTGGCGCACATGCGCATTATGAGGAGAAGCAAAGCTTCTATATATGGAGAACAAGATCCTTTTAATATTATTAAATGTTCTCATGTGGTGCGCACGTGCGTTGCACGTGGTGCCGCATGGCGGGCACACGTGCGTTGCACGTGGCGCACATGCGCATTATGAGGAGAAGCAAAACTTCTATATATGGAGAACAAACTCGTTTTAATATTATTAAATATTCTCATGTGGTGCGCACGTGCGTTGCACGTAGTGCCGCATGGCGGGCACACGTGCGTTGCACGTAGCGCACATAGCGCTTGCGCATATGCGTATTATGGAGGAGCATGCTCCTATCTTGGAGAACTAAGCTCCTTTGAGTATTGAATCCTTTGAGGATTTAACTCTACCTTTCTAAGAGGTATCCCCTCTTATTTATATGGGAGTGGTAGAGAAGCCATCTCTCCTTTTCCCGATGTGGGACTAAAAAATGCATTCCCCATGTTGTAGAGCATTACTTTAGATTACACGTGTATAACACATTTGCTCATAACTTTTGATCTCGGGTGAATTATGAGGCCCATAATATATCAAATCGAAGGACTTTTCGAGATGCTTTCAATATCATCAGAATTTAGCTGTTTTTCGTTCCGGAGTTTGTCAAAATACAGCTCGGAAAATACTGGTTCGCATCTTCTTCCTTAGATCACATGTGCATAGACATTTGCTCATAACTTTTGATCCCGGATGAATTATGAGGCCCATAATAATCGAATGTCTTTTTAAGATCCTTTCAATACCATCAGAATTTAGCTGTTTCTCATTCCGGAGTTTGTCAAAATAAAACTCGGAAAATACTGGTTCGCATCTTCTTTCTTAGATCACATGTGCATAACACATTTGCTCATAACTTTTGATCCAGGATGAATTATGAGGCCCATAATATATCAATCGAAGGTTTTTTTCGAGATACTTTCAACACCATCATAATTTAACAGTTTCTCATTGGGGAGTTTATCAAAATACAGGCCGGAAGATACTGGTTCGCATTTTCTTAAGCGTATCGCTGCCATTTGATACCTTGGACTCTTTTGCGCAGAAATTTTTGGCGGGAACACTTCACTGCACCCTTCACCAACTTCTCTGCACCCAACCCTTCACCTAGCTTCCCCTGCGAACCCTCTCGCCGCCATCGATCACCTCGCTCCCCTCTCCAAAACCCCGAGCCCACCACACTGCAACTCTCTCCCCTCTCCTCACTCCCAAAAGTCTCGAGCTCCCCCTCACCTGCACACCGGAGCTCAGTGCTGGCCACCACTTTCGACCTCGTCGCCGTTCCCTCTCATCGCCGGCCACCTCGTCGTTCCCTCAACATCACCACCTTCACCTCCTACTACCCCGAGCCCCTCCACTGCTTCACTCCCTTCACTACACTCCAAACTCCGAGCCTCGCCCTACGTCACTGCACCCTCACCGGCGACCCCCTCAGCCACCGCCGTGCACCTTGTTGGATCGAAACGATCCCGTTAAATTGATCTTAGTCTAAAATTAGACTAACGTATCCTTAACAAACGTTTAAGTTGATCTTAGTCTCAAATGAGGCTAACGTATCCTTAAACCCAACCCCCAAATCCAAATCTAAGAAGATATGGAATTGGACTAATCCACGCCCTACGGGCGACAACATAAATTAGTCTCCGTATACAATCTACGGGCAACCAAAAACAAAATAAACACACACGACACGAAGTGACCATCTGGAGAAGGAGAAAGTGGTTACCGCGATGCGGTAGCGTAATTAACTGCAGGGGCTTGAGCCTGCAGGGAAGTGCGTCCCCACAATCAAAAATCCCTCATCAACGAGGGGGAATCTGACGGAATCTGCTACATCGGCCGCATCCGTTTAAACCATCGATACATGGTGCCATAAATCAACTCGGCATCTTCGGAGAGGTGGACGGATAGCACCAATTAGCATCTGCCCCAAAATTCAGGTAAGACGTTTATCGCGTCTTCCCGCGTGTTTCGGAGGGGAACACATTCTGGCACGCCCGGTGGGAGCAATTGGGCTCTATTGTTTAGTTTAGGAACATTGCGGTCGATTAGTTTAAGGACATTACGGTCCATTGTTAGTTTAAGGACATTGCGGTCGATAATTAGTTTAAGGACATTACGGTCCAATATTAGTTTAAAGACATTGTGGTCGATAATTAGTTTAAGGACATTACGGTCCAATGTTAGTTTAAAGACATTGCGGTCGAGGTTAAGGACATCATAGTCCGTGAGTTTAAAGACCTCACAGTCAAGGTTAAGAACATCATAGTCCGTGAGTTTAAAGACCTCACAGTCAAGGTTAAGGACATCATAGTCCATGGGCTTAAGAGCCCCACAGTC
The DNA here is from genome assembly GCA_030015575.1 of Agapanthus africanus. Lineage (NCBI taxonomy): Eukaryota > Viridiplantae > Streptophyta > Magnoliopsida > Asparagales > Amaryllidaceae > Agapanthus > Agapanthus africanus. The sequence continues at coordinate 440,964 of JASDDO010000166.1, forward strand.
CGTAGAGTGTTTAGTTGTCGGGACTCGTCACCTCTCTGAAGACGTTGAAGGATTACAACGACAAATATCGGAGGAGTAAAGAAATGTACCCTCTAACCGGTGTGAGTTGGTTGAAAGATCTGTAGTCCAATTTGGGACTAAGACCTGTTGAAATATTTATGAGCAGATGGGCTCAATTAATATGAGTTGAGGACTTATGGCCAATCTTGGGCTAAGTCTAATAAATGTTTAACATTTTATTTTGGGCTGTTGAGCCGTTATTTGGGCTTGACCATTTTAACAATGTTTTTGTCTTTTATTGAATACTGAGCATTCACCAGAGCTCTGGGCTTATTAAAGAACAATTTATGTTCTGTCAGCACAACATGTGATGCGCTAGGCGCTTTGTGCCAGTCAAAGAGCGCAGTGCGCTTCTGCCACGTGGCGCACATGTAAGGGACACGTGTCGCACTCAGCGCTAGGCGCCAGATGATGAGAGCATGATGCCAGTTTATGAGCGCTGAGTGCTAATCCATGAGCGCATTGCGTTTTCAGTTTAGTGGCGCACACGTGATTGACACGTGGTGCGCTTGGCGCTGAGCGCTAGCCCATGAGCGCAGTGCGCTATTTCATAAGCGCAAAGCGCAAGTTGTAAATTGGCGCATACGTGGTTGACACGTGGCGCATTTGGCGCTGAGCGCCGATCCAGAGAACGCAGAGGCGCAGTTCAAGAGCGCAAGGTGCATTTCAAGAGTGCAAGTCTGATCAGTTTTATGATCTGGAAAACAAGTTTATGTTCTTTTAAAAGAGACTTTGTCTCAAGATTTAAGAACAACAGTTCTTATTTTGCAGGAGATACTTCAATCTCTTGTATTAATGAAAGGCTTTGCCCTTATGGATCTATGATCCTTAAGAGAATTTAATAATTCTCTCCCCCTTTATAATGAGATGTTCATGATCTCAGAAAGACAATTTGTCTTATAGATCTATGATCTGTGAAAGAAGTAAATACTTCTTTGTTTTTATGATGAGATCTTTTGATCTTTTTATAAAAGACCTTGGTTTTTGTAGATCTATGATCTGTTAAGAAGATAGTTCTTCTTTTTAATTATGAGATGATTTCATCTCTTTGTTCATCACCATTATTTTTACCTTGAAGAAAAAATCTTCTTTTGCTGAGAACTATGCTTCTCTTCTTGAAATCTCAAAGCTTATGGGGGGGTTCTTCTCTATCAGACTTGAAGTCTTGGGGTCTTTATATAGGGCAAGCTGATTTGTTGAATCAGTTAAAGAGATCTTTCTCTGATTGATTTAGGGATGTTTCCCACCATTAGATCTTTGATCCTAGGGTTTCTGTTTTACAGAAGGCAATCTTCTTGTTTTTAACAAGATTGGAAAATCTTTCCATAACAGAATTTAATTCTAATTAATTAATGATTTATCATTATTATTAGATCTTTTGATCTAACAGTGGGGATTTTTTTAATTCCAGCGCTAGCGCACCCATGCTTTGCACGTGGTGCGCTGCTCAGAACGCAGCGCACTTTGCGCTAGCGCGCCTGTGTTTGACACGTGGTGCGCTGCTCAGAGCGCAGCGCGCCCTGCGCTAGCGCACCCGTGTTTGACACGTGGCGCGCTGCGCAGCGCGCCTAGCGCTAGCGCACACATGGTGCGCTGCCTAGGGCGCAACGCACTTGGCGCTGCATCTGAAGCGTTGCTTCAATTTTTTGAAATTTGAATTTCAAACAGAGCTTTACTCTGATTGGGGGAAACAAATTCCCCCCCACCGTTGCGCTCACGTGGCCCACATGTGAGTGCAGCGGTGGCAGCATCTGCACCCTTGGATCAACTCAGAAGTTGAAGAGGCATTTCAATGCCTATAAATAAGACCTTTGGTCCTTTAGATGATTCTGTTCATCTTCTTCTTGTTTTCTGAGAATTTTATTCTCCCACAGAGCATGGCTCTTCATTTTAAGAAATTTCAAAAGTCAAAACTCTGCCAAAATTTTAGGTAAAGATTAATTTTTTTTAGATAATCTAGGGTTTTACCCATTAACAGAGCCTTGCTCTTCATAGATCTTTGATCTAAAGAAAACCCTTTTAAGGTTTCATTAACAGAGCTTTGCTCTCCTGAACCCATAGATCTAAAGAGATCTTTTCTTGGGATTTCTTAGCCCATGAACAGAGCTTTGCTCTTTTGATAACATGTAGATTTTTTAATCTCTTATGAAGAACTCTTAAGAGTTTGTTCATGGATCTTGAAGATCCTAGAATTTTTAATTCATAAAAATTAATTTCAAATTTTTTTTTTCTTTCTGATGGATTATTCCATCATTTTTTTTTCCAGAGCAAGGCTCTTGAGGAATTTTTATTCCCTCATGATTAGAATTTGACAAGTGTCACTTTGTCACAGAGCATTGCTCTCAAAGGGAGATTTACTCCTCTTCCGGAGGGATCTCTCATTTAATGAGAATTTTCTTGAGGATCTCCTCATTTAATTAACAGTCTCATCAAATTATGAGGTTGTTTTATTAATTGATGCATTGTCATCTAGATTTTGTGGGTCCCCCTTTTGGTCCCCTTTCCACTGCATTGCAGTGTGATACAAATTCTAAAGTACCAAGTGTCAGAATTTAAATTAAATTATAGCACTGACAGTTAACTTTTGTTCCTTTTCGCGCAGACGACATGTCTTTCGACACTTCTTTTCCGTTCATTCGATCAGAAGGCTGATTTCCTGAGGCGCCTGTAGACCGAGAGGTTCTCGCGCTGATCAAGGACCACGACCCGGAATACATGAATCTTCACCTCTGGGGGAGATGGTATGATCAGCTTATCAGAGGCCGCCGGAGCTTTTCTTGTGCGACGCCTTCGGAGCCTATCTCGGCGATCCTGTATGCAGATGCACCCTCGGTGAACTATGCCGTGGAGGTGGTTAATTGGACTTCGGAGGGTCTTCTTCATCCTTCTATGGCTACGATTCCTGTGCAGCCGCCGGCGGCTTTGGACACCCTAGGGCAGCGCATATGTCAGGGCGAGTCATGCCCTTGGGGACAGCCCTACAACATCGGGCTAACTCCCTATCATCCGGCCGGATACTTGCAGTGGGCCCGATATATCTTATCGGCAAAGAAATCGCAGCTGCTGAAGCTTGGCTTATACCCTGCGGTCTACGCTTCCTTGTTCCAGTATTCTGCGCCTCCTACATGATGGATCAAGGCGTTTTTAGAGCAGCGGAACATCCCAACCCATACCTTCCTCCTATTGGACAGAGAGGTCTCCATTTCCTTGGAAGAATTTGCCGAGGTTTCTGGTTTACCAGTTAGGGGGAGCACTACGAGGAGCTGCTTCCTCCGGATGAATATGTTTTTGCCACCAAATCAGTGGTGATGGGTCTTACCCCAGAGAACGCCATTCAGCACCAGTTCCCAAGTCTGATAAAGGTGTTGAACATGTGTGAGAGCCTCTTTCTTGAATCCGGAGGCCGGGGGGTCAGCTTTGCGGACTTCATTACCCATTTTTTTCGCCCAGAAATTTTGTCGCGACAAGGCGAAAAGTTTGCTAAACTTGATGATCCTTTCGGCTTTGGCTTGGACCGTCGGCCAATACTGGAAGCTGATCAAAAGGGTTTCTTTCTTCCTGACGTCGCGATCGTCCCCCTTTCAGAAATCACCGCTCCGGGCATTGATGAGGAAGCGTTCTTTCTTGGGTTTCTCAGTTTATGGTTAAGCTGGTTCGCGCTTCCTATGCATCCTTGTTACATGAGGCCTTCTGTCTTCTACCCCGCGCATCGCATGGTTGCCGGAATACAAGTGGTCATTGGGATCGCCGGGTTAGCCCACCTATATCACGGCCTCAGCTTAGCAGCGGATACCACTGAACCAGGGGTGCATCCTGCCAACTTCCCAATGCATTACTTCACTTCATACAGACAGGACGTCTCGAATGCGCCGTACTCATCTTAACTCGTGAGACTCACTTCACTTTGGATGGAGATGCACGTGCTTGGGGTCTTTGGTATCCACAAAAGACCTTCTTTTTACGACAGATGCGAGTTTCCTCGGATAATGCGGCCGGTTGACGCCTCCATCGTGAGTCCGTCACCGCGGGAAGCTAGGGGCTTGCTCCTTCGTCCACGCACGGTTGGAGCTGGTATGTCTTTCACAGACAAAGTCTTGACCATCGGCCAGGAAACATCAAAAGCGGTGCTGCCATTGCAAGACATCTTTAAAGACGGGGCCTCCGTGTTGAAAGCCCGGGAGATTCTTCATTTGTACTCCATCAGGGCGGGCTTTCTTGTATTCAGGAAAAATGATGCGGCATTATTCATGAGATACAATCCGCATCATTTCTCCCAGCAGCCGAGTTACAATCAAGGCGTCCCACTTGAAGCCTTTTTGGCAGAACCTGCTGCTACCGAAGAGGGAATGCGGAGTGCGCTGCATTATTTTATGCGCCTGAACACAGGGTCTCACTTCTTTATCAGCAAACCGAACTGTGTCCCGAAGGCCCTTAATGTACACATGGCCTGGTACCAACATTCAATGGGTGCCGTTATCAGCGAGGAGAAGCGACTGCTGCTCGACCGCAAAGGTGCACCCCCTGCTGGTGATCGAAACGTTCCTCTGAAGCAACGGACCGTTGTCCCGCCTCCCTTAAGAGAAGCTGCGGTGATCGAAGTTCCGCATGACAAGCCCGAGCTACCGATACCCCGGGCCCCTGTAGAAAAGGTGACTGCAGCTTCCCCCGAGTCTGGCGTGGGTTCAGATATCGGGACTCGTCGTCCCAAAGTGCCCACCAAGCGTAAGCTTGTGCTGGCTGCGACTGGAGCTCGCTCACAGAAGAGGAAGAAAAAGTCGATCCTTTCTGTCGACGTTGTACTCGGCCAAGAGCCTCACGCTCCTTATGGCGAAGGCCTGAGCGAGTATGGGACAAACGAGGGTCTATTCATGCCGCCAGATGATACTGATCTGGCGGCTGCCATTGCAGCTTCTGAGCAATTGGCAAGCCACGAAGCGGGACTGGCCATCCCCGCGCAATCAGGTAACCATTAGCTGTATTTTTCGTCATTGCATCATATTTCTATCATCATGTTTTGACTGACACTTTTCCTTCTTTAACAGGCATTTCCACCGAAGAAGCTCTCGCAGCTTCTCTCAAGACTTTTGAGGAAGAGGAAAGACTTCGAGCATCTTTAGGCCTCGGTACATTTCGGTTCACCGTGTCTCCGCTCCCGTTTCTTATGGGTAATCTGACCCTTCTTTTTTTCTTCTTTTCACAGGAACTACCTCTACTCAGGTTATTCCAAGCGTGGCACCGACTTCACAGGGCGGTGCGGAGACGCTTCCCGGGTCGGCTATCTCAATTCCGCCGGTATTGCCGAAAGAAGCTGTCACGCCCCGCTTCCCAGAGTGCGCTAAGATAGACACCTAACAGAGCCAACCATGCTACCTGTGGCTAGAAAACATCCCTCCACAGTCACATTACGGCTGTCTAGAGATATAAAGAACAGTAGAAATAAAATAAACTATCTAGTACATGTCCATAAGCCAGAATAAATGATTCAATAAATAATATGCGGAAGCAATAAATCCAATAAACAGTAACATCTGGAAAGTACGGAAATAACTAAACTAACTGGATACTAACAGGATCCTCACTGCTCGGCCTGACGGTGGAAACACTCCTGATCAGCCTGCGACAAAGGTAGATGATCTGGCCATGCAAAACCCAGACGTCAGAGCGTCATGATATCAAACAATATTATATGAACAGGATACACGAGATATGCAGGCATGAATCATAAATAGTAACAAGTCAACAGGGATATATAACAGTGAAGTATATCAGTATGTGTGACGTGCAGTGCTCAATCTAAGCTGTGCTACTGGGTTATCTATTCTAAAGTTTGTTTGAAATCAATTAATGTAATCCTCCATGTAACTCAAAGAATATGCCCCGTTACCCCCCGGGACCACGGATCAGGAATATGTGAACCAAGAGTGGTTCTGTCGCGTTACCCCCCGGGACCACGGATCAAGATGTAAGAGTCACGAATGGCTCTGTCCCGTTACCCCCCGGGACCACGGATCAAGTAATACCTTTTTAAGTTACACTTTAGTTTACACTTTTGATTTCCCCATACCCCCAAGGTTATGTGTTCAAGTCAGGTATTGATAAATCTGGAGCTAATGCCGACACAGGTTCAAGCAGGTACAGGTTTGTCTAAATAGACAACAGGATATGTCCGTAGGGACAACAGGTCAAGATTGTCGGCATTATTAACAAGATCAGGTATCAAGTCAAGCATTGGTATATCAGGTCATGACAGGTAGTGCACATGTGTCAAGCGGATGCTCATAATAAAACTGTAGCAAGTACGGATGCACGATAAAAGCATGGATGCACAAATATTTATCAGGTGTTACATCATGACTATGTAGGATGCACATTATCACGCATGGTGCAGTAATACAACAGTAACATGAAATAATACGATCTCGGCGTGCAACTAGATATGTAATAAACCATACGGATACAGACGGATACTATAAAACTGTAAATCGGTAAAATTTGCTGAATATTAAAACACAAGCACTATTATTTATTAAATAGATATTGATATAATAATATTAACATGGATAACATATTCAAACCGATTAATAACTATAAAAGTGGTATTGATTAACCATGCACAAGAAAGTTCCGTTGAGAAATTCAGCGTCATCCTAATTTGTAAAATAGCTTAACAATAACAAACATTCTCAAAAAGGGACGTGTCTTATACCAAAACAAATATAATTCAATAAGGTTTTCATTTTTATAAGTTAAAGTATCTCAAGTTGTTCCTACAAAAAGTTATGAACATTTGAAGTTGAAAGTTTGCTGCTGGAATTTCCCTGGACAGCAGTTTAGAGATATTTTCATTTGCATTTTACGTTATTTAAACAATTTATTTTGTAAGTCAATATTTCATAGAGTTATAGTATTCTGAGTTATCTTCGTAACGAACTAAAGAACGTATACTAATAATTTTTCTATGATTTATAATGAATTTTATAAGGTAAGGTGTACAGTAAATTTCAGATTTGTCGTATCCGCTTTGCAACGACGTTTCATGTGTAAACTATAATATTTTCAAACTATATTTTGTATAACATTATAAAATGCAGATTATAAACTAATTAAATATAATAATAAGAAATATTACGACGATATATATTTTTATAGATATAATTATAGTATGTCGCAAGTTGTAAACTTTCATACATTTTATATTATAAAACCGATTAACGTTAAATAACTACGGTGTATAAATTATATAGATATAGCTGTATGATGATGATGATGATGATGATACGAAAACATATAAATAAATTACATAAAGCATAGCATGTAGCAAGTTGTAAACTTGCCTCGATCGAATCACGCAACGGATACGCACGGCACGTCCGATGTCGGTAAATCGTCACAACGCACACACGGGACGGGTCCAGGCAAGGCAAGAGGGTGATCATACTGGCAAGGTACGTTCACTGGATCACTCGGATCGTCAGCGACGAGCACGGCTCCGGCGGTGATCACCGGAATCAAGAAAAAGAAAGAAGAAAGAAGAAGAAGAGGCCGTGTATTAAATAAGGAAAATAAATAAATAAATAAATATATAAATATGTATTTGCAGAGGAGAGAGAGAGTCACGAGAGAGAGAAAGGGGTTGTTAGTTTATTAGGAAATTAGTTTAGCTTTAAATTTAAAAAAGCTTTTATTAGTTAACTAAATTTTAATTTGTATCAGTTTATAAAATTAATATTATATAAATAAAATTTGATATTCTGGTAAATACAAACATAGTCCAAAACATGCCCGGGTTGGGTCTAAAATTAAGTTTTAAAATACGAAAAATATACATGTCGACCAAAATTAAAGTTGGATATCCGGGTAACGAAAATGCATACCCCCAAGAACGGATGCACGTACGTGCGCGTAGCCATCCAAACAAGTCTGTTTCAATGAACGGGACGAGAACAAAATGCGCGGATTCTACCACAGTATCAGGGGTATCATGCAGGCTATGCAAGATATTTTTAAAATATTTTATGTGACTTTAAATGTTATATTAAAAAAATGCAGATACTAGATATAATGCGAGTATGAAATGTACAAATAAATGAAAGTGCATGAGTCCATGTAACAGGTCAGGATAAATCATAAACATGAACCAAGACAGGTTTCTAGCAAGCGGGTCGGGTCGGATGCAAATACAGATGTCAAATACACTATTCGCACCCAAACACAATAAATCAGGAAAATACCATAAATAAAAAAATACCTGACTAGAACTGGTATAAATGAACTAGGGTGTTACATTATACCCAACTACAAAAAGAATTTCGTCCTCGAAATTCCCAAAACTAGAAAAGATAAACAATCAAGAATCTATAAGAATAGGTGTGGAAACTTCTGTCGAATCCCGTCTTCTCGTTCCCAAGTCGATTCTCTGTGCGAGCGATTCCCCCATGAAACAAGTACGAGAGGGATAATCTTGTTCTTAAGGACCTTTTCTCTTCGATCAGCAATCGACATCGGTTGTTCCTCAAAGGTCAAATCCTCTCTTACAGTCAGCTCCGAATGATCTAGCACGTGCGTCTCATCTCGAATATACTTACGGAGTTGAGATACATGAAACACGTCATGAACATTTGCCAAAGACGGTGGTAACGCCAATCGATAAGCCACTTCTCCAACACGCTCAATAATCTTGAAAGGCCCAACGAATCGAGGACTAAGCTTGCCTCGACTCCCAAAACGAATCACTCCTCTAGTCGGTGAGAATACTAGATCACCAACCGCGAACTCTAGAGGTCTTCTCGATGTGTCAGCCCAACTCTTTTGTCGATCTTGTGCTGCCTTCATGTGATTCCAGATAGTACTAACCTTCTCCACGGTTTGCACGATCAAATCCGGTCCCAACAATCTTCGCTCTCCAACATCGTCCCAACAAACAGGGGAACGACACTTGTGACCATACAATGCTTCGAATAGAGCCATCTGAATAGTCGCCTAAAAACTGTTGTTGTAAGAAAACTCCACCAAGTGTAGATGATCCTCCCATGAACCCTTGAAGTCTAACATGCAAGCTCTCAACATGTCTTCAAGAGTTTGGATCGTTCTCTCCGACTGGCCATCTGTCTGAGGATGATAAGCTGTGCTAAACTTCAATCGCGTCCCCAAACTTTCTTGTAAACTCCTCCAGAAGTGCGATAAGAATCGGGTGTCACGATCGGATACGATGCTCACAGGTACTCCATGCAGTCTTACAATCTCCTGCGTGTACCGTTCTGCCAACGCTTCCATTGATTGACCAACTCGAAATGGTATGAAATGAGCTGCCTTAGTCAATCGATCAACAATCACCCAAACTGCATTGTTTCCCTTTGGACTCCACGGTAAAGCTGTCACGAAGTCCATGGTTATATGTTCCCACTTCCATTGAGAAATCGGATGTGGTTGCAATAAACCAGCAACCCTTTGATATTCAGCCTTAACTTGCTGACATACCAAGCACTTCGCCATAAAATGAGCAATCTCCCTTTTCATGCCTTCCCACCAGAAATGCTGTCGTAGATCGTGGTACATCTTCGTGCTTCCTGGATGTACGGAATACGCGGAACTGTGTGCCTTCTTCATAACTTCTTCGCGAATATCTCCTTTTGGCACACACAAACGGCTACCATATCGCAACGAACTATCTTCATGAATCAACAAGTCTGTTCGAAGTCCTGCTTCAACCTGTTCTCGAAACTTTTGCAATCTTGGGTCCTGTGACTGTGCTGCTTTAATATTCTTGATTAACGACGACTGTACTTGCAGCTGCATCAACTGTCCCGAAGAATGCGGTAGCACGATCTCCAACTCGAATCTCCGAAAATCTTCGATAAGCTCCTTCTGTGCATTCAACATCCGAATTGCTGGCAACCGACTAAGCGCATCCGGCACTACATTAACTTTCCCCGGATGGTACTTAAAATCAAGATCGTAGTCAGCCATCAGCTCCAACCATCTACGTTGTCTCATGTTAAGCTCTTTCTGTGTGAACCCATACTTTAGGCTTTTGTGATCGGTGAATACTTCGACCTTTTCGCCCAATTAGTAGTGTCTCCAAATCTTCAAAGCGAAAATTACTGCTGCAAGCTCCAAATCATGAGTTGGGTAATTCTTCTCATGGGTCTTCAACTGTCTCGATGCGTAAGCTATAACCTTCCCATGCTGCATCAAAACACATCCCAAACCTTTCCCAAATGCGTCGCTATGAATCACTAATCCTCCGGAACTGTCTGGTACGGTCAAAATAGGAGCGGTTATCAATCTCTGCTTCAACGCCTCAAAAACCGACGCACACTTATCCGTCCATACGAACGGTACTTCCTTACGCGTAAGCTTGGTCAAAGGCTCAGCCAAACGAGCAAAATTCTCCACGAACCTTCTGTAACATCCAGCAAGTCCAAGAAAACTTCTGATCTCTGCTACGTTCTTCGGAATCGGCCAATCATGAACTGCTGCAATCTTCTCAGGGTCAACGGCGATTCCATCTCCGGATACGACGTGCCCCAAAAACTTCACTTCTTCAAGCCAAAACTCGCACTTTCTCATTTTTGCATACAATCTTTCTTGTCTCAATGTCTGCAGTGCGATCTTCAAGTGTTCCGCATGCTCTTCAATGCTCCTCGAGTAGACCAGAATATCATCGATGAACACCATTATAAACTGGTCCAAGAACGGTGAAAAGATTCGGTTCATCAAGCCCATAAATATCGCCGGTGCATTCGTGACTCCGAATGGCATCACTAAATACTCGTAATGTCCATACCGAGTTCGGAACGCAGTCTTGCAAATATCTTCTGATTTAACTCGAACTTGATGATATCCGGACCGCAAATCCAGCTTCAAGAATACCCTCGCGCCACTGAATTGCTCGAACAATTCGCCAATGCGAGGGATCGGATACTTGTTCTTAATAGTCACCCGGTTTAATTCTCGATAATCGATGCATATCCTCCTTGTGCCATCTTTCTTCTTGACTAGAAGAACTGGAGCTCCCCAAGGTGAATTGCTGCTGTGAATCCAACCCTTCTCAAGCAATTCGGTAACCTGCTTCTTGACTTCTTCCAACTCCACTGGTGCCATCGGATAATACGCCTTTGAGATTGGCGCTGCACCAGGAACAAGATCGATCGCGAACTCCACATCTCGTTTTGGCGGTAAACCCGAGATGTCCTCAAACACAACCATGAACTCTCGAACTACAGCTGGTGCTTCTTCCTTATCAACTTCCATCGACGAAAGAACATTGTTTGTCGGCCTAGCCCTAAACTCGACTGGCCCGATAAAACTGCTACCTCCAGCAACAACAAACTCTGGATGTCCGGGAATCTAGAAAATCACTTTCTTTGCCCTACAATCAATGTGAGCGTGGAAAGTGCCGAGAAAATCCATTCCCAAGACAACATCAAACAACAATGGGATACACCAGAATCGAATAATTCTAATGCAGGAAAAATATGAATAAGTAGGATACCTGAAACAACTTCATCTGAAGCCAAGATACTGAAGAAGATAAGCACGGTAAACGGGATTCTAGCTTGAGATAAACATGAACTGGAAAGCAAGAGAAACAAGGCAATATAACGACCATGAAACAAGGAAGTGAATCAAGACTAGGACTCCAAGTTACTTAAATAGAGTACCGCATTGTAACCATGTTGCAGTTCATGGGTACAATCACATAACTCCGTTCAAGTCGCCCAAATCCTAGAGAGAAACAACAAGGAACCAAAAGTTTCAAGTCGAGATGCAAAGTTGTTTGTATATCGTCAAGACAAAGGTCAAGAGAAAGATATGATTCAAGAATCACGATAACAAGGTGGCAGGATATGTTCCTAATCACGGATTTTCTGATTCATGTATTAGGACCAATACCAAACTACAAAAGAATCAAACCCAATTAACCTAAATCCTATGGCTCTGATACCAAACAAACCCTGTCACGCCCCGATTCCAAGAGTGCGCTAAGATAGGCACGTGACAGAGCCAACCATGCTACCTGTGGCTATGAAACATCCCTCCACAGTCACATTACGGCTGTCTAGAGATATCAAGAACAGTAGAAATAAAATAAACTATCTAGTACATGTCCATGAGCCAGAATAAACGAGTCAAGAAATAATATGCGGAAGCAATAAATCCAATAAACAGTAACATCTGGAAAGTACGGAAATAACTAAACTAACTGGATACTAACAGGATCCTCACTGCTCGGCCTGGCGGCGGAAACACTCCTGATCAGCCTGCGACAAAGGTAGAGGATCTGGGCCATGCAAAACCCAGACGTCAGTGCGTCATGATATCAAACAATATTATATGAACAGGATACACGAGATATGCAGGCATGAATCATAAATAGTAACAAGTCAACGGGGATATATAACAGTGAAGTATATCAGTATGTGTGGCGTGCAGTGCTCAATCTAAGCTATGCTACTGGGTTATCTATTCTAAAGTTTGTTTGAAATCAATTAATGTAATCCTCCATGTAACTCAAAGAATATGTCCCCTTACCCCCCGGGACCACGGATCAGGAATATGTGAACCAAGAGTGGTTCTGTCCCGTTACCCCCTGGGACCACGGATCAAGATGTAAGAGTCACGAATGGCTCTGTCCCGTTACCCCCCGGGACCACGGATCAAGTAATACCCTTTTAAGTTACACTTTAGTTTACACTTTTGATTTCCCCATACCCCCAAGGTTATGTGTTCAAGTCAGGTATTGATAAATCTGGAACTAATGCCGACACAGGATCAAGCAGATACAGGTTTGTCTAAATAGACAACAGGATATGTCTGTAGGGACAACAGGTCAAGATTGTCGGCATTAGTAACAAGATCAGGTATCAAGTCAAGCAGTGGTATATCAGGTCATGACAGGTAGTGCGCATGTGTCAAGCGGATGCTCATAATAAAACTGTAGCAAGTATGGATGCACGATAAAAACATGGATGCACAAATATTTATCAGGGGTTACATCATGACTATGTAGGATGCACATTATCACGCATGGTGCACTAATACAACAGTAACATGAAATAATACGATCTCGGCGTGCAACTAGATATGTAATAAACCATACGGATACAGATGGATACTATAAAACTGTAAATCGGTAAAATTTGCTGAATATTAAAACACAAGCACTATTATTTATTAAATAGATATTGATATAATAATATTAATATGGATAACATATTCAAACCGATTAATAACTATAAAAGTGGTATTGATTAACCATGCACAAGAAAGTTCCGTTCAGAAATTCAGTGTCATCCTGATTTATAAAATAACTTAAAAATAACAAACGTTCTAAAAAAGGGACGTGTCTTATACCAAAACAAAGATAATTCAATAAGGTTTTCATTTTTATAAGTTGAAGTATCTCAGGTTATTCCTACAAAAAGTTATGAACATTCGAAGTTGAAAGTTTGCTGCTGGAATTTCCCTGGACAGCAGTTTAGAGATATTTTCATTTGCATTTTACGTTATTTAAACAATTTATTTTGCAAGTAAATATTTCATAAAGTTATAGTATTCTGAGTTAGCTTCGTAACGAATTAAAGAATGTATACTAATAATTTTTCTAAGATTTATAATGAATTTTATAAGGTAAGGTGTACAGTAAATTTCAAATTTGTCGTATCCGCTTTGCAACAACGTTTCATGTGTAAACTATAATATTTTCAAACTATATTTTGTATAACATTATAAAATGCAGATTATAAACTAATTAAATATAATAATAAGAAATATTACGACAATTTATATTTTTATAGATATAATTATAGTATGTCGCAAGTTGTAAACTTTCATACATTTTATATTATAAAACCGATTAACGTTAAATAACTGCGGTGTATAAATTATATAGATATAGATGTATGATGATGATGATGATGATACGGAAACATATAAATAAATTACATAAAGCATAGCATGTAGCAAGTTGTAAACTTGCTTCGATCGAATCACGCGACGGATACGCACGGCACGTCCGACGTCGGTAAATCGTCGCAACGCACACGCGGCACGCGGGACGGGTCCAGGCAAGGCAAGAGGGTGATCACACAGGCAAGGTACGTTCACTGGATCACTCGGATCGTCAGCGACGAGCACGGCTCTGGCGGTGATCACCGGAATTAAGAAACAAGATCAAGAAAAAGAAAGAAGAAAGAAGAAGAAGAAGAGGCTGTATATTAAATAAGGAAATAAATAAATAAATATATAAATATTTATATGCAGATGAGAGAGAGAGAGAGTCATGAGAGAGAGAGAAGGGGGTGTTAGTTTGTTAGGAAATTAGTTTAGATTTAAATTTAAAAAATCTTTTATTAGTTAACTAAATTTTAATTTGTATCAGTTTATAAAATTAATATTATATAAATAAAATTTGATATTCTGGTAAATACAAACATAGTCCAAAACATGCCCGGGTTGGGTCTAAAATTCAGTTTTAAAATTCGAAAAATATACATGTCGACCAAAATTAAATTTGGATATCCGGGTAACGAAAATGCATACCCCCAAGAATGGATGCACGTACGTGCGCGTAGCCATCCAAACAAGTCTGTTTCACTGAACGGGACGAGAACAAAATGCGCGGATGCTACCACAGGGTCAGGGGTATCATGCAGGCTATGCAAGATATTTTTAAAATATTTTATGTGATTTTAAATGTTATATTAAAAAAATGCAGATGCTAGATATAATGCGAGTATGCAATGTACAAATAAATGAAAGTGCATGAGTCCATGTAACAGGTCAGGATAAATCATAAATATGAACCAAGACAGGTTTCTAGCAAGCGGGTCGGGTCGGATGCAAATACAGATGTCAAATACACTATTCGCACCCAAACACAATAAATCAGGAAAATACCATAAATAAAGAAATACTTGACTAGAACTGGTATAAATAAACTAGGGTGTTACAGAAGCTTCACTTAAGCAACCGATGACGGATGCCATAACGGCTCCAGAGGTAACTATTGGCGCGGACGAGGATGTCCTGTTGAAGGAGGTCTTTAGAAGATCTGCCCTCACGGCCTGGGCGGAGATGAAGCGTAGGATGCGCGTGGCAAGGGAGCGTACCGCCGCCTTGGGTGTGGGTGCGGGTTCCAACGCTGTTGCCCTGCCCCTACTCCTTCAGAGGACGCTCCGGCCGCCTTGTCCACCGCCCACAGACAGGCAGCACGTGCGGCTCGGGAAGCAATCGGAAAACCGACTCAAAGTAATGTGATATTGGGTTCTTTTGTCAAAATTTTAACTTTCAGGTTCTCATATATCGTATTTTGCAGGGCCGAGTCGTGCCGAAGAAGTGGCGGGTGTTATGGCGGCAACCACCGAGCCTGAGGTAGCGGCAGGTGAGACAGCCACGATCGCCAAGCCCGAGATAGCGGTAAGTGAGATGGCTACCATTGCCGAGCCTGAGGTAGCAGTGGGTGAGATGGCTACAGTCGTCGAGCCCGAAGTAGCCACTCTTTCTCAAGAGTCGGGCACTGTTCCAATTGTCGCACTTTCCCCTTGCGGCTCCTTGCCGTTGCCGGGTGCTGCGAGTGTCACGACGATTCTCGTGGAATCGGGAGATGAGGTTACGGGTGGCGATACCATTCCGATGGAGGAGAGTGAAGCATTTGCTGCCTCCAGTGACGCCCTTGTCGCAGTCTCGACCGGCGACTCACCAGGTAGATTTTGGGTCATTACTTTCCCCTTTATTCTGCAATCCCTTTTAATTTCTTTTTGACAGCTTTTTTCTTATTTCTAATGCAGGTATGATGAGCGTTGGTGTTGTGCCACCCGAGGAAGCATCTTCAGTTGCTGCTTTAACGGTGACCGCTCCTCTACCTTCTCTCGTATCATCTCAAATGCTGGAAGGTGCGGATTTGTGACCCCTTAGTTTCATTATAGGTTGTATAATTTATGTACTGACATTGCATTACTGCGTCCTTGCAGGAGTCCTTTTTGATCACCTGTATCAGGTGTTACACCCACACTTCTCTTTCCAGTCAGAGATTGCCTCATCTAGTGGCGTTGGTGAGTATAGGCTTCAGCTAATGTCTCTTCTTTTATGGGAAGCCAAATCGTTTCTAATTATTCTTTGTTTTGATTGCAGCACTACAGATCGAAAGAGGAGACGAAAGAACAGTTTGCGCCACCGGTACTCCCGGCCTTGCCGCCTGCTGCAGCCGGTATAGTAAACTCCATTGTTCATGAACCTCCTCTATTTCTTGAACCGTCATTTGACTGTGATTTATTTTGCAGCGGTGATATCAACTTTAGCTCCGTTCGAATCTCGAATCGTAATGCCTGCAGGCCCCTTTTCTCGACGTTCATCTTCCAAAGGCGCTGTGAATAGTCTGTGCATGTTGAGCGGCTACATCGAGGAGCTTGACGTGGAGACTCCCACATTCGCTGCGGATTTTGCCGCGGAGGTTAATCCTATGCTGGCGACGCTCGTGAACTTTCATAGTGAGGGCGTCGTTGAGTCTTGGGTTAATCTCTGCAGGAAAATTGAGGCTTGCCTGTATGAGCTCGAGGTCGGACGTCCTGCTCCAGAGGTCCTGGCTGTGAACACCCAGTGGACTGCGTGGGTCGAGCAGAGCACTCCCTACTTCCGTCATCTTGAACAAGAGGCGGCCTTAAAACGTAAGGAGTGCGAAGAGACTTCAAGCGAGTCTGCCCTGCTGCACGCTCAGGTTGATGCAAATGCTGCACAGTTGAAAGTTATCTTTGAAGGCCTTCTGCGATGCATCTCTGATGGGCTAACACTGAGGCAGAAGCTCGACATCGTCGAGCGGGATGCACAGAATCGTGGGGCAGCTCAGCGGGTCGTCGAAGAGCAAATTTGTCCTACTTGCAGCAACGAGCCCAAGTCGAAGAAGAGTTGGCCGCGACAGCTGATCAAGAAAAGGGGCTGAGGGAAGTGCGCGAGCGGCTGATCGGACTATTGAAAGCGCTTCCCTCTCAATAATTGTTTTTTTGTACCATTTGTAATTTTGAATAAAATGTATCCATTTTTTTATTCTTTCATATGATGTATTTTGTACCCGATTGAATTCATGAATAAAAGATACATTTCTTTCGCAATGTCTTGTGTCATCTCTTTGCTTTCTTCTTTATTTTGTTATCAGCATGCCACTTTAGTAAGCATAGCCTGCAGATGACAGAGTGAGCATTTTGTTTTGACTTCTTCGAGGGGTAGTGATGGCTTAGAAAGCAGGTTCAGATCTGCTGCCTGAGACTTTTCAACTTCATGAGCCGTGAGGGTCTCATAAAGACTTTTCTCCCTATGAGTCGAGAGGATCTCGTAGGTGTATTTTCTCTTTAGGAATAATGAGGATTCCTAAGTGCGTTTTCCCTTATAAGTCGTAAGGATCTTACAAGAGAGTTTTCTTCCTTACGAGTCGAGAGGACCAGTAAGTGTTTAATGAGATTGAAATCATCCGCATTTCACGGTGTCGAAAATTGCTCCGGGCGTTTCCCACGGGGTCAAGGTTAACTTTGGCCGTGTTCCACGGAGTCATTGGATGACGTATTTCCGAGGCGGGGTCATGTTGATGACGTGTTTCCGCGACGGGGTCATTTGGATGACGTGTTTCCGCGACGGGGTCATTTGGATGACGTATTTCCGCGACGGGGTCATGTGGATAATGTATTTCCGAGACGAGGTCATTTGGATGACGTGTTTCCGCGACGGGGTCATGTGGATGACGTGTTTCCGCGACGGGGTCATGTGGATGACGTGTTTCCGCGACGGGGTCATTGGATGACGTGTTTCCGCGACGGGGTCATTTGCTGACGTATTTCCGAGACGGGGTCATTGGATGACGTATTTCCACGACGGGGTCATTTGCTGACGTATTTCCGTGACGGGGTCATTTGGATGACGTGTTTCCACGACGGGGTCATGCAGATGACGTATTTCCGAGACGGGGTCATTTGGATGACGTATTTCCGCGACGGGGTCATTTGCTGACGTATTTCCGCGACGGGGTCATTTGGATGACGTGTTTCCGCGACGGGGTCATGTGGATGACGTGTTTCCGCGACGGGGTCATGTGGATGACGTGTTTCCGAGACGGGGTCATGTGGATGACGTATTTCCGCGACGGGGTCATTTGGATGACGTATTTCCGCGACGGGGTCATTTGGATGACGTATTTCCGAGACGGGGTCATGTGGATGACGTATTTCCGAGACGGGGTCATGTGGATGACGTATTTCCGAGACGGGGTCATGTGGATGACGTATTTCCGCGACGGGGTCATTTGGATGACGTATTTCCGCGACGGGGTCATGTGGACGACGTATTTCCGCGACGGGGTCATGTGGATGACGTTGCGTCTGTTGTAATGAGACGAATATCGAAGGAGTCTCTAGGTTGTCTGTGAACCGTTGAGATTTGGCTTCTTCTTCTGATGGAGCCTAGGGAGGGAAAGTGTGATTCCCTATTTGTTTGCGCCCCTGGATTATATACAGGGATCGACGTGATTTCACTTTTCTTTCCGCGATGCTCTATCATTTCAGCTTTTATATCGCGAAAGTTGTGATTTCCCGATCATTTCGGCTAGTTTTCGCGGTGCCCAATCATTTCGGCTGTTTGTTTTATTTTTACTCGCTGCTTTTTATTGCGAGTTGCCCAATCATTTCGGCTATTTTGCATGCATATATTTTTTACTTGCTGCTCTTTATTTACAAGTTGCCCCATCATTTACCTATTTCGTATCATGTGTGGCTCGCTGGCTTTTCGCTGCAAGCTTGGAATTAGACACCGATTTCGGCATCAGCACCGCTACAACTGGGATATTGCCAGGAGCGAATCATCATTTGCCTTTGTCAATGTCGAACAAAGGTGGCTTAGCAAACAGGGTTAAGATCCTATCGACTAAGGCTTTTGACTTCATGAGCCGTAAGGGTCTCATAAAGGTATTTCTCTCTGCGAGTTGTGAGGATCTCGTAGGTACGTTTTCTCCTTAGGAGTCGTGAGGACTCCTAAGTGTATGGCTTCTCATAAGTCGTAAGGATCTTACGAGAGTATTTTCTCCTTATAAGTCGAGAGGACTTACAAGGGCTGTTCACTGTGCAAACATATCCCTAGTCACGGATGGGACTTTGTTAGGGAAATATTTATTCGCGCCCGTGGATTGTATACAGGGGTCAGCATTGAGCTGCTTGTAGGGCAAACTTGGAGGTTGTGGTGGCCGCTTAAGAACAGGTTCAGATCCCTGTAGCTTAAGACTTTTGAATCTTATGAGCCGTGAGGGTCTCATAAGAGGGTTCTCCTTACGAGTCGTGAGGATCTCGTAAGTGTAATTTCTCCTTAGGAATCGTGGGGATCCCTAAGTGTGTTGCTCCCTTGTGAGTCGTAAGGATCTCATGCAGGTGGTTTCTCCTCACAAGGTCGAGAGGACCTTGCAAGTGTCTTTTAACGAGATTGCGCCCTTTCATGTTTTCACAAAACTCGCTGGTAGCCCTGCTGTTTTTACTCATGGAGCCCTCTCGGGGTTTCATCCGTGCCCATTTCGCTTATGAACATACCGTTTTCTTTTTCTTTCTTCTTCTTTTTTTTATTCTTTTCTCTTTTTTTTATGTCAGCCTTGGGATGCTGCAGTCTACAGTAGTTTATCGACGTCTCGGTCAACAGCTAGTTTTAGGACATAGTAGTCCATCGTTAGTTTAAGGACGTTTCGGTCCGTTGTTAGTTTTAGTACATAGTGGTCCATTGTTAGTTTTAGGACATTTCGGTTCGTCTTTAGTTTAAGGACGTTTCGGTCCGGAAAAAGGAGGCCGGCTACTACTTACAGAGTTTAGGCTTAGGAAGATAGCGAGCGGACATAGGCGTCGTCATCTATCGTTGACCCAGGTCGTGACTCGTCAGGCGTAGTATTTCTTTAGGAAGCGACCATTTATTGGCCTGAAGGGCCTTTCGCCATGCATGTCCATGAGTAGATAGGCTCCACCCTGGTAGAACTTATCTATGATATACAGGCCTTCATAGTTCGGTTCGAATTTCCCCCGTTTAGCACGATTGGGGATCATAGGTCTTTTGATCACTAGCACGAGTTCGTCTTGGTGGAATGTCCTCGACCTAGTCAATCTTTCGTATGAGCGCGTCATCTTTGCTTTGTAAGCCTCCAGGTTTTGTTGCGCCATGAACCGGGTTTCATCAAGGGCGTCGAGCTCTTCAAGCCGAAGGTGAGCATTCTCTTCGTCTGTTAGCTCGTAGTGAACTGCCACTCTAGAGAGGGTAGCTCTATCTCGAGGGGGAGTACCACCTCCGTACCAAATACCAATGCATACGGCGTTGTGTGAGTGGCCGTTTTGAACGTAGTTCGATACGCCCAGAGAGCTTCATGCAGTCGTTCATGCCAGTCCTTCTTATTTCGTGACACCGTCTTTTTTACGATCTTCGTCAAAGTCTCTGGGCGTTAGCTCGAGGATTATAGACTGAAGAGTATCTCCAGTCTATGTTATGCTGTTGTGCGAAGCGGCTGATTTTGTGGCTTCTGTAGGCTGGCCCGTTATCGGAGATAATCCGTCGTGGAGTGCCGAACCGGTAAATGACGTACGTCTTGAAGAAATGGAGAATATTCTCCATCTTCACTTCCCTCAGCAGTACTGCTTCTGCCCATTTGGCGAAGTAATCAGTTGTCGCCAAAATGTATCGATGTCCTCTGGACGATGCTGGTTCGATGGGGCCGATTATGTCAGTCCCCCACATTTCGAACGGCCAGCTAGCCACTGTTGGATGTAGTGGATTTGGATGCTGATGGATAAAGTCTCCGTGAATCTGGCACGCGTGGCACTGCTTCGTGTATTCGAGGCAGTCTTAGATCATCGTGGGCCAATAATAACCCATCTGTTTGATCTCCAGCTTCATCTTCGGCCCGGCTTGGTGAGAACCGCAGAGTCCGTCGTGAGTTTCTTGGACGACTCTCCTTGCCTCGTCTGGTCCCAGGCATCTTAACCACAGAGAATCAAATGATCTCTTATACAGAGTATCATTGACGAAAGCAAAAGACAGAGCTCGTTTCATAAGTTGATGTCTTGAGGACGCATCTTCAGGTGTTCGACGGGATTTGAAGTAGTCTATAAAGACTTCTCTCCAATCCGTAACATTTTCCTGGTCTTTTATTTGCAGAGTCGTTTGCTCGGTCACTCCCTTTTCTTCGAACGACTCCGAAGATATTTCTGCCGGTGCAAGAACCCAACGGCTCTGTACCACGATTCTTACATCATCGAGGTTCTCGTCGGCTAATTCTTTAGCAAGCTTAGGTAATGCATCCGCTTTGCTATTCTCCACTCGCGGTATGCTTTCCAGGGTGTAGGAAGGAATTTGAGTCAGCAGTTGCTGTACTCTCCCACCGTACTTCACCAACTCTAGCTTGCACGTTTGATAGTCACCGTTTACTTGACTAACGACCAGTTGGGAGTCTACGTATATGAGGAGGTTTTTAATTCCCATGTCGATAGCGATCTCGAGGCCTGCTATCAAAGCTTCATACTCGGCTTCATTGTTTGTCCTCGGTTCTGTTACGGAGAAGGCAAAGCGTATTATCCCTCCTTGTGGAGTCGCGAAGATGAGGCCTACCCCTGATTTGATTATGGGGGTGCTTTGTTTGCGCTTTTTCATGGAAGATGCTCCATCGAAGTAAAGTTCCCAGCGGGTATCATTATCTCTTCTCTCTTCGTCGATCGTGTCAAACGTGTGTTCTTCCGGCAATTCGCAGTTCAAGGGAGAGTCGGCGGGTATTGGATACTCAGCGAGGAAATCGGCGATGGCATGGCCTTTCACTGCCTTGAGGGGACGATAAGTTACCAAGAACTCCATCAAGAGCAGGGCCCATTTAGCAAGTCGTCCCGTTAATATAGCCTTTGACATTAAATGTTTAAGAGGATCCACCTTTGATATGAGATGGACCTCATGTGCCAACGCATAGTGTCTGATCTTTGTTATCGCGAAGATCAACGCCAGGCAGTGTTTTTCAATGGGGGAATAGTTGCTTTCTGCCCCCAGTAGAACTCGACTCAAGTAGTAGAGGGCTCTCTCTTTCCCTTGGTCGTTTTCTTGTGCCCACAGCGCGCCTAAAGAACCTTCGAGGGCTGTTGTGTACAGGATGAGAGGTTTTCCTTTGACGGGAGCGGCCAGCACTGGCGGATTCTGTAGGTATTGCTTGATTTCCTCCAGTGCGCTTTGATATTTGTGATCCCAGACGAATGGGGTTCCCTTCTTCATTAGGTGACTGTAAGGACGGCACTTGCCGGAAAGATTGGCTATGAATCGCTGGATATATGCGAGCTTTCCTTGGAGAGATCGCAGCTGCTTGAGAATCTTTGGCGGGGGCATTTCCATGATCTCCTTGATCTTCGACGGGTCTATCTCGATGTCTCGATGTCGTACGATGAACCTAGGAATTTGCCTGAGGAAACTCCGAACGCGCATTTGAGAGGGTTCATCTTCAAGTTATATTTCCGAAGGCACTGAAACACAATCTTGAGATGCTCTAGATGTTCCTCGTATGATTTGCTTTTCACCACAAGATCGTCAATATAGCATTCGACGATTTCATGTATGAGGTCGTCGAAAATCTTCGTCATGGCCCTCTGATAGGTGGCACCGGCGTTCTTTAGACCGAAAGGCATCACCTTGTAGCAGAATATGCCCAAAGGGGTCCGGAAAGCGGTATGCTTCTGGTCTTCGGGATGCATCTTTATCTGATTGTATCCTGATGAGCCATCCATGAAGGAGAAAACTTCGTGAGTGGACATATTATCTATCATCAGCTCAGTGGCTGGTACTGGGAAGTCGTCCTTTGGGCAAGCTTTGTTGAGATCCCGAAAGTCCACACATATGCGCACCGTCCCATTTTTCCTCATCACCGGGACGATGTTGGCGATCCAATCAGGGTACTGAACCTCTTGGATGAAGCCGGAGTCGATTAGCTTCTTGACCTCGGCGTTGATGCTCATCTCAAGCTCGAGCCGCATTCTTCTCGGTGCTTGTTTGATCGGCTTGACGTCCGGAGATATCGCCAATCTGTGCACAGCTATTTCTGGATCTAGCCCTGGCATCTCGGAGTAGTTCCATGCAAAGCAATCTCTATGCTGCATGAGCACGTCCTTTAGCGTAGCCACCCTTTCTTCAGACAACAGCTCACTGACGAACGTCGGTCGCGGGTCACTTGCCGTCCCCAAATCAATTTTCTTGAGGTTATCTGCGGTAGTATGTATTCCATCTTCCAGCTCTTTTGGGGCCGGTGGAAACTCTGAGATTACCTCGTAATCATCGTTTTTGAAGCACCATGGGAGGCCATCCATATTCTCGAGCTCTTCTTTTGACAGCGTTATCACTTGGCAGGTACGAGATCGCTTCCGAGACTGATGTTGATCCGGTTCTACTCTCGTGGCTTTGGGTTCATGCTTATGCGGCGGGGTTACCCTCCAGCTGCTGGATAGAGCGAACCTGCCTTGCTGATACTGGTCTTCGACCCGGTCTTTAAATGTGAAGCAGTCTTCGAGAGGATGTCCTATTACCCTGTGATAGGAGCAATAGTCCGGGTGAGAGACTTCGCCTGCTTTCTCGGGGTGCTTGGACTCCGGGAGGGTAATCATTTGATGTTTTATGGCAAGATCAAGTATCTTCTGTGTTTTGTCCTGGGGAAAAGAGTATGCTCGACCCATCTTCTTTATAAGAGACGAATCTGAATTGCTCGATTCCCGACCGCGTGGCTTCTTTGTCCCGCTTTGTCACTGTCGAACGCTTTTCTCGTTCTTTGGTTTATTTTTGCCTCTGCGTCGGGTCTTTTGTATGATGGGCTGGCGACGAAGGGCATCGTCACTTTCTGCAGCCTGCTGAAGAAGGCGCTGCGTCCCGGCTTTCTCGTAGATGGTCATTTTGCGATTATGATCATTTCGAACCTTTTGACCCGCTTCTCTTATAAGCTTGTCCATCTGTTCTTCAAACGACGGACTTGGCATTTTCGCGGCGGGAGCTCGTTCTGGTTCAGGGTTAGCATCGTCCCACAGAGCATCTCCTTCTTCATCAAAGTCATGTATGACATAGCAGTCGCGGAATAGCTCCCGTTTCTTGGATCGAACACATCCAAGCCTGATCGTTTCCATTCTCCCGTTGGGCAATTTTCGTTGAGTTCCGGGAACATTCCAGATCCTGTTATAGAACCGTGCTTGTCGCACGGTTTGCTTAAGGGGTACACCTTGGCGTCTCAAGAGTCTCTTTAGTCCATCTGTGTAATATCTGGGCAAACGAATGGGCTGGAGCCTGTCAAGTGTAGAATCCACACCATGCCAAATTTCTTTCTCCGCTTTGTTTTCCCCGGATCGGTAGAATAGGATCGCCTTTTCACCCTTTCTCCTGGGAGGGACGTAGAACGTCTGCAGTTCTTCCACACTGTAGGTATCAAGCGCGTCTAGCTCCTTATGATGCTCTGGCGGAACCATGGCAACTTGCAAACTTTGATCTTCATCAACGAAGGCTTGTATTGATGGCCGAGCAAAGAATATGGCATTGACCTCATCTTCCGAGTCACTGCCGAAGATCAACATAGGAATGGACGGTCCCGGCTTGTTGCACTGGGGCGGACCTGAATAAACTATCTCTTCTTCCTCCTCAGTATCACTCCCGAAGACCGGGATAGTAGTGATGGCTTTTTTCTTCGGTTTGTGACATCATTCCGTGTCCTCGAAATCTGGCAGGAAGTATTTTGCATCTTCGTACTTTCGGACTTCGTTCACGGAGAACGGGTTTAGTTTCCCTGTCACGGTATACTCGAGACCATCTTTGAAATACTTCATACACTGATGTTGAGTAGAAGGGATGATGTTGTACTCATGTAACCAAGGCCGGTCGAGCAAAGCATTGTAGCATGTCTTGGCGTCAATGGCGTGAAATTTAATGTCTGTGACGAGCAACCCAAAGCGTAGTGTTAGTATCACAGACCCGAGCGTCCGTGATGACTGGGATTCAAACCCGGAGATAGTGATTTTATCGCGAGCGAGGTGCTGAACGCTCATGCAAATTTCCTTCAACACTCTCACGTTGAGGAGATTGACGGAAGACCCATTGTCAACCAGGATTTTGCCTATCTTGATATCGTAACAGTATCCGGAGACATAAAGGGGATGGTTGTGCTCGCACGTCCCAAGGAGGAGATCATCATCGCCGAAGGTGATATCGGCTGTGTGCACTTCTTCCATCTCGTCCTTCATCTTTTCTTCAGCGAGGAAAGCTTGGAATTGCTCTGGCTCTTGTAGTGCCTTGATCAATGAATCTCTCGCCTCTTTGGATAGCAGAAGGGCGTCGAGAATGCTTAACTGTGAAGGTAGCTTTCTCAAGTGTGCCAGAACGTTGTAGTCCACCTTACATTTCTTTGGCGGGTCCTTGGCTGTCAGCTTTTCGATGGCTTAGTCATCAAGGATGATATCCTCAGGGATCCTTTCTTTCCCCTTATCTCTTTTATTTGACCCACTGTTCGAGGGCCCAAGATTCTTTTCGGGCAGCGTACAATTGCGCAGTTGAATATTTTCACAGGCCTTCGGTTCTTCCTCTTTTCCCGAGTTGGACTCTTTAAAGAGAGGGCCAAGAGTCATTTCCTCGTCAGAGTCGCTCCCGAAGGTGAGAACTTGCGATCCTCCAGCGCCGATCATGTGACAGTTGCCGGTGGTTCTTTTACGCTCCTCGGTCGTATTTCTTTGCTCCCGACGAGTTTTGCGTTTCATCCTCTTACAATATTGCCGGTGAGCAACATATCCCTGCCACCATCTTTTAAAAGTGTTGCACTCTTCAGTGGGGTGCGCAATCTTTCGATGATATAAGCAGTTGCTAGGATGTGTTTCCGCTTCACCGAGAATGTTTCTTTCGGAAGGTGGTAGCTTCATTCCTATCGATGTGGCTTTGGCGAACCTCTTTCTCGTTTTGAACCTGCTTTTATTTACGGCGGATGTACTTTGATCTGGCAGGAGTGTTTCAATCCTTTCGTCCAACCGCCGGCGTTTGGCCTTTTCAAATATGGCCATCCCACGCTCCCGATCAACTTTGCTTTTCGAAAGAGTTTCGTTCAGGAATTCATCAATCATTTCGTCTGATGGCCCTAGAAGTTCCGGCTCAGGATCTGCCCCCAGTTTCCCTGTATAAGGAGCTTCTTCATTGTCTATCGATGAGTGAGAGATCACGTGGCAGCTTGCTACATAACCTTCAGATTCATCGGACGAGTATTCTCCATTGTCATCATCTCCATCCTCAAGGACGTGGCTGAGAAATTCTTGGAGTGTGACTGGAGTCCGCGCTTTTTGATTATATTCTTCCAACGCGTCAATCTGTTTTTGCAGGTCCGTGCACTTGTCACCAGGCTTCACGGGATTTTTGGTCTTCTTCTTCTTCTTCGAAGACTTTGACGGCTGGGTGTTAGTGCTTTGGCTATCACCACCAATCTTTGGAGTTGGGCGCGGTTTCAGCATTCCCTCGATGATCTTGGGTTCCAGGGGATTTTTCCACCTGATCGCCGAGCATGTTTGGAGATCCTTCAGCATTCTTTTTGTCTTGGCTGAAAGAACGATCTCCCATGGAGCTTCCTCTACAAAAGAGCATGATGCCCCCGGTGTGTCCGCCTTTTTGAGAGCGTGCGGCTGAGGCGGGTTCACCTTCCAATTCTCGGATAATACGAATTTGCCCTGTTGGTACTGATCTTCTATCCAGCTTTTGAAGATGTAACAATCTTCGATCGGATGACCCAACATTAGGTGATAAGGGCAATAGTTAGGATAGCTAATGTCGTCCGGTTGCGCTGGGCGTCCTGGCTCCGGCAGAGTGATGAGCTTGTTGCGCAGTGCTAGCTCGAATAACCTCTTCGTCTTGTCTCGAGGGAACGAGTAAGGGCGTCTCATTTTATCTCCAAGAGATCGAGTTTTATCATTTTGGCGATCAACTGGTCTCAGACCACTGGGCTGTTGTTGAGCATTGGCGACGACGGTCGCTTTCCCCTTTCCCTTCTCGTTTCGCAGCTCCGGCTTTGGAGGAGATGGTCTATGACCCATCTGGTTCATTTGGGCCAGTTTATCGATCAAGGCTTGGAACGTGGTAGGCTTGAAGAACATCATGAATTGGGAAATAGTTGCCTGAGGGTCCAGAGTGCCCACGAACATGTCCACCGCCGGCGCTTCTTCGATGCGCTGCTCACATTTTGACCATAAATTTCGCCACCGTATTGCGTATTGGACCAACGTTTCACCTGGCTTTACCCTGGCATTGATCAATGCCGTTATTAGGGTGCGTTCACTAGCACTCGAGAAACGCTGGGTGAAAAGTAGTTCCATCTCCGCAAAAGTCTTGATGGAGTCGTTTGGAAGTTCAGAATACCACTCGAATGCCGTTTCCGACAAGCTGCTGACGAACTGGCGAAGTAGCAATTTATCATCACCTCCGGTGTTGCCACATAGAGCCCTGAACTGGGCGACATGCTTGTGGGGATTGGCCTTCCCTTTATATACATGAAATTTAGAGATCGTATATCCCAGCGGGTACTTTATTTGGTCATACCAGCCTGGATATGGTCGCCCAGTTTTAACAATTTGCCCAGCCGTTTCATTCGCCTGGTGAGCTCGTATTTGCTGAGCGATGTAGTCGTCCAAGGCGGCCTTAGAGATTGTCTCTTCTTTGGGTGCTGAAAGAGCCGGAGGAGGGTTCGACGTTTCCCCTCTGTCGTCTTCAATGATGATCGGGGGGTCTTCAGCTGGAGGTTCCGGCTGTAACATCATCCCGGCCATGTCTTGGAACAAGAGAGCCATTCGTTTTATATTGGCTGCATGTTCCGCGGCCTCTTTTTCTTTCCTCTCGAGCATTCTTCGGAGGAACTCGGTGTCAGTTTCTTGTTCCCGACGCTGCTCTGAGGTCTCTGGATTTTCTTTTGGCCCAGTGAGTGCGGCCATTGCAGTCAGCACTCCTGAAGCTTCTGCTGCTGTTGTTCCTGAGCCTTCGTTATCGACCGGGTAAGCGGTCGATGACCCGTAGAAGCACGGCTTTCTTATTTTCCGGAAGCAATATAAACAATATGCACCATCATGCCACCAGACTTGGGGCGTTTAGATTCAGCGTCTTTCCGGTTCGCTGTGATCACAGGAGCTTTCTCTGGCCTTCTTCTCTTGTGAGCAGTTGATGTCGAGGGAGCCGTTGCAGCGGGCACCCAGACGGCTGTCACCTTTTGTGGCT
Organism: Agapanthus africanus; assembly: GCA_030015575.1. NCBI lineage: Eukaryota > Viridiplantae > Streptophyta > Magnoliopsida > Asparagales > Amaryllidaceae > Agapanthus > Agapanthus africanus. Next base: position 469,266 of record JASDDO010000166.1, read on the forward strand.
TGACAGGATGGTTATCTCCTTGTTGATCTTTAAGCTTCTCTGATCGGCGAGAGTAGTCCTGGTCAATCACCGATTCCTGGACCTGTCGCCAGACTTTATAAATTTTGGAGAACAGCCGCTGAGGGGGCTGCTCCGTCTTCTTTTCTGTAGTAATCTCCATAGGTGGAGGAGATCTCTTCAGCACTGCAGTAGGAGAGTTCCTCCGCACCTTGTTAAGCAGTTCAAAGTTGTTCCCGGTTGGAACAGCAGCATTGATTTCCACCATCGGAGCTGGCGGAGTTAGCCCAGAGGAGGAGTTGCCCCCAGCCTTCCTTACCCGGCGCCAGTGTGTGTCGAGCGGACGGAGTTGGTTCAGCTATAGGGATGGCTTCGTCATGCCCCCTGTTCTGGTGAGGCGTTGCTGGTACCAGCCTCTTAAAGACCGACGTCCGTTGAGCAGCAGATCCAATCTGTCAAAGACAGACCTTTGGGCAGGAACGGGAGCCGGAGTGGCCAGCCTCGTAAAGACTGATCCTTTGACGGGAGAAGCTTCTTTAGTGACCTCGAGAGCAGGAATGACTATCCGTTTTGGGATGGCCGCTTCAGGTATCGTGGGCTTCTTGACGGGCCTATTGGAGTTCAGGCTCAGCCTATCGAAGACGGATGCTGTTGGCTTGGCATTGGATGACCCGTTGAGAGGGGCCGTGGTGGTGGTGAGCCGATCAAAGACCGACTTCTTCTGCGCTTCTTGTGACAGCGGGATGTTAACGCTCACTGGTGGGAGCATGGTCCCAAAGAACAACCCGGTGGTAGCCTGCGTTACCTGCTCTACCGGCATTGTGAAAAGGGAGGCCGCCTGGGGCCCGTAAGTTACACCTCCAGATGAGGCGGAACGGGAGTTGCAGCTGGAGCATTTTGTGCAGGTAGACTCCATTGATCTTTCATTTTCTGCACCGAGCAAGACACCAAATCTTAGTACCTCGAACCCAAGGGCAACCATAGCAAACTGCGATTCGTTCGCGAACACGACACACGAAGTGTGGAGTGGAAAAAGGAAAAGGTCCCACCGGGCATGCCAGAATCCGTTCCCCTCCGAAACACGCGGGAAGACGCGATAAACGTCTTGCCTAAATTTCGGGGCAGATGCTAATTGGTTCTATCCGTCCACCTCTCCGAAGATGCCAAGTTGATTTATGGCACCATGTATCGAAGGTTTAAACGGATGCGGCCGATGTAGCAGACTTCGTCAGATTCCCCCTCATTGATGAGGGGTTTTTGATTGTGGGGACGCTCTTCCCTGCAGGCGCAAGCCCCTGCAGTTAATTACGCTACCGCATCGCGGTAACCACTTTCTCCTTCTCTAGATGGTCACTTCGTGTCGTGTGTTTTTTTTTTGTTTTTGGTTGCCCGTGGATTGTATACGGAGACTAATTTATGTTGTCGCCCGTAAGGCGTGGATTAGTCCAAATCCGTATCTTCTTAGATTTATGTTTGGGGTTGGATTTAAGGATACGTTAGCCTCATTTGAGACTAAGATCAACTTAAACGTTTGTTAAGGATACGTTAGTCTAATTTTAGACTAAGATCAACTTAACGGGATCTTTTAGATCCAACAAAAGAGCAATTGGGTTCTATTGTTTAGTTTACGGATATTGCGGTCGATTAGTTTAAGGACATTACGGTCCATTGTTAGTATAAGGACATTACGGTCGATAATTAGTTTAAGGACATTACAGTCCAATATTAGTTTAAAGACATTGTGGTCGATAATTAGTTTAAGGACATTACGGTCAATGTTAGTTTAAAGACATTGCGGTCGAGGTTAAAGACATCATAGTCCGTGAGTTTAAAGACCTCACAGTCAAGGTTAAGGACATCACAGTCCGTGAGTTTAAAGACCTCACAGTCAAGGTTAAGGACATCACAGTCCGTGAGTTTAAAGACCTCACAGTCAAGGTTAAGGACATCACAGTCCGTGAGTTTAAAGACCTCACAGTCAAGGTTAAGGACATCACAGTCCGTGAGTTTAAAGACCTCACAGTCAAGGTTAAGGACATCATAGTCCATGAGCTTAAGGACCCCACAGTCCGTAGAGTGTTTGGTTGTCGGGACCCGTCACCTCTCTGAAGATGTTGAAGGATTACAACGATAAATATCAGAGGAGTAAAGAGATGTACCCTCTAACCGGTGTGAGTTGGTTGAAAGATCTGTAGTCCAATTTAGGACTAAGATCTGTTGAAATATTTATGAGCAGATGGGCTCAATTAATATGAGTTGAGGACTTATGGCCAATCTTGGGCTAAGTCCAATAAATGTTTAACATTTTGTTTTGGGCTGTTGAGCTTTTATTTGGGCTTGACCCTTTTAACAATGTTTTTGTCTTTTATTGAATGCTGAGCATTCACCAAAGCTCTGGGCCTATTAAAGAACAATTTATGTTCTGTCAGCGCAACATGTGGTGCGCTAGGCGCCAGTCAAAGTGCGCAGTGCGCTTCTGCCACGTGGCGCACATGTAAGAGACACGTGTCGCACTCAGCGCCAGATGATGAGCGCATGATGCCAGTTTATGAGTGTTGGGGTCGAAAATTGCACACCGGTTGACCAAGTCAAAGTCAAGGTCAACCTCAAGCCAAGTGGGCCCAAGCCCGGATCAAGTGGGCTCATGCCCAGGTCGAGTCCGAACATGAAGCGGCCGGCCCTCCTCCATGCCCCAAATGAAATCATGTAATAAATAATTTTTATGTAATTTTTTATGCATGAATGTAAACAAAATGGGCATAAAGCCAAATTTTTGTAAGCCCATGGCTTATGTGCAAAAAGAAATAGCACATGAGCCATGGGATGGGCAAAATACCATTTGTAAAACCCAATGGGCTATATGTAAATATGTAAGCCTATATAAGGCAACATGATGATGAATAAAAGATAGACTTTTTTTATTCCCCTCAAAAATCTAGGGTTTGTGCCTCTTTCCCCTTTGTGAAGGTTCTAAACCTTCTTCTTTCTTTTGAATTAAATCAAGAGTTTTACTCTTCCTTTTCCAAAACTAAATAGTTTTTCACCACAAAACCCACAAAGGGGAACTCAGATCTGCCATCAGATCTCAGAAAGGAGAGATTTTTAAAATCTCATATTTCTTGATCTTCAAGATCCGGCCAACAAAGGAAGAAGAAGGAGACCCATTGTTCAGTTGATAAAACTGCATATTTGTATTACATTTTTCCTACCATTTTGATATTAAAAAAGGACTTTATTATAATATATTATACATATGAGGATTTATGTGTAAAAACACCATTTTCCATGTGTTAATATATTTTAATTAGTATTTGGTAGGAAAATGTATGCAAATAAATCCATTGACCAAATCCTAGTAGAACTAAGTCTACTAAATATTATTTAAGATTATTGTGCAGAATTTTCCAAGTTGTTATGCAGATTATATCAAAGAAATCAAGCTGTTGAAGAAATCTTGCCAAATTAAGAAGCAAAACTTGGAGACCAAATCTGGAAGCAACCGAGAGAAGATTTCTGAATTCTGAAGGTGCCTAGGATTGCCACATGTCACAAGATGCAAGCCCAAGAAAACTCATCAAGAGATCTCACCCTTTGAGCGCGGATCCGCGGCCAAACCCCCCCTTGGGCCGCGGATCCGCCGCAAATTTAGAGATTCAGAGCACCAGATTTTGGGGAATAAATCTATGATGAATTTTACCAAGTTTTCAACAAGAAGATTCTGGCTTTGCACTATAAAAGAGCACCGAGAGCCTCTTGGTAAAGTTATCAAGCCGACGCGATCACGAAGCTCCCGACGCTCACGCATCCAGGCTGATCATCGACTGTTCGACTACCTCCTTAGGAAAGATCGAGAAGCAACTAGTTGTAATCATTTTCTATGGATTAAAGTGTAGTTTGTTCAAGTCGATTAATAAAGGTAGTTATTTTTATTTAATTGTTTTTGCATCTTACATTATGTTTTCCTTCTCTCTCTTTCCATCTTCTTCTCCCAACATGCGCGAGTAATTCTCCGCTTGTTAGGGTTCGTAGGATTAGGGTAGGCTAATGGACGATGAAAATAATTAAACCCTTTTTAAGTCCTATAAAGTTTAGGAACTTTATCAAAAGAATCATTAACATCCTAATTGGGCGCGCTAGCAATTCTTTGCTAGTTCCGACCGCGATTAGAGATTAGATTAATGATTGTTTTGGTAAAGGCTAGATAATGAACGGAGTTCCGTGTCGTGATAAGGGTTAAGAGTGGGATTCCTTTTCCCTCCAGAAACCCTAATCTACACGCATCACCGTCGTTCTATTTCTAAATCTATTAATGGATAAAAAGGGTAACTTTTAATTAATCGTCCATAACTACTAAATCCTAACGAACCCTACAAGCCCTCTTATTATATTAATTACATCTTTAAAATAATCTAGATCTATATTTTACATTTTTGTTTAACGTAGATCTAGAAACCATTCTACAACATTCTTATTTCTTCATCTCTTTCTCAACACATCTAAAGTAAAAGTAAAAGGTTCCACGTTTCCTAGAGGACGACCCGTACTCATCTCGGTATAGCTACGTGCGACACCGTTATTGATTGCGGTTAACTACAAAAACACTTTTTCACATCAATCACCCATCTTCAGAAACCCCACTTTGGGGAAGAACTAGGACTCAAGGGGAGAAGCCCTTTATCAGCTTCAAGACATCCTAGGAGTTTAACTCCTCATATATATATATATATATATATATATATATATATATATATATGAGATTAATGGAGGAAAGAGGCCATAGGAGGGAATTCCCTCCTATAGCGTCGAAAAAATACCCCCTCCACCAATTTTTCCGACGATCGGCCCCCATCATCTTCATCGTCATCATTTAAGATGTGGGTACACCAAATTTCATGTGATTCTACAACTTTTTCACCGTTGATTTAGTGGGTTCAAAATTAACGGTTTACCGATAATAGAACTTTTTACATTGCTAAATCAACGGTGAAAAGGTTGTAGAATCACATGAAATTTGGTGTACCCACATCTTAAATGATGACGATGAAGATGATGGGGGCCGATCGTCGGAAAAATTGGTGGAGGGGGTATTTTTTCGACGCCATAGGAGGGAATTCTCTCCTATGGCATCTTTTCTCCATTATTCTCTCTCTCTCTCTCTCTCTATATATATATATATATATATATATATATATATATACAGAGAATAATAAGTGCTCCTTTCTGGGAGTACACCTCCCATTGCAGGGACCAAGTCCCTTTTGCCGCTTGAACGCCCACGTGCTGACACGTGGTGCGCTAGCGCTCTTGCGCTCAGAGTGCTAGCGCCCAAAGCGCTAGCGCCCAAGCGCCCACGTGCTGACACGTGGGGCGCTAGCGCTCTTGCGCTCATAGCGCTAGCGCCCGAGCGTCCACGTGCTGACACATGGTGCGCTCAGAGCGCTAGCGCCCGAGCGCCCACGTGCTGACACGTGGCGCGCTAGCGCCCGAGCGCCCACGTGCTGACACGTGGCGCGCTAGCGCTAGCGCTCTTGCGCTCAAAGAGTTGGCACTTTTTCCCACGCATCCTTTGGAAGAGGAGTAAATCTCCCTTTGAGAGCGATGCTCTGTGATAGAGTGACACTTGTCAAACTCTGATCATGAGGGAATAAAAATTCCTCAAGAGCCTTGCTCTGGAAAAAAAATGATGGAATAATCCATCAGAAAGAAAAAAAATTGAAATCAATTTTTATGAATTAAAAATTCCGGGATCTTCAAGATCCATGAACAAACTTTTAAGAGTTCTTCATAAGAGATTAAAAAATCTACATGTTATCAAAAGAGCAAAGCTCTGTTCATGGGCTAAGAAACCCCAAGAAAATATCTCTTTAGATCTATGGGTTCAGGAGAGCAAAACTCTGTTAATGAAACCCTAAAAGGGTTTTCTTTAGATCAAAGATCTATGAAGAGCAAGGCTCTATTAATGGGTAAAACCCTAGATTATCTAAAAAAAAATAATCTTTACCTAAAATTTTGGCAGAGTTTTTACTCTTGAAATTTCTTAAAATGAAGAGCTATGCTCCATGGGAGAATAAAATTCTCAGAAAACAAGAAGAAGATGAACATAATCATCTAAAGGACTAAAGGTCCTATTTATAGGGATTGAAATGCCTCTTCAACTTCTGAGTTGATCCAAGGGCGCATATGCTGCCACCGCTGCACTCACATGTAGGCCACATGAGCACAACGGTGGGGGGCATTTGTTTCCCCCAATCAGAGCAAAACTCTATTTGAAATTCAAATTTAAAAAAAAATGAAGCAACGCTTCAGATGCAGCGCCAAGTGCGCTGCGCCCTAGGCAGCGCACCATGTGTGCGCTAGCGCTAGGCGCGCTGCGCGGCGCGCTGCGCAGCACGCCGTGTCAAACACGAGTGCGCTAGCGCAGGACGCGCTGCACCCTAGGCAGAGCACCATGTGTGCGCTAGCGCTAGGCGCGCTGCGCAGCACGCCGTGTCAAACACGGGTGCGCTAGCGCAGGGCGCGCTGCGCTCTGAGCAACGCACCACGTGTCAAACACAGGTGCGCTAGCGCAAAGTTGGCTGCGCTCTGAGCAGCGCACCACGTGCAAAGCACGGGTGCGCTAGCGCTGGAATTAAAAAACTCCCCCCACCGTTAGATCAAAAAATCTAATAATAATGATAAATTATTAATTAATCAGAATTAAATTCTGTTATGGAAAGATTTTCCAATCTTGTTAAAAACAAGAAGATTGCCTTCTGTAAAACAGAAACCCTAGAATCAAAGATCCAATGGTGGGAAACTTCCACAAATCAATCAGAGAAAGATCTCTTTAACTGATTCAACAAATCAGCTTGCCCTATATAAAGGCCCCAAGACTTCAAGTCTGATAGAGAAGAACCCTCCCATAAGCTTTGAGATTTCATGAAGAGAAGTGTAGCTCTCAACAAAAGAAGATTTTTTCTTCAAGGTAAAAAGAATGGTGATAAACAAAGAGATGAAATCATCTCATAATTAAAAAGAAGAATTATCTTCTTAAAAGATCATAGATCTACAAAGACCAAGGTCTTTTATAAAAAGATCAAAAGATCTCATCATAAAAACAAAGAAGTGCTTACTTCTTTCATAGATCATAGATCTATATGACAAATTATCTTTCTGAGATCATGAGCATCTCATTATAAAGGGGGAGAGAATTATTAAATTCTCTTAAGGATCATAGATCCATAAGGGCAAAGCCTTTCATTAATATAAGAGATTGAAGTATCTCCTGCAAAATAAGAACTGTTGTTCTTAAATCTTGAGACAAAGTCTCTTTTAAAAGAACATAAACTTGTTTTCCAGATCATAAAACTGATCAGATGCGTTTTGCGCTCTTGAAATGCGCCTTGCGCTCTTGAACTGCGCCTCTGCGCTCTCTGGATCGGCGCTCAGCGCCAAATGCACCACGTGTCAACCACGTATCCGCCAATTTACAACTTGCGCTTTGCGCTTCTGAAATAGCGCACTGCGCTCATGGGCTGGCGCTCAGCGCCAAGCGCACCACGTGTCACTCACGTGTGCGCCACTAAACTGAAAGCGCAATGCGCTCATGGATTAGCGCTCAGCGCTCATAAACTGGCATCGTGCGCTCATCATCTGGCGCCTAGCGCTGAGTGCGACACGTGTCCCTTACATGTGCGCCACGTGGCAGAAGCGCACTGCGCTCTTTGACTGGCGCAAAGCGCCTAGCGCACCACATGTTGTGCTGACAGAACATAAATTGTTCTTTAATAAGCCCAGAGCTCTGGTGAATGCTCAGCATTCAATAAAAGACAAAATCATTGTTAAAAGGGTCAAGCCCAAATAAAAGCGCAACAGCCCAAAACAAAATGTTAAACATTTATTGGACTTAGCCCAAAATTGGCCATAAGTCCTCAACTCATATTAATTGAGCCCATCTGCTCATAAATATTTCAACAGATCTTAGTCCCAATTGAACTACAGATCTTTCAACCAACTCACACCGGTTAGAGGGTACATCTCTTTACTCCTCTGATATTTGTCGTTGTAATCCTTCAACGTCTTCAGAGAGGTGACGGGTCCCGACAACCAAACACTCTACGGACTGTGGGGTCCTTAAGCCCATGGACTATGATGTCCTTAACCTTGACTGTGAGGTCTTTAAACTCACGGAGTATGATGTCCTTAACCTTGACTGTGGGGTCTTTAAACTCACGGACTATGATGTCCTTAACCTCGACCGCAATGTCTTTAAACTAACATTGGACCGTAATGTCCTTAAACTAATTACCGACCGCAATGTCTTTAAACTAACATTGGACCGTAATGTCCTTAAACTAATTATCGACCGCAATGTTCTTAAACTAACAATGGACAGTAATATCCTTAAACTAATCGACCGTAATGTCCCTAAACTAAACAATAGAGCCCAATTACTCTTTTGTTGGATCTAAACGATCCCGTTATGTTGATCTTAGTCTAAAATTAGACTAACGTATCCTTAATAAACGTTTAAGTTGATCTTAGTCTCAAATGAGGCTAACGTATTCTTAAACCCAACCCCAAAACCCAAATCTAAGAAGATACGGATTTGGACTAATCCACGCCCTACGGGCGACAACATAAATTAGTCTCCGTATACAATCCACGGGCAACCAAAAACAAAACAAAAACACACAATACGAAGTGACCATCTAGAGAAGGAGAAAGTGGTTACCGCGATGCGGTAGCGTAATTAACTGCAGGGGCTTGCGCCTGTAGGGAAGAGCGTCCCCATAATTAAAAACCCCTCATCAACGAGGGGGAATCTGACGAAGTCTGCTACATCGGTCGCATCCATTTAAACCTTCGATACATGGTGCCATAAATCAACTTGGCATCTTCGAAGAGGTGGACGGATAGCACCAATTAGCATCTACCCCGAAATTCAAGCAAGATGTTTATCGCGTCTTCCCGCGTGTTTCAGAGGGGAACACACCTCGCCGTCTCCTCCTCTTCCGGCCACCGCCACAGCCCAGCGACCCCGCGCCACCACCAGCATCCACTTCCGGCCGCCTCCTCCTTCTTCCTGCGGCCGAGCCGACTCCGACCAACCCCGACCTCACCTCACCTAGCCTTTCATCCCCGATGACGGACCCCTGCACGAGAAACCCCACGACCCCGACACCCCAGGACGCCGATCACCGCCATCGCGGCTGGCCCCGAGCGCCTCCTCCACTGCTCCCCGTGCCCTGACTCGTACCCGCTCCCGCATCGTGTCGTGCCCACCTCCGGACCAGGACCGTGTCGCTTCGTACCCGCTACTGCACCAGCCCCGAGCCTGCCTCCATGCCACCGCGGACCCACTCACGTGTCGCACCTATACCCACTCGCCGTGCCATGTCGTGCCAGCCCCTGTGCCATACCGTGCCCGATCCAGTGCACGTGCCGTGCCGCTCCCGGATCACGCACCGAGTCAATACCGTGCCCAGTGTCGTGTCGCGCTGTGCCACGCACCGAGCCAGGACCACGCCCACTGCCGTATCATGCCCGCATCGCCACCACGCCCAGTATCGGACCTCCACGCATCGCGCCGGCGCCACGTGCCGTTCCCAGCACCACGTCGTCTCGTGTGTCGAGACGGAATCCGCAAGCGGCGTCGCTTCCATATCAAGCAACCGAGGAAAGTGAACCCCCTCACTTGCTTAACATGCTAGGTATCGTAATTACTATCGTTTCACACGTAATTTGACACCCCAATTGGTTATGTAAATTCTGAAAATCACTGTACCCATCATGTCGTAAAATTAGTAGTTAATTAAATATAAATCCAATCATGGTGTTCTATAGCTTGTATCGAAGCCAACAGAATAAGATACAGTACCCTATAGTTGATGTCTAAATTTGAACTAGTTATGATGGCGAACACTGCGGAGAATTACGGTTCTGGACTGCAGTACGGAGAAGTAATTCCAGTTAACCCTTGTTTTTGATTCACTGTATATCCTTGCTCAAATGCGGAAATATGCGGAACCCTGTGTCGTTACGTAGAGAATTGAGTTAGATTCCTTACCCCACTGGTTTCACTGGATTCCTTAACTGTATGATATTTTTAACACATTTTATAATGTCGACATGTCCAACTGAATTCTGCAGTGACAGATTTTACACATCGAACTCAACCTGACCATAACTCTCTGTTGATATAGGATATCACTGATCTGCTAATTGAATTGGATACCTAACTGATAAACCTAAACATTGTTCAACTATAGTGTCGCCTAATTATTATCCCAACCGGGAGTAAAATGTGTTACGAAACGGACTTCCAGTTCTGAAACCGGATTTCCAGCAGTGAACACTTAAATTGAAATGGCCATAACTAGCGAACCTGAAACCCGATTGATGCGAAACCAATTTTGATGGATAGATAATTAAATATACTGCTTACGCATTTTACATTGTTTCGCTTAGTTCTGCATGTATGATTTATAGTAAATTATGCAAGTGGTAGGACACTGACTGAGGATATTCTATTCATATCGTAATTATTGTATTCTCATCATATCATGTGGATGTCATTGCATTGGTAACCTAGTGATCGTGTACATTACCAAGTGTTAGATATTAGTGTTTTGATTGTGGCAAGTGCGTAGTGATAAAGTGTGAATGAATAAGTGAAAGTGACACGTACTTGTACACAATCAGCGGACCCGATTGATTGATTGTATTGTCGATGCCTATGGGACATGTATAAGTGTAACCATAACTGGAATGGGACGGTTATGGAGCACTTATATTAGTGTCATAGGTAAGGCACCAAACACTGTCCATTTATATTGGGTATCAGTCGAGACATGCTTGATGGAGATCCTGTCTCTAGTTCTTGCGTAGACTTGTCATGGACCGACTAGTATTTGGGTTTATGGTCGGGGTTTGATGTAAACCACGGGGTGTGGGGTAGTTTGAGTGTGAGTTCAACAGAATCTCGGGAGTCCCATTGCCGGCTTATATCGTGATTTTCGGAGTTGTATGGATGGAGTTACTGATTATTATCGTGCGTGTTTCGGGCCCGTGTTCCCTTGCCCCTGGGGCCCTACCCTTGGGTGGGGGATACTCCTGAGTGGTTGAATCTCACATTTGGACTGACGATAGGTTTAGTGACCTGGACAGTGAGACTTAGAGACTGATAGGTTTAGCGACATGTACATGCATGGATACTGATTCGATATACCTGCTTTACTGTTTGCCTGCTTTACTGTTTACCTATACTGATTATTTCATGCTCATGTTATCACCTCATGCTTACTGTTTCACATTCATCATTATTGCACATGTGTACACTTGTATTTATATATATTTCTATTGTGTCGCTCTGACGACCTGAGTATGCATGCTCAGAGTGAGAAGTGGATTTAGCTCGGATCAGGACCTGATGTACCTCGAGGATATTACAGACATCTTGATCAGTGACTCAGTGCTCTCCTTCTTTGATCTCTATCTGGTTAGTTTTGTATTTGTATTGATTTAGTGACTGCATTTCTCATTACCTGTGTATTGATTATTGATTACCACGTAAAGCTAGAAGCCGAAGTGTGACTACGGCAGGATATTTTCTCGACCGTAGGAGCATGGCTGGCCTTGTCAACCCCTCGTATTCCGTATTTTGGGAAGCGGGGCGTGACACAACCCTTAACCTTAGACCATGGTTTATTCTCTATATGAGTTAGGCATGACATACTCACTCACCATGGTTGCATTTCTAACCTCATTAGGAGTTCACACGCTCATCCATCTCTCTTCATCTTCTTCATGAGCTCAAGAAAAAGGTTTTCTAGGGTTTTGAGAGGTGATGAAATATTGTGAGAAAAATAAATATAAAGTGAGCCCACTTCCTACTTCATCATCCTCTACTATTAGCAATTTAGTTTAGGGTGTTTACTTCACTAATTTCACCATTAGTGAAGAGGTAGCATGAGCTTGAGTCTCCTCGATGTAGATCATCTTCGGCTTCGAAGGCATTGAGCAACCCCGTTCATTTCTTCATGTGAACCTTTACTAGAGTCTGGGAGTTCGATAATCGCAGCGAAGGGACTACTACACGGAGCTTTAGAAGTGAAGGACCGGTCTACAAAGGTTGTATTCCTTGTCCACTTCTTATGTAAAGTGTTTACATTTAGTTTCGTCGGATTTTCTAGTTTCAATTCTAGGGTTAGGGTTAGCTAGAACGACAAAAATTTAAATATGGCATGGATGATGCCTCCCGAAACCTTGCTACCGTGCTAGACAACCCTGCAATGGTACCATTGATCCAGACAAAATGGCGAGATTTGGCTCGGAGACGGCGGGCTTCTCCCCGATATTTTGGGAGCGTACCTTCCCTCAGGAATTCTATGAGTGGCTTTCTCCAATCCCGTTCTTCCCGGGCTGTGTAAACTTGAAGTGGCGTTGCCCCGTCTTCCACACTGGGCCTGTCGCGCCCCGCTTCCCGGTGTACGGGCAGAGGGCGCGACTGGCCGCTATGTATTTACTCTGAAGTAAATACGCTAAGCGTATCTAAGCAATATAAAAGAAATATTTACAAGAGACAAAAGATATAATTGAACAACAACTTTATTTATTAACATTCTTTTGTACAATGCATGGAAAAGTAAATACATGGAATAAATCGATGCCTAAACAATGGCATAACAGAAATGGAAAGTACTGAAATGAAATGTGTACAAGTGTAACTACAACTCGGGATTTCAATAAACTGGTACAAGTCTTCAGTGCTAGGCTCGATCTTCGGAAGGTCCGAATCACCTGACGACATTCTATAACAACCTAGTTCATTATACCAATTCCAGTTCTCGTATTTCCTTAATTATGGTATTGTCTTAATTTATCATGTTTTGGGTGCGAATGGTATTTTAAATTTTTACATTGCATTCGACCCGACTCGCTTGCTTGAAACTTATTTGATTCATATTTATGAATCACCCTGACTTGTTATGTAGACTTGTGCATTTCCAAGTTTATCGCATACTGGCATCTTTTACCATATAACATTTTAGATCATGTAAAATAAATTAAAATTGCATATCATAGCCTGCATGATACCCCTAACCCCCGTGGTGGCATCCGCGCATCTTGTTCTCATCCCGTTTAGTGAAACGGACGTATTTAGATGGCTACGCGCACGTACGTGCATCCGTTCTTGGGGGTATGCATTTTCGTTACCCGGATATCCAATTTTAGTTTTGGTCAACACGTATATTTTCCGTATTTTAAAACTGGATTTTTAGACCCGACCCGGGCGTATTTTGAACTTTTTTTGTTTTAGCTAAAATCTCAAAACGTATAATATAAAATTATTCTATATATTAAAACTGTTATATAAGAAAATATAAATTTTTATAACTAAATATATTTTTATTATTAAAATCCTAACAGTTAACCACTCTCCTCTCTCTACATATATTATACATATATTTCCTAAATATTTTTATCTAAACCCACGTATCCTTTCTCTCTCTCTCTCTCTCTCTCACATCATCTTCTTCTTCCCAAAAAAATTTCCCGCCGTCACCTCCTCGGGCCCACACCCTTCGCCTCGCCGTCGCCACCACCACCTAACCCTCGACCTTCTCCTTCACTTCCATTCATCTTCACCACCTCACTTCCCTCCTTTCCCGACGAACCCAAGAACCCACGACCCAACCTCGCCTCTGTCCTCGTCGCCGACGTTCACCTTGTCGTTGTCGACCATCCCCACACCCTCGTCTCTACCTCCTCGTCTTCCTGATCTTCTCCTCCTCTCTCCTTCCCGTTAGAAACACCTCACGAACCCGAACCCAAACTCCAGAACCCATCGCCGCCTGCATCCTCGCCGGAAAACCCCACGCCTCTCGTCATCATCACCATCACCACGAACTCCTCTTCCTCTCCATCATCACACCTGACACCACCACCTACTTCCCCGAGCTTCTCCCCTGTAAACCTAAGAACCCGACGAGAACCGTAGAACCCACTGCTTTTGCCGGAAACCATTGCCTGAACCTTGACGTCGACGGCCCATCGTCGAAGTCACCCCCCTCACCTTCGCCTCTGTCCCAAACACCAACCAAAACACCAGCTTATTCTTCTTCTTGTTCTTCTCTTCTTGTTTCTTGGTTCCGTGTTTTTCCGGTCACCGCCGGAGCCATGCTGCCGCCGATGATCCGGACGAACCATAACATTACCACAATACCACTACAATACCAAAATCATACCATCACCACTTCCATGTCACGACCGTGTCGCGACCAGATTGTGTCCAGATCGCGACCAGACCACCACCAGACCATGCGCCAGATCGTGTCCAGATCGCGACCAGACCACCACCAGACCATGCACCAGATCGCGACCAGACCACGCACCGTATCCAGACCGTACCATGACCGTGTCATCACCGTACTCGGACCGTGTCACGCCATGTGCCCTGCTCCTGTGCCACGTCATGCCCGCTTCGTGCTCAGCCCATGCCACTTGTGTGCCACCATCGCACCAGTCTCGTGTCGCCGCAAGACCCAGCACCGTGTCGTGTCGTTTCACGCACCGTACCGTGTCGTGTCGCACCAGGCCGCCTGCATATCGACCATTGTTTTTGAGGCAAGTAAAACTTGCTACATGCTATTTATATTATTTTATACTTATTTAACTGCATGTTAAACCTGTAAATTAAATCTAAGGCCACATGTTCCATTTTACATTTCGATGTTCCATTTATATCATTTTAGATTTAGAACTTGAAACATATCATGTTGCACACTAGATTACGATATACGATACCCATGTCTATATTTAAATCACATAATGATTATTTGTACAGCCCATAGTACCCTTTTAATAGTTTATAACCTTTCGGACACCGTTTGCATCCATTTAGCCTATTATATATACAATTGCATTCCTAGATCTTTTAATACATAATAATGAGATTTTAACATTCCATATTTGATAAAGTGTATTTTAATTAATGTCGGAACTATCACCTTAACCCAAATCGATAACTGCGCATCCATATGCTTTAATCTGTACCTATTTGCATATAACATCACAATATTCCATTTTTATTGTTCCATTAGTACCCCATACTTGTTTTGTATACCCATGCTTATTATAGTTTGATTATGAGCACCCACGTGACATGTGTGCACCCCTGACACGACTTGATATACCATTACTTGACACGACGTGATACCGTGCACTTCTTGACATGACATTATACCTATATATATTACTTGACCTGACCTGAGGAACCATGGCTTTACCTGTTACCTGATCTTGTTACTAATGCCAACAAACTCGACCTGTTGTCCCTACGGACATTTCCTGTTGTCGTTTCAGACAAACCTGTACCTACTTGATCCTGTGTTGGTATTAGCTCCAGATTTATTAATACCTGACTTGAACACATAACTTGGGGGTATGGGGAAATCAATGATGAAACCTGACTTGTAACTCGACAGTTCGATACCTTTACTGATCAGTCTTACGGGCTAGGCCAGCCCCGGGGTGATGCTGCTGACATCACTCGTCATTATCTACTACCCTTTACTGCCTTGCGGCACGTCTCGGATTCAGCTGAGAGTCTTAGACCGTGATCCCGGGCACGCACGGGATACTATCCACCCTTTACTTCCTTACGGCGCGTCTCGGATTCAGCCCGAGAGTCTTGGACCATGATCCCGGGTACGCACGGGATACTATTGAGTTACATCAATGATTCATCAAATTGATTTCAAAGACTTGAGAGTAGTTAACCCAGTAGACCAGTTTAGAATACTCACTGCACACCACCTGTGCCTTACCCTTCACTGTCACTTTTATATTTCTGTTATACCTATTTTACCGTTCATACACATACCTGTATGTCTTGCTACCCCTGTTTATTTTATTGCTTGATATTATGACGCACTGACGTCTGGGTTTTGCATGGCCCAGATCCTCTACCTTTGTTGCAGACTGATCAGGAGTACTGCCGCTATTAGACCGAGCAGTGAGGATCCTGTTGGTATCCAGATTTACTTTCCAGGTGTCTAGTTTATTGGATCTTTTGCTTCCGCATATTATATTATTTCTTGACTCATTTATTCTGGCTCATGGACATGTATTAGATAGTTTAGTTTACTTTACTGTTCTTGATATCTCTACAGCCGTAATGTGACTGTGGAAGGATATTTCCTATCCACAGGTAGCATGGTTGGCTATGTCACGTGCCTATCTTAGCGTACTCCGGTAAACGGGGCGTGACATGGTTTGTTTGGTATCAGAGCCATAAGATATAGGTTAATCGAGTTTGATTCTTTTGTAGTTGGGTAATGGACCCAATACACGAATCAGAATACTCGTAATTAGGAACATGTCCTGCCACCTTGTTATCGTGATTCTTGAATCATATCTTTCTTTTATCCTTTGTCTTGACGATATGCAAACAACTTTGCATCTCGAGTTGAAATTCTTTGGGTTCCCTATTGTTTCTTCCGTCCTATTCCTTTGATTCTGATACTAGGATTTGGGCGACTTGAACGGAGTTATGTGATTGTACCCATGAACTGCAGCATGGTTACAATGCGGTACTCTATTTAAGTAACTTGGAGTCCTAGTCTTGATTCACTTCCTTATTTCATGGTCGTTATATTGTCTTGCTTCTCTTGCTTTCCAGTTCATATTTTATCGCAAGCTTAAATCCTGTTTACCGTGCTTATCTTCTTCAGTGTTTGGCTTCAGGTGAAATTGTTTCAGGTATCCTACTTGTTCATGTCTTTCCCGCATTAGAATTATTCAATTCTGGTGCATTCCTTTGTTTGTTGTTGTCTTGGGAATGGATTTTCTCGGCACTTTCCACGCTCACATTGATTGTAGAGCAAAGAAAGTGATTTTCCAGATTCCCGGACATCCGGAGTTGTTTTTGCTGGAGGTAGCAGTTCTGTCGGGCCAGTCGAGTTTAGGGGTAGGCCGACAAATAATGTTCTTTCGTCGATGGAAGTTGATAAGAAAGAAGCACCGGCTATATTTCGAGAGTTCCTGGACGTGTTCGAGGACATCTCGGGTTTACCGCAAAACGAGATGTGGAGTTCGTGATTGATCTTGTTCCTGGTACAGCGCCAATCTCAAAGGCGTACTATCCGATGGCACCAGTGGAGTTGGAAGAAGTAAAGAAGCGGGTTACCGAATTGCTAGAGAAGGTTGGATTCGCAGCAGTAACTCACCTTGGGGAGCTCCAGTTCTTCTAGTAAAGAAGAAAGATGGCACAAGGAGGATGTGCATCGATTATCGAGAATTGAACCGGGTGACTATTAAGAACAAGTACCCGACCCCTCGCATTGGCGAATTGTTCGAGCAGCTTAGTGGCGCGAGGGTATTCTCGAAGCTGGATTTTCGATCCGGATATCATCAGGTCCGAGTTAAATCGGAGGATATTTGCAAGACCGCGTTCCGAACTCGGTATGGACATTACAAGTATTTAGTGATGCCATTCGGAGTCACGAATGCACCGGCGATATTTATGGACTTGATGAACCGAATCTTTTCACCATTCTTGGACCAGTTTATATTGGTGTTTATTGATGATATTCTGGTCTACTCGAGGACCATGGAAGAGCATGTGGAACACTTGAAGATCGCACTGCAGACATTGAGGCAAGAAAGTTTGTATAAAAATATGAGCAAGTGCGAGTTTTGGCTTGAGGAAGTGAAGTTTTGGGGCATGTCGTGTCCGGAGATGGAATCGCCGTTGATCCCGAAAAATATTGTAGCAGTTCGAGATTGACCGATTCCGAAGAACGTAGCAGAGATCAAAAGCTTTCTTGGACTTGCCGGGTATTACAGAAGGTTCGTGAAGAATTTCGCTCGTATAGCGGAGCCTTTGACCAAGCTTACGCGCAAGGAAGTACCGTTCATATGGATGGATCAGCTTTTGAGGCGTTGAAGCAGAGGTTGATAACCGCTCTTATTTCTGACCGTACCAGACAGTTCCGGAGGATTGGTGTTTCACAGCGACGCATCTGGGAAAGGATTGGGATGTGTTTTGATGCAGCATGGGAAGGTTATAGCTACGCATCGAGACAGTTGAAGACCCATGAGAAGAATTACCCAACTCATGATTTGGAGCTAGCAGCTCTGATTTTCGCTTTGAAGATTTGGAGACACTATTTATTAGGCGAAAGGGTCGAAGTATTCACCGATCACAAAAGCCTAAAGTACGTGTTCACTCAGAAGGAGCTAAATGTGAGGCAGCGTAGATGGTTAGAGATGACGGCTGACTACGATCTTGATCTTAAGTACCATCCGGGGAAAGTTAATGTCGTGCCGGATGCACTTAGTCGGTTGCCAGCAATTCAGATGTTGACTGCACAGGAGGAACTTATTGAAGACTTTCAAAATTTTGATTTGGAGATTGTGCTACCGCATTCTTGGGGGACAGTTGATGCAGCTGCAAGTACAGTCGTTGTTGATCGAGAATATTAAAGCAGCGCAATTACAGGACCCTAGATTGCAAAAGTTTCGAGAACAGGTTGAAGCTAGACTTCGAACGGACTTATTGTTTTATGAAGATGGTTCGTTACGGTATGGTAGTCGTTTGTGTATGCCAAAGGGAAATATCCACGAAGAAGTTATGAAGGAGGCGCACAGTTCAGCATATTCCGTACATCCAGGAGGCCCGAAGATGTACCGTGATCTACGACAGCATTTCTGGTGGGAAGGAATGAAACGGGAGATTGCCCACTTTGTAGCAAAGTGCTTGGTGTGTCAGCAAGTTAAGACTGAACATCAAAGGGTTGCTGGTTTATTGCAACCACTTCCGATTCCTCAGTGGAAGTGGGAACATATAACCATGGATTTCGTGACGGCTTTACCGCGGAGTCCAAAGGGCAACAATGCAGTTTGGGTTATTGTTGATCGATTGACCAAGGCAGCTCATTTCATCCCATTTCGAGTTGGTCAATCAACGGAAGCATTGGCAGAACGGTACATGCTGGAGATTGTAAGATTGCATGGAGTACCGGTGAGCATCGTGTCCGACCGTGACACCCGTTTCTTATCACACTTCTGGAGGAGCTTACAAGAAAGTTTGGGGACTCGATTGAAGTTTAGCACAGCTTATCATCCTCAGACAGATGGCCAGTCGAAGAGAACGATCCAAACTCTTGAAGACATGTTGAGAGCTTGCATGTTAGACTTCAAGGGTTCATGGGAGGATCATCTACACTTGGTGGAGTTTTCGTACAACAACAGTTTTCAGGCGACTATTCAGATGGCTCCATTCGAAGCTTTATATGGTCGCAAGTGTCGTTCACCTGTTTGTTGGGATGATGTTGGAGAATGAAGATTGTTGGGACCGGATTTGATCGTGCAAACAGTTGAGAAGGTTACCACCATCCGGAATCATTTGAAAGCAGCACAAGACCGACAAAAGAGTTGGGCAGATACATCGAGAAGACCTCTAGAGTTCGTTGTTGGTGATTTGGTATCCTTGAACATATCACCGACTAGAGGGGTGATTCGTTTTGGAAGTCGAGGAAATCTTAGTCCTCGATTCGTTGGACCTTTTGAGATTTTGGAGCGTGTTGGAGAAGCGGCGTATCGATTGGCGTTACCGCAATCCTTGGCGAATGTTCATGACGTGTTTCACGTATCTCAACTCCGTAAATATGTTCGAGATTAAACACATGTGCTGGGTCATTCGGAGCTGACTGTACGAGAAGATTTGACCTTTGAGTAACAACCGATGTCGATTGTTGATCGAAGAGAAAAGGTCCTTAGGAACAAGGTTATCCCTCTCGTACTTGTTTCTTGGGGAAATCGCTCGCATGGGAATCAACTTGGGAACGAGAAGATGAAATCCGACAGAAGTTTTCATATCTATTCTTGTAGTTTCTTGATTGTTATCCTTTCTTGTTCTTGGAATTTCGAGGACGAAATTCTTTTTGTAGTTGGGTATAATGTAACAACCTAGTTCATTTATACCAATTCCAGTTCTCGTATTTCCTTAATTGTGGTATTCTCTTAATTTGTCATGTTTTGTGTGCGAATGATATTTTATATTTTTACATTGCATTCGACCCGACCCGCTTGCTTGAAACTTGTTTGATTCATATTTATGAATCACCCTGACTTGTTATGTAGACTTGTGCATTTTCAACTTTATCGCACACTTGCATCTTTTACCATATAACATTTTAGATCATGTAAAATAAATTAAAATTGCATATCATAGCCTGCATGATACCCCTAACCCCCGTGGTGGCATCCACGCATCTTGTTGTCACGCCCCGCTTCCCAAAATACGGAATACGAGTGGTAGACAAGGCCAGCCATGCTCCTACGGTCAAGGAAATGTCCTGCCGTAGTCATACTTCGGCTTCTAGTTTTTCATGGTAAACAGTAAATGATGCGCAGGTAATGAGAAATGCAGTGACTGAAAGAAACAATAATAAAAACTGACCTGAAGTGGAACAAACGAATGTAACTCGGAATGGCAAGCCAAGAAGTCTGTGATGCACGTCTAGTTCTGGTCCAGGCTAAATCTTCTCCTCTCACTGAGCATGCATACTCAGGTCGTCAGAGCGACACAATAGCAATATAATATGTATAAATTCAAGTGACAGTTCTAACAGTGATAATAGATATGTAAAGCAGTAAATCAATGACATCATGAATATGAATGTGCAGTAATCAATGCAGCGGAACAGTAAGGCAGTAGAACGATATGTCACGTATGTCAACACAGTATATAAGGAATATAAATGCCAGTGTCCCTATCAGTCTCTAAGTCTCACTGCACGGGTCACTAAATCTATCGTCAGTCCAAGTGTGAGAGTCAACCACTCGCGAGTGTCCTCCACCCAAGGGTAGAACCCAAGGGCAGAACCCAAGGGCAAGGGACCACGGGCCCAACATGTAACATGTATATCACGGTGTATATCACATACCCTGTAAATCTCCATATATCTCCCTAAATATATAAGCCGGCATGGGACTCCCGAGATTCTGTTGAATTCACACTTAAACTACCCCACACCCCGTGGTCTACATCAAACGCTAGCCATAACCCTAAATACTAATCGATCCGTGACAAGTCTGCACGAGAACTGGAGGCAGGACCTCCATCAAGCACGTCCCGACTAATACCTAAGATAAATGGCGGTGTCTGATGCCTTATCTGTGACACCCGTGCAAGCGCTTCCATAAGTGTCCCAAACCACTTATAGTCACACGTACACGCATCCCACAGACGTCGACAATGCAATAGAGTAATAGGGTCACTGATTGTGCACAAGTACGTATCACTTTCACTTAATCACGGATACACGAACACTGACGTACTTGCCACAATCATCGCTAGAATCTAACACTGGGTAAATGCACGATATCACTAGATTATCACTACAATGATATGGGTATGATATGATGCGTGAACAGTATATAAGCACAATTAAGGTGTTACAATAACAGTATTCTATCACTTGCACGATTTATCATGAAACGTACATATAATTTAGCGAAATGGAAAACAGGTAGTAATTAGTATGTTCAGTCGTCCATCCATCAAATTTGGTTTCAAGCCAAACGGGTTCCAGGTTTTGAGGTAATTGAAAGAGTTGAAACGAGACGATCATTAATTATAACCATTTCATTTTAAGCGTTCGCGGCTGGAAATCCGGTTTCAGAATCAGATGTCCGTTTCGCAACGCATTTTAACCCCAGTTGGGATCAGAATTTAGCGACACTACAGTTGAATGAATTCTAGGGTTTTCAGTAAGGTTTTCAACGCAATAGACGGATCTTCGATCGCGTCTGTACGTCAGGAGATATACACTACTTAATACCCATATGTCAGTTCTGATTCTGCTGGAACTGTTATGTGTCCCGATCTTTTAAATTACAGAATAAATATCAAACGGTAACGAAAAAGAAGGAAATCAATTACGTTGTCTAGCTAACAGATTTACCTATAATAAACAACGGAGTTCCGCAACTTACGAGTTAAGGAAATCCTGTGGTACTAAATACGGAACAGCAAGCAACGACTGGATTCGCTCTGGACTGCAGTCCAGAGTCGCACTCCGATCCAAATATCATCATAGTTTAAGTATAGGAATACCAGGAAACTAGTATAGGGTTAAATTTCATCGAGTCGGCTTCGATTTGAGCCCTCGAACACACCATTCCAGTATGTATATGATTTATGGTGAATTTAACGGTTTTCAGGTGCAAGAAAATTCCAGTTTTACGGTTAAACTTGGGGGTAGTTGTTTTAGTCATTAACGGTCATATTATCCAGCGAAACTTGCACAAGGTATTCATCACAGCAAGGGCCAACGTAATTAATCCAGTTCCGCCAATTTAGAAAATTATTTTCTTTGGGAACACGCGTCGAGCAGGTTATGGCACATAATTAGTTTAAACTGTAACTTATAATCTATATACTTAGCGATTGTAACTTAGGTAAAATAGCATGTAAGCAAGTAAAGAACTTGCCTGGACACGTGTCGACGAAGGTACGGCAGCGGCAACGGCACGATCATGGCACACTCGCGGCTCGGCACTTGACTTGGCTCGAACACGAGTCTCGACAACGACGGCTTGGTGACGGGCTGTTGCGATCTCAAGCGATGTTATGGTGGTGATTGGTTGATGGAAGAGGGAGAGACGGATGAGATTTGGAGATATGTACAGAGAGATTAGAGAGGTTTATAGAGAGAGAGAGAGAAATAGAGAGTGAGAGAGAGAAAGAGAGGTTTAGAGAGAGAGTGAGACAGAGAAATAGAGAGTGAGAGAGAGAGAGAGAGATGCAGAGAGGTTATAGAGAGAGACTGAGAGAGCTCAGAGAGAGACAGAGAGTGATAGAGTTAGAGAGCGAGAGGGCTCGGAGAGAGAGGGAGAGAACACAGAGGGAGTGTGCAAAAGAGAGAGAGGTCGAGAACAGGGGAAGATGACGACGACGATGATGATGATGATGACGGCACCGGGGAGTTGACTTGACGTAGTGGGGCTCGCCGGCAAGAGCGCGGGTGGGTGTCGAGATGGGTGCAGGGATGATCGGCCGGGGGTGAACCCAAGGGCAGCGACGGCGACGAGAGGTATGGGATGGACTTTGAGGAGAAGTTCGGTGGTTGGTGGTGGCGACTGCGAAGCTATGGCGATGGAGGGAGGTGGCCGGAGGTGACGGCGGCGACGTGTACGTGAGGTTGGGACTGGGTAAATGGAGGAGATGGGAAGCTCGGGGGTGCTGTGGTTTTGGGTTGAGGAGGAAGGAGATGAGAGAGGTGGGTGATAGGTCGTGGTCGTTGCCGTCAGGGCGAGGGGCGAGCGGTCGTGGGCGTGGGTTCGAGAGGGGCGGAAGTAGAGGTAGAGAGGGGAGAACGTGAGGGAAAGAGAAAGAGAAAGAGAACGTGGAGGCGAGAGAAGGGAGAGAGGAGAGGTAGTGGAGATGGGGTCGCGCGTCGTGGGCGTAACGTCCCCAGAGCGGAGGCGACGGCGGAGGGAGCGGGTCGTGCGAGACATGGAGCGGGAGAAAAGGAAAGGAGCCGTTGGGGGAGATGGGGGAATAGAGAACGGGTCGGGTCGAGGAAACGGGTCGCGGCTGAGTGAGGCGGGCTTGGAGAGTGGGCCTGAGGTTTAAAGAAAATGAAATTGGGAAAAAGAGAAACGGGTCGCAGAAAGAATAAATAGAAAAAGGAAGAGTGTGTCGATCGGGCTTAGGGCTGGAAAAAGGAAGGAAAAATTAATTAGAAGAAATAGAAACGGGCCGGGCTTGGGTTATGGGAATTAAAGAAATTTTTTGATGATAATAAAAAGGAGTGGGCTTAAGGAATTTATTTGGTTTTAGGGTTTAGTTTTAAGTAGATAAAGGAAATGGTTGAAGGGGAAAAATTTTCCAAATAAAAATAAAAGGGGACTTTAACATAAATAATTAATTATATATGAATAGATAAAATCATAAATAAAATCATTAAAATTATAAATAAGAGTAAATAGGATTCTATAGTAACAACATGCATATTTTGGTATAAGAGGGGCTGGGTATTACACTTGTTCTCGTCCCGTTCAGTGAAACGGACGTGTTTGGATGGCTACGCGCACGTACGCGCATCCGTTCTTGGGGGTATGCATTTTCGTTACCCGGATATCCAATTTTAGTTTTGGTCGACACGTATATTATCCGTATTTTAAAACTGGATTTTTAGACCCGACCCGGGCGTGTTTTGGACTATTTTTTGTTTTAGCTAAAATCTCAAAACGTATAATATAAAATTATTCTATATATTAAAACTGTTACATAAGAAAATATAAATTTGTATAACTAAATATATTTTTATTATTGAAATCCTAACAGTTAACCACTCTCCTCTCTCTACATATATTATACATATATTTCCTAAATATTTTTATCTAAACCCACGTCTCCTTTCTCTCTCTCTCTTTCTCTCTCTCTCATCATCTTCTTCTTCCCAAAAAAATTTCCCGCCGTCGCCTCCTCGGGCCCGCACCTTTCGCCTCGCCGTCACCACCGCTACATAACCCTCGACTTTCTCCTTCACTTCCATTCATCTTCACCACCTCACCTCCCTCCTTTCCCGACGAACCCAAGAACCCACGACCCAACCTCGCCTCTGTCCTCGTCGCCGACGTTCACCTTATCGTCGTCGACCATCCCCACACTCTCGTCTCCACCTTCTCGTCTTCCTGATCTTCTCCTCCTCTCTCCTCCCCGTTACAAACACCTCACGAACCCGAACCCAAACTTCAGAACCCATCGCCGCCTGCATCCTCGCCGGAAAACCCCACGCCTCTCGTCATCATCACCATCACCACGAACTCATCTTCCTCTCCATCATCACACCTGACACCACCACCTACTTCCCCGAGCTTCTCCCCTGCAAACCCAAGAACCCGACGAGAACCCTAGAACCCACTGCCTTTGCCGGAAACCATCGCCTAAACCTTGACGTCGACGGCCCATCGTCGAAGTCACCCCTCTCGCCTTCGCCTCTGTCCCAAACACCAACCAAAACACCAGCTTATTCTTCTTCTTGTTCTTCTCTTCTTGTTTCTTGGTTCCGTGTTTTTCCGGTCACCGCTGGAGCCATGTTGCCGCCGATGATCCGGACGAACCATAACATCACCACAGTACCACTACAATACCAAAATCATACCATCACCACTTCCATGTCACGACCGTGTCGCGACCAGATCGTGTCCAGATCGCGACCAGACCACCACCAGATCATGCGCCAGATTGTGGCCAGATCGCGACCAGACCACACACCGTACCCAGACCGTACCATGACCGTGTCATCACCGTACTCGGACCGTGTCACGCCATGTGCCCTGCTCCTGTGCCACGTCATGCCCGCTTCGTGCTAAGCCCATGCCACTTGTGTGCCACCATCGCACCAGTCCCGTGTCGCCGCAAAACCCAGCACCGTGTCGTGCCGTTTCACACACCGTACTGTGTTGTGTCGCACCAGGCCGCCTGCATATCGACCATTGTTTTTGAGGCAAGTAAAACTTGCTACATGCTATTTATATTATTTTTACTTATTTAACTGCATGTTAAACCCTTTAAATTAAATCTAAGGCCATATGTTCCATTTTACATTTCGATGTTCCAATTATATCATTTTAGATTTAGAACTTGAAACATATCATGTTGCACACTAGATTACGAAATACGATACCCATGTCCATATTTAAATCACATAATGATTATTTGTACAGCCCATAATACCCTTTTAATAGTTTATAACCTTTCGGACACCGTTTGCATCCATTTAGCCTATTATATATACAATTGCATTCCTAGATCTTTTAATACATAATAATGAGATTTTAACATTCCATATTTGATAAAGTGTATTTTAATTAATGTTGGAACTATCACCTTAGCCCAAATCGATAACTGCGCATCCATATGCTTTAATCTGTACCTATTTGCATATAACATCACAATGTTCCATTTTTATTGTTCCATTAGTACCCCATACTTGTTTTGTATACCCATACTTATTATAGTTTGATTATGAGCACCCACTTGACATTTGTGCACCCCTGACACGACTTGATATACCATTACTTGACACGACGTGATACCGTGCACTTCTTGACATGACATAATACCTATATATATTACTTGACTTGACCTGAGAGTCGGCCGAGTCGGGCCTGGTCAGGGGGGCCACATGTCCCTCGACGTCTGGTTAGCACAGTGGGGTAGTTTGTTTTACATGTGACTTTTGAGTTTTACGAGTTATGCACGTGTAGACCCTTGAACTTGTAAAAATTTAAAAGAAAACCATATTAAAAATAATGTGGGTGATGGGATTTGAACTCTGGTGCTTTAGTTCAGCAGTGCAAGGTCTTACCAATGAGTTACAAGCTCCTTCTTGCTATTAAAAAGCAAAACAAACTTATAACTTGTGCTCAGGCAAAAGTACCCATTTCTGTAATTTTGAAAAAAATTGTACAGAAAGTTTAGGATTGTTACAGGGCCGTGACAAGACCTCGAAGAGGATGTTCCTCTTGTTGTTGGCCGTATAAGATGAAGCCAGCTTACTCAAGGCGTCGGCCTGAGCGTTTAGCTGTCTGGGGATTTGCTCCACCTGGACTTCGTGGAAGTCCTTTCGCAACCTCCTTACCTCGGCCAGATACTTCACCATCAGAGGCTCTCGTGCTTCGAATCGGCCGGTCACTTGGCCAACGACTAGGGCGGAGTCGCTGCGGATCCGAATCATTTTCAGCCCCGGTCCGAAGGCTATGCGCAGTCCGGCCAGCAAGGCCTCGTATTCCGCCGCGTTATTTGAGGCTTTGAACCCGAGATTCAGAGAATACTCCATTTCTGCTTCATTCGGGCCTCGAATGATGAGGCCAGCGCCGCAGCCTTCCTCGGTCGAGGACCCGTCGACGTAGAGGATCCAATCAGGGACGGAGTCGGGCTTCTCATCAACTGAGGGTTGAACTGCGAGGGATGGCATGGACTCCGGCTCTTTGCTGGGGATGGTGCACTCGACGATAAAATCGACCAGGGCTTGTGCTTCGATAGCCTGCCTCGGGCGGTATTTTATGTCGAACTGGGACAACTCCCACCTCCACTTCTCCAAGCGGCCAAAGGACTCAGGGGAGGCGAGGATAGCCCCTAAAGGCCGTTCGGTAAGAACGAGGATGGTGTGCGCATGGAAATAGTGCTGTAGTTTCCTGGAGGCCAAAATGAGTGCCAAGACGATCTTCTCTATGTCCGGGTACCTCGTTTTTGCATCCATGAAGATGTGGCTCACATAGTACACCGGCTTCTGGACTCCCTCGACCTCTCAGACGAGCACCCAGCCAGCAGCTTGGTCGGATACTGCCAAATATAGCGATAGTTCGTCCCCTTCAATTGGCCGGGTAAGCAGCGGGGGAGTCGCAAGCTGCCTCTTTAATTGCTCAAAGGCGGTCTGGCACTCCTCCGACCACTCGAACTTTGGTATCTTCCGTAGAGCTTTGAAGAACGAGAGGAACTTCTCCCCAGACCTCGACATGAAACAACTTAGAGCGGATACCCGCCCTGTCAGCCGCCTGATTTCGACGTTAGTCTTGGGCGCGGCCATGTTGAGGATGGCGTTGATTTTCTCCGGGTTGGCTTCGATTCTACGGTGGGTGACCATGAAACCAAGGAACTTTCCACCGGTGACCCCGAATGCGCACTTGGCGGGGTTCAGTTTCATCTTGTATTTGCGAAGGACGTCGAAGGCCTCACCCAGATCCTTGGCGTGTTCGTCTGATGAGATCGATTTGACGAGCATGTCGTCGATGTAAACTTCCATGTTCCCGCCGATCTGCGGCTTGAACATGCGATTGACCAAGCGTTGGTACGTAGCTCCGGCGTTCTTGAGGCCGAAAGGCATCACCTTGTAGCAGTATACCCCCCGATCCGTTGTGAATGCAGTGAGATCTTCGTCTGTCGGATTCATACGGATCTGGTTGTAGCCGGAGAAGAATCCATGAAGCTCAGTAGCTCGTGGCCTGCCGAGCTGTCGACGAGCTGATCTATCCGAGGGAGGGGATAGTTGTCTTTCGGGCAGGCCTTGTTGAGGTTGGTGAAGTCAACGCACATGCGCCACTTCCCGGTTGATTTCTTGACCATGACTACGTTCGCCAACCATTCCGAATAAGGCACATTCCGAATGAAGTTGGCAGCGAGGAGCCTGTCTACCTCGTCCTCGATCGCCTTTTGCTTGATCGGGACGAAGCTTCGCTTTTTCTACCTGACGAGTCGGACCGCAGGGTCTACCCCGAGCTTGTGAGATATGATTTTGGGGTCGATCCAGGGCATGTCGGCAGGCGCCCAGGCGAACACGTCAGAGTTGTTTCTAAGGAAGTGAACCAGGTCGTCTCGCTGAGTCCCCATCAAAAACGACCCAATTTGAACGGTTCGTTCGTCGTCCACCTCTACGAGGGGGACTTCTGTTAGTGGCTCCACCGGGGTCCCTCGGACCTCTTTCTGCTCGTCTCGAGTGTCCAGGGAACCCCTGATGTCACCCTCGCCCTCAATATCGTTGTTTGGCCGCTCAGACGTAGATGTTGCGGCAGCAAACTTTTGCTGTCCGTTGGTCCCCGTAGGCCCGACCTATCCCGTCCTGGTCGAGCGGGAATTTCATCGCCAGGTGGTAGATCGATATCTGGGCCCGGAGGGAGTTCAGTGTCGGGTGACCGAGGAGGATGTTGTAGGCCGATGGGATTCTCGCGACGATAAACTCCACAGGCACGATACGCGTACGGCCCGCCTCTCCGATGTTAAATTGGAGAGTGATTACCCCTTCCGCCGGGATGTAGTGGTTAGTGAACCCTGACAGGACGTAGGCGGTCGGCCTTAGGTCCGACGGGGTGAGTCCCGCGCGCAGAAAGCAGTCGTAAAAGAGAATGTCCGCCAAGCTTCCCGAGTCTACCAGTATCCTCTGCACTTCGTAGCGGTGGACCCGAGCTGTGATCACCAGCGGGTCGTTGTGAGGCAGGGATATACCGTGGAGGTCCTCATCGGTAAATATGATCGGGTCGGATGCTTTGGCCTTCTTCCTCGGATGGCTGCCAGTCTCCTCGATCGGCGAGGGACGTTGAGTCTCGTCGGTCGCCCGCGGCCCCCTCCGTTGATATGGTCATGATCTGGCCGATTGTCAATTCGCCGGGAGGGGGACGTTGCTCTTGCTTACGATCGACCTGCCGTTTGTCTCGCAAGTACGTTGCCAGGTGCTCCGAGCGAATTAGCTCCTCGATGTAGTCTCGGAGCTGCTTGCAGTTCTCAGTGGAGTGGCCCTGCGACCTGTGAAAACCGCAGTAGGGGCCCCGGGTGCGCTTTGCTGCCTTGTTCGAGACTGGGGGGAGTTTGAAGAACCTCTCGCCCTTAGCCTCCTCCATCAGTACCGTCTGGGAGACGTTGAGCGGGGTGTACTCCTGAAATTTCGGGGAGTAGGGCTTTGGCCGCTCAGTCTTCTTTTTCTCTTCCCTGGCCCTTTTCTTCTGATCAGCTTGTTCTGTCCGAGGAAGGTTGGCGTTCACCTCGGATTCAAGCTGGAGTTCACGTTCGGTCCAAGACTTTACCTCGGCCATGGTCTTAGGTTGCGCTAATGCAAAGGAGTGTAGCCACTCCTTGTGCCTAAGACCCGACCTAAGTGCCGTAATGACCGTTTAGTCCTGGTGTTCCGGGACCTCGAGGAGGGCGTTGTAGAAGCGGGTGACGTATCCTTTGAAGGATTCTTTGTCCCCGCTCTTTATGGTGAAGAGATGGTCGACGGTCCGCTTCTGACGTCTGTTCCCGACGAAGTGGCCGAGGAATTGGGTGGCCAGCACATCGAAGGTAGAGATCGAGCGTGGCGCGAGTCCTCGGAACTAGTCTCGTCCGGAGCGGATGAGAGTGGCGGGGAAAGCGCGACACTGTGCGGCGTCGGAATAGTCCTGGAAACTCATCCCGGCCGTGAACGCGTCCAAATGGTCCTTCGGGTCGGACTTCCCATCGAAGAGAGAGACTTTGGGGGGCTTGTTCCGGGAGGAGACGTGGACGGCGAGTGGTTCTTTAGTGAAGGGCTTCATGAGCGAGTCGGCGGCATATTTAGCCCCGTCGCTCAAATGACGACCTTCCCGATGCATGCCTTCGATCTTCTTTTCTAGGGCGTCGAGTCAGCCGTGGTATCCCGAGGATTCAGAACATTCTGATTTTGGCCTCTGCTGCCGGAGACCTCTGCCTAGCCACGGGCCTGGTTCCGTTCGATGAGGTTCCTCAGGTCCCCTGGCGAGGTCGTCTTCGAGCTGTCGTGGCGAGTCCCGTGCGCGCGACCCCGTCGAGGGAGGGGGTGTCGGTCATGCCTGGGTGCAGGCGAGCTAAACGACACCTCCTCGAGAGGGACATGGACACGATGAGGCGAGGGGCGAGGCGCTCTGGCGTAAGACCTCGGTGTTAAGCTGTGCGGCGCCCAGTGGGTCATTGAATATGTTGGCCCGGGGGATCTGTGGCCACCGGAAACAGCGAGGCGTTGTTCAGTCGTGCAACGCGGGCAGAGTCTTCTTTCTCTCTGTAGGGATCCCGGTCCCGAGGTGGGGGAGCGGTGACCTGGGGAACCAGCCCGGCCGTTTGGACACGGATGAGTGCATCCACGACGGACACGAGTAGGTCTATCCGAGCGGATAGGATGTGAATGGCGTTCGGGGGAGGAGGGGATTCTCCCTCGTCTCCGCTGCGGGGAGGCCGACGGCTGGTTCTTGGAT